>VWZP01003422.1:321781-446844 GCA_013396995.1 Dicaeum eximium
TTTTTTTGTTTTTTTTGTTTTAATAAATATGAAATGCATCAAATAGACAGAAAGGCTAGGCTTTCCTAGTAATTACTTTAGCTGTGTGGCTGACCATGCTGTCCTACACTAAAAATCACTGTCAAGAGCTATGGACTCTCCTACTTTGTTTCAGTTGGCGGTCACACAACCTGTCCCCCTACGGAATGTATCCCTCCCAAGGCCACTGTCTTCCTGAGGTATCAGCTAGCCAGAGAAGGGCTCTGTTTCTGCAATAATTCTAGCTCTGTCTTCTGGTACAAGAATAAATAAGGCAATCCTGTTGGGCAGAAATGTTTCCTAGGGTTGTAGGAGCTCTGTGAGCCTTCTGGTGGTACAGGGGGGAGGATCCCATCTGTGGGCACTCTGTGACCTCACTTCTCATCTGTGTCTGCTCTTTGGTTAGAGGAGAAATAGAAGTGAAATCTAGCAGGAGATAAGGGGAAAGGGAAGTCTATTTACATAGGTCTCCCTTTACTTATAAAGTTACATTATAGAAGTTCTACAGAACTCCTTAAAATAACTGAAATAAACTTTGTCTTGCAGATGAAAATAAATTATCTTTTCTATTTCATCTATTTGCACCCATGATTTGATACATTCTGAAAAATCCTTGAAGGATAAATTAAGCAAAGTTGAAATTTTAATGTTGAAATTTAGACTGGTAGAGAATTTTAGGAGTGTCTACACATTTTTCACAGTCAAAGTATTGTAAGATGTTAATTTGTGTTAATGCTGGAAGAAAGAATTCATAATTTATAAACCTGATATAAAATTTTGACACAATTAAAATTATCTGTCACCTAAGAGTATTCCTCAGCATATGTAAAAAGGATTGAAGGTCTACAGACATCAGAAACATTGACTACCATTTTTCTAATTATATATTAAATAAAATAAAAGTAATTTTCTATTACCCATAAGAAAAGAATTTTTTTTTTAAAGCCTAATGATAAGGTACAAGATGAAATATTGAAATACTCCTAAATATAAGCTGTGACATACTATGTGAAGAAATAAATATCAGGGTTTCTGTAAATATGAGTAGACTACTGCTCCACAGTATAGGGAGAAAAAGTAACCATGAAGGTTGTAATGCAATCTCTTTCAGTTTATATCTAGTACTGAAGTGAGACCTAAGGCGACTGAATTTCAGCAGAACAAATTCTGGAAGTATGCAGGAAATGATGGGTGAAATTGAATGATTTTGAGTAATGGAGAGAAAATCAAAGTGTTTAGAGACAAATTTTTTAGGCACAGAGATTATGCATGCCACCTAGTAATAAATATAGTAAGAGGTAAGTATTATTCTATTCCTTTTTTTTTTTTCTAGCCAATATAGATGAACAGGAAAATAAAAAAAAAAAAGATCAGTGATAAGAAAACTGCATACAATATGGTAAAGAAAATGTAGAAAATTGTTCAAACACTTCAATTGCTTTAGAAAAGAACAGCAGTTAGGACAGAAATTGAACTCCAGTTGAGAGTTTTATATATTTGAATTGTCTTAGATATATAGAATTGACATGGTTTTACCTGAATATGAACATGCTGGTGAATAATTGGTACTGTGTTGCAAAGCCCATTGCAATAGCCTGTGCTATCATTCTGAGTGTTTCTAGGCACTCAAAGCAGAAGGATTTCACCTACCTGGTAAAGAACTGACTTCTGTGCTTTCAATGTTGTTGGTAAAGCAGTAGAGATAATACAAGTGCTGAATTTCTCAGTGCACAGACACAAGGCTACATAATCATTCTTTCCCCCATTCTTTGTGTTTAATTTGAATGAATAATCTTGATTTTTTTAAACTTTTTTTTCTCTTTCGAGCTTCAGTTGAGTGAAAAAGGGATGGGGCTAAAGAGGCTGAAGGGGGCTACCTTCATGTTACACTATTTTTTCATCTAGACGATACTACATCAGGGATTAAGTGTGTCTTTTGTCTTATATTTTTGAGTCAGAAATTTAAAAACAGAATTCAAAAAGTTAAAGAGTGTGCTAAATTCAGTTTTTCCTGTAGGACATTCATATTAAGTGATTATAATAATAACCTGGTTTATATTTATCCCTTAAGGTATGATGGGCTCATCTCTTTGGTTCTTTCTCTGGGACCAAAGGATTTTTTTCTTCTTAGTGCATTCTGATGATTTACATTTCCATTTTTTCCCTTATTCCTTTTTATTCTGATATATGGATGGCTTTGGCTTGTTCATTGGAACACGATTTAATTTACTTGCAAAAGACTTTATCCTGATTCAACAATGTTACTTTGCTGATGAAGTACTATCTCACAAGTTCAGCAGTGTTACTGATGCAATATATTTCCTTAGGAAGGATTTATTTTCAACTAACACTACATGACAGTGCTATTGATAGCCATGCCTGAACTAGTCATCCAATCCTCCTCTGAAACCAATTTTTCCATAAAAGTAATAGGGTTTAAAAGGAGAGTCAGCTTACCAGCCCACACAAAGCTCTCTACACACTGCCAATAACAGAGCTGATCACCAGGTGCCTTTAGTAGTGACCCCTCAGGTTCCTTGATGATGAAACAATGAGAGCATGTGATACCTCACAGCACCTTCTTTGTTCCATGCTGTGGGACGAAGAGCAAGAAATAAAAATCAAAGGAAAAAAAAATCCATTCTGAAGTTAATTCATCAGATAGGGTAAACAACAGAGTAGGGAAATGGAGAAAGCCGAAGATCATACTTAACACTTAAGCATGACACTTAACTCTTAAAAAACTCCAGATACTAAATATAGTTCAATTTAAAGGTTACTTTCTCCAGCTTTATGTGCAAAAGTTAAAAAAAAAGTTCAGTATTGCTGAAGAAATGTACTGACATGATGAATTGTACTATTTTGGAGTTGTTCTATGCCTCTTTTCTATGGACCCTTGAAAGACACCAACAGACAATTAAAAGAAATAAATAAACAAAACACAACCCCTCACTAATTAAAGTGTATAGACAAATGGCATCAGACCTGTATGAATATCTTGACTAATATGTATTTTCCTCCTGAACGAGATCACTTCAAGATACTAACAATGTAACATTCTGAGGTAACAACTCATCTTACATTAAGGCATTAAATATCAATTTACATGGAAGACATGGAACTCTGCCATGAGTTGTCAAAATACATCTGAGTAAATGAACTAAATTCCACATCTAAATATCTTTCCAAGTCTTTTTTACAACACTGAGTTTATTGTATCCTTGTAATTCATCTAAATGTCTGAAATGTAAAGGACAGTTCTAGATTTTAAGGAGATTCATGTTATTCACTGTATTGTGAACAAGTATGATATCATCATCCTTGATACAGTAACTGTTCAAGAACATTGGAAATTCAAGTACTGGATTCAGTACTGGAGTATGAGTACTCAGTACTGCAGTACCAGTACTCCAGTACGAGTACTGGAATACTCAATTTGAGTCAAGCACATTTCAAAACCTACCTTAAGGTGTTATAATAGCTTTTATACCAAATAAGTGACTAATACTTTTTCGAAGAATTCTGGTAGTTGCTTGGTTCACTGACATCTCCAGAGCTAGGAGTTATTTCACTGCTCAAAATATTAAAAAAAGAAAAAAGTTCAAATTATATTTTACACATTGTAATGAATTTATTTATAGGCATCTTAATTAAACAAATAACATTTAATGTCCCTAAGGAATTTTATTACTTTTTCATTTTATTAGAATGCATGGTAAGCTTTAATAGATAGAGATTTTGTTTCCAGATATTTCAAGATAATTGTGTTAAAATAAATCCTTTGACTATATTCATACCAGTAAGTTAAGTGTGATTTCTGGACACAACAGCATAGAAAGTTCCCTGGATCCTCATAGTGGTTTGCATGGTCTTCTAGCTATTTCCCCCCACAAAAAACCCAAAAACCCCTTGTCTTGGTTTAGGACTAAAGACATATTATGGCTTGAGGTGGTTTGGATGGGCTATCTTTCTTTAATGGGAAAGAGCTCCCTGTGATGAATGGGCCTTAGTGTCATAACTTGTCTCATCAGGTGGATTAATTGGATCAATTGGATTAATTATGGTGGTGTGCAGTTTTACATTATACAGTATTTTTCACAGTGATATGGAATGCAAGTTAGAGTTGTATTACAGCCATTCAAATCTTGAAACACTGACAGGTTTAGAACAAAATCTCTAAAACTGTTGGTATTCCTAACACATTCATTGCACTCTGTTCTTTCAGTCGTGGATATTACTACATGGATATTATTACACAGAAAAAGCACAGACTGCATAGGTGCCTTCCATGCCTTTCCCTAATCTAAGAAGCAATGCAGGACATGTAAGTGTTCACATACCCCTTCCCTCTGAGGATTTGTTTTCCTAGACAAGTGTAGCCATGAGTTTATAGGTAAATCAGGGTTCTCTGAGACTATTGTGTTGAAATTTTTCAGTTGAAGTTATCAGAACAGTAATAACTAGAACCACATTGAATGCTCTGCCTACTGACTCCCACTTCATAATGTTAATTATCTGATGAGGCAGGATGAATTATAGAAGTAGGAGAGAGAAAAGGAAATTTTCTGCTTTAGTCCCGTACAGCCCTGCTTCAAAAACAAGTCCTCCACATTCCATGTTAAGGCCCTAACAAAGTGGTACTTTCACCAGATAAAGTGGTGTGGGAAAAGATGAAGTGGGTTTGTACAAACATTTTTGAAAATACTCATCAAATATCAAATACCTATAAACAAAAAGAAAATTATTAATAACTCCAAGTTTCATAGTGCTTGCTGCAGTCCTGCAAGGTATGGGGTAGAGGTAGTATGTGTATATATTGTGTTGTAAATTAAAAAATAGTGAAGGTAAAAGTGAATAATACCTTCTGGATTGGTTTGTCCAGCTGACTATGCACTATTACTAATGTAACTCTTGGTAGCTGAAGCTTCACTAAAAATCAGTGGAACATTGGATGCTGGGCAAACCTTTTTACTGGATTTAGGTTCACAAAATTATAATGAAATTCAGACATCAGAAGGAATGTAGGCAAGCATAAGTTGTTATTTGAAATACTTGTGCTGTTTTGTAGTTCTCTTGGAGATATATTTTATTATGGCATGCTTGAACAAACAATGCTTTCATTGAGATGATGGAGTATCCCTCTACTATTCTTTTTTTCTAGTTAGATGCCATAATAAAGTCCCAAAGGCTAAAGGTAAAGCTGTAATCATTCATTTTGTGAATAAATTAATCCTCCGTCTTTATTTTTCTATAATGACTATTTTAAAGAAGTCACATAGCTTGTAGCAGCATTAGCATTAAGATTANTAAGAAGTCACATAGCTTGAATAGAAAAGACACCTTAACTGTTTAGTATTTACACTGTTACTACAAGTTCAATTTGATTTGTGTCATGCAGACATTAGACAATTAAATTTCAAAGTAGCAGCATTAGCATTAAGATTATAGTGTTGTTATTAGTATTAGAATTATTGATGGTGATATTGTAATTAGTATCATTTAACTTTGAAAGTGTCCATTCTGAAAATCTTTACTGTGCTTTTTATCTTATATAGTTTCTCTAGATTTTATGTTAAAACTCATATTGAGATAAGCATCCTTACAATGGGTGTATTTCAATATAATCACAAAGATACTTATTTGCAGTTCTTGTAAAATTTGGCTTTCTTGTGCACACTTTACTTTCTTGTAAAATTTTACAATTCTTGCATAAGACTACTGTGTATCTTTCATAGATGTAAAGGTCTTCATAATCATGGAATAAATTTATGTATAATATCTACTCTTTGGGTTTTCTTAAAGACTTAGATCATGGAAAAGAACAAAGTATATTAAATGTCTGTGAATATAGCAGATTTTTGGCTACCTATGACTACCTACAACAAATTATTTTGAAAACAAATAATTAATACTGCAAAAGTATTGCAATAACATGACATCCTAAGGTTATAAGAAAGTCAGGAAAGTTATATTTCATTAGATGTTGAAGAAATGTTCCTATTTTTGAAAAGTAGTCTATTTTCTTCAACTGTATTCCAACTTGGTATAGAAATAAAGATGCATAAAGAGCTATATAGAATTTTCTAGGTAGCTGGCATGTAACATAATAATTTTCCTTTGACACTTCTAGGAAAATGTCACTAGTTTTGGTAACTGATGTTTACTGCTCATGAGAGTCTCATTTTCAAACAGTACATCTTTGTCTTTATAAATTTAAAGTTATTGTCTTCACACTCTTCCACCTTTAGGAGATCCTTGAATGTCATTTTTGTTTGTTTTTAAATAGGCATAGCCTGGCAAAAAAACAAACAAACAAAAAAAAACACCACAAAAAAACCCCCAAAAAACCCACAAAAAAAACACAACAAAAAAACCAAACCAAACCAAAACAAAACACAAACAAAACACAAAGAAAAACGAACAAAAAAACCCCACAAAAACCAACCCAAACAACCAAAACCAGAAATCAACCCAGTTGCTTGAGTCAGAAGAAAAGCCCAAAACAAAACCAAAAAAAACCAATGAAGACGAAACATGAGAACCAGCCACCAAAAATACAAATTTAAAGGGTTTATTTTAAAATAAATATTGAGGTGTTCTGAAATTCAATGACTAATGAAGGATTTTCATAAAATCTATGTGAATAAAAGATGCATAAGGGCCTCTTAGTTCATTTAGTTCACCTCCTAATCCAGACATGAATCTGTGAATCAAGTAGACCCAGAGATTTTCATTCCAGAATTTATGTGACATGTTCACACAGAGTTCGTTTCACAGCTTTTATACATGACATTGTATTTCAGTGCAAAAAGTATTGAGATTATTAATTTACAAATGTTCTCTGTTCTGCATAGTCAGAATGACTAAACCTAATTGAGGTCAAAGAAAAACAGCCTCCCTGGTTTGGATACACCATTTGCCTTAAAAACTCCCACCTAGTGTCAATCAATGCTATTATTCACTTATTTTTGTAACACTGATCTTTGTGACACTTAATGCTTTTTAGTTCCACCTACAACAAATTGAATTTCTGACTTTTAACATGGCAGAAGAAGAAAAATGTCTAAAAGAATATTAAACATGTAAAAAATATTTAGCCACAATATCTATAAGGTTTATAAGTATAAATGAAACAATCATGACAAGCTCAAACATGGCAGACAGTAAAAAGCCACTTTTTTCCTCTTTCAGGACAAAATATTCTGCAAGTACTTTTTACCAGCACTAAACATTATTTTTTAAATTAGACAAGATGTTAGAGAAGATTCAGCTTTGCTTTTCAATCCCCAAGTTTTTAATTTTAATTGAAAGAAAAAAAGTAAAAGAACCCCACCTATCTACAACAAAACTCCCAAAATATCCCAACCAACCAACCAACCAACCAGCCAACAAAAAAACCAAAACAAACAAACGAAAAAATCCCAAACAAACAAACAAAAAAAAAACCCCAAGCAAGCAGGCAAACAAACAACCAAACAAAAAACCCCACAAACCAAACACTGTATGCAAAGGGTGGAAATTCATGGCACAAATGTAATAAATTCAAATAAAAGATAAGCAAACATATTAAAAGTGTTCTGGAACTACTGCGGATTAAAAATTTAAATTATGAGTTAGAAGGCTGTGGATTGCATAGAATGTTTTTGCACTCTTAAGAAGGTTTCTCACCCAAACAACTTCAGAAGTACAAACCTGCCCTTTCACTAAATGCCATACCCACAAGAGCTCTCATATTATAAAGCATTTAAAAATGTAGTCACATTCTTAGATGCATTTGTGGAACAGATTGTCACTGAAATGATAAGAGGATTTTGGATTTCATATCTAGAACATATTGCCTTTAGAGAGAAAGATCCTTAGAAGTACATGGATTTTTAGCTAACCTTTTGCCCTGGGCTTTTTTTGCTTTTTTTTTACTTTATGTTTAACCACCCATACATATACACACATACGCATATCCATATATGCATAATTAAATAATATATTGCCCAGATAAGAAAAGCTCTGTCTCTAGTTGTTATTCTAGCCATAAAACCTGGAAATACTGCACATGGAAAAAGTAGAAATAGAATAGAAGAAATAGAAATAGAATAGTAGAAAAGCAGGGAAATAGTAGAAATAGAAGTTGAACATGTGTACAGTTTAGGACGTCTCACTCTATATATATGGAGTCCCATAAGTGATGGTTAAAGCATTCAGGTGGGAAAGTTGTTTGTATTCACCTTAAAGAATAATGTAGATACAAATGTAGAATCTTGTAGGTACAAATCTTTTTATAAAGCAAATGACAAGTTGGCATTTTACTTTCAAAGGCCAAATAATCCCTGAATATAATTTTCCTCAATATGACAATTTCATTTGATAGCTATATTTTTCTCTATCAAATAACAGAATATGCTGAGCTGAAAGGGACCCATGAGGATCATTAAGTCCAATTCCTGGGCCTGCACAGGTCTGCTCCAAGAGTCACACCAGGAGAGTGCCCAAGAGCATTGTCCAAATGCTTCTTGAAGTCAGTCCAGCTTGGGGCTGTGACCACTTCTCCAGGGAGCCTGTTCCAGTGCCTGACCACTCTCTGAGTGAAGAACCTCTTCTAATATCCAATCTAACCTTCCCCTAACACAGCTTCAGGCCGTCTCCTCAGGTCCTGTCACTGGTCACCACAAAGAAATCAGTGTCTGCCTCTGCTCTTCCCCTCACAAGGATGTTGTAACTGCAGTGAGGTCTCCCCTCAGTCTCCTCTTCTCCGGGCTAATCAGACCAAGTGACCTCAGCTGCCCCTCACAGGGCTTTCCCTCAAGGCCCTTCACCATCCTCATTGCCCTCCTTTGGATGCTCTCTAATGGCTAAATGCCTTTTTTATATTGTTGCACACAGAGCTGCCCCCAGCACTCGAGGTGAGGCCACCCCAGCTCAGAGCAGAGCAGAGCAGGACAATCCCCTTCCTTGCCTGCTGTCCATGCTGAGCTTGGTGCCCCCCAGGACAGACCCCAGTCTGTCCATACATCCAAGATTGCCCTGTCCCAGGTGCAGAATCCAGCACTTTTCCTTGTTGAACTCCATATGGCTGGTGATTGCCCCGTCCCCTACGGTCCCTCTGCAGGGCCTCCATGCCTGTGAGGGAGCCATAACTCCTCCCAGTTTTGTAATGTCCCTGAGCTCGCCCAGTATCCCTTCCAGTCACGGGTCTGAGTCATTTAAATGCACGTGTATTCTCTGAAATCAAACTGAATAAAATGTTTTGAAAATAATAAATTATCACATAGTGGATCACTGTGAAACTGCACTGTGGTACACAAACTGTGTACTTAAAATGACAGATGACTAATGGAGGAGCCCAGTGCAGTGACTTTCAAGGGAATATTTTTGTTTCAGTCCACTTACCCGTATAACTGAATGAACAGAGAAAATGACTGATATTATGCATATAATTCTGACTGATATTAATGAATCTGTAAAATGCATCCTAGTTTTGTAACAGAAGCAAACAGTGAGACCTTGAAATTAGAAATTTTGATTTCTAAAAGTGTCTTTGTAGGTGTCCAGACTATTATTCATTGATTAATAATCCAACAGCAGCTAAATCTCTAGCAACGGCAAACAAGAACAATATGCCAATTGGAAGAATACCACTTTATTAAAATATGTTCCTAAACTCTGTTTCTCAATTGTTATTTATTTTCCTTTTTTGTTAGAGTGCATTTTTCAAGCACTCTCTGGTGCCTCTCACCTGCCAAGGTTTTGATAGACATGACAGTTTTTTTGGATGAGTTTGAAATTTCTATGTCTGAAATATTTTTCTCCTTGCAATCTAACTGCTCATTTGAAAAGCTACATGATCACAGATTGTTTCTTTAATTAAATTTTTTTTGTGATTTATTGACCCTAGATTGACTGATTCATTGTTTGATTTCAGGAATTGATTAAATGGCTTCTTTCAAAGGAAAAAAATGTATTCAACTAAAACAGCACTTTGAAGTATTTCATTCAGTCTAATACATGAAAAATAAGCCAATGTAGAAGAATATAATTTTTAATAATATTTAATAAAAGTGTCAATTATCTGAAGTGTCTGAAATGTTTATGATTAGGCATTTTTATGATGAATAAATTTTGACTATGTGTTATTGGATTAGGTTTGTGTAGCCAAGTTGTCAAGTATGCCCTCTTTTATTTGATTTCCTAATTTACTACATCTCCAAAAAGGAAACAAAACTTTATTTTGTTTTTTATGGTGCAAAAGGGTAAATTTGTGTCTTCTATTTAAATCGATAGAAAAAGAGAGCCTCTATATTTAAAGACCTATTTTGTGAAGATTCACATAATAATCATTATTCAGCAAGCTACTAAATTATGAAAATTTTTGGTTTTTTTAAATCTTGTGCAAATACAAAATAAGTTAATCTGACTTCTTCATTAATTATATAAATTCATAGATGAATGGATTTAAATATGTGATCAAAATTGAAATGAAGTATTTAATTGAAGACAAACCTCTCCTCTCCTCTTGGAAATGGAGAACATATTTGGAATTCATTGCATGTTCTGAAGCAGGAAGTTTTTGAAGGAACTGACAGCAAGAAAATAGAATTCCTTGAACAGTTTCCTGCATCAAATGATGGTGGCTTTTTGTCTTTTTTTTTTTATTTTCTCTCTCTTTCCTTACTGTCCATTGCCATTTCTCTTTCTTATTACTAATAGGACTAGACATATTAACATCTCCATTTTCACATATTCAGTTGAGGTGATAACATAATTTGTCCTTCAACATTCCTGTCTTGTTACAGAAGAAAATTATTCTTTTTGAAACTACAATAAAATAAGATCTGTCACTCTGTGCTTGTTAAAACAAAGTACACTTTTAGAAGCCAGAATAAATTCCAGTGTCAAACACAGGATGGCTATTCACATTGAAAATATTCACAACTTTATCATCCCAAAACCTTTTAGGTGTGATGTCTCATAGCTCTTTTTTGGACAGCAAAATGCACATGAAAGTATGTATTTTGGAATAGAAGAGAAGTTTTGAAAATGAAGACTTCAGATAAAGAGATGTGAACTCTATAGACAATACACTTTCAAGTCTGAATGGACACGCCTCTAGAAATGGAAATACTCCGGGGTCTGTGCTTCATGGACAGCTGTAGCAGCAAGAAATCTCAGAAAAATCTGATCAATCCAGCTAGCAGGAAAAAAAACCTCATAATTTAAAAGGTTTTTTAAAAGACTCATATTCTTACATTTTGGTGGAATGCTACTGTCATTTTATTTAATTTATTTTAAGAATGTTCATATTTTCTATGTGTGTGCTACACTATGCAGACTTCCTGCAAGATAAAAAGATGATTGAAAAAGACATGATTAGACAGATAAAAAATTCTTTTTATTCATAAGGGAGTGATCCTGAGATATTTCCCTTGGCCTTCATAGACCTTGACCTTTTCTTTAGAACTGCAAAGAAATATGGATCATGCCCAGGGTACTGTCTTCCTCACTGTGATGAAAAATCTATCCATTGTCTTTGCTGCTGTTCATGGCTTTCCTAATTTGCAGCTGGCAAAATGCTGGTCAGATTTATCCATAGTTTGTCACAGTGATTGGAAACAACATATTGAAAAATGGCTCATTTCTTTTTACTGATGGTGCTCATAACAAAACCATCAACATAAAATGTCAAAATTCTCACAGGATGCAGTACTTTAACCTTAACATGCCTGTTGTGACCAGCCTTTCCCACATATGAAATAGAAGTAACATTTACAAATCTTTTTTTTTTTTTGAAAAAAATCAAATTGTTTTAAGTCAGGCTTGCATCTTCCAGGGCTATGTTCGTAATTTGGAATACGATTTTTACAGTACTGAAAGAATTAGATTAACTGAGCTCTGGTGCTAGAAAAAGCCACAGGCAACAGCAAGAGGAAACTGAAGAGCTTTTAATAAAGAGAGAAACTGGGCAACAAAATCTAATATTTATGATTTAATAGCCAGGAAGAACTGGATAGGAGCAGAGAGAATACAAACTTTTTTTTCCATTTGTAACCTGAATTTTTGGGGAAAGGAGCAGACAGGCTACATTAAAATGGTTTTTTAACTTATATTATTCCTGCCCTATTCACCTGGGCAATATATTTTGAAAAAAGTGGCTTTGATTCAATTTTTTCTGGTAGAAAGCTGAAGTACCTAAGCAGCATTACTTAGGATTTCCTGTACTAGTCTTGCAAAACAATTTTATCTTCTTACCTGCAAGCACCATCTATCCCAAAAAGAGTTTCAAACCCAGTAGACAACAGTAAGCTTCATAGTTCTAAAACCAGTTTCTTTTTGAATACCAGTATAGATTTTAAATTTCTGGATATTTTCCTCTCTGTTTTTTTCCTTTTTTATCCTGATGCACTTGATTAACAACTCAATACCATGTGACATCTCTGTAGTGGGCTTTTAAATTTGTTTTAGTCAAAAAAAATCATAATTTAAGGTTCTCTGTAGTATACCATGGTTTCACTCTTGTAATAAATGCTTTGTTTGAAAACATAAAGCTTCTGCAAGTTTTTTTTTATAATAACCTCTAGCTATTTTGCTTAAAAATTATTTCTTTTCATCTCATTTAAACTTCTTGTTTAGTTTCAGTCAACAGTGATTTATGCTGCTTTTAGATCAAATTACATTTCTAGCTTCTACCTGATGTCCTCCAAAGGAGCCTTTCAATTCTTTATCCAAATAATTACATATTGGGTTAAAAATTTATCTCTGGGTCATCTGTATTATTTACTTGTATTTCAGAAGAAACCTGAGGACCTAATGAGCCGAGGTCTCTCTGTATAGGAAAGCTTTAGCAATTTTCATTATAGTTTCCCTGCTGCTGTTAGGACAATATTCAAGACATACTTTTATAAATCCCTTTCCAGGACTCATTAGATTTTTAAGGGATCTCTCAGTGACAATTTCTTGTATATGCATAGTCTGATGTGAATAATTAACAGTGAAGATGGATTTGGGGAGCTGAGTATGAAGAGGTTTTATGATGTGTTTTAATGTGTTGGTTTTATCTCTGAACAAATTCTTACTCTCAGTTCACTTTGATGATAGCAATTAGGAGTAGATATTTCAGCACGCATCATCTTTGTTCCCAGTTAATTTTATAGATGTATTTTACACAGAAAAAGCCAAATGTTCATAGGTAAGAGATATGTGACGTACCACAGGTATATGTGGAACACCCAGAGAACTAGTGTGCATTAATCAATTTGTCTATCAATTAGGAAACAGTTAGTTTTCTATTGCCCATTGTGTAATTCATAATTTGATAGAGCTTCAACAAATTGTTTGGTCTATTTTTATTACTCAGCCTTTCTGACACTGATATATTAATTAAAGTATCTTTGTGAATATTTGGGAGAAGTCTGTGATAAGGCAAAATAATTTTTTTTTTTCTATTCTGGAAACAGCTGCTATGAGGACCTTGCAGTCTGTCAGCAAGGAAAGTATAATTTAAGTGTGCTAAAAATAGCCAAAGATTTCTACTGGGTCTTAGTTACAGCTCATACTGTTGTTATTTAACATAGTAATGCCTCAGACTGGAGTCAGGAATTAATTGTAAGTACAGATACTATTTTTGAGGGATTTTAGTTACTTCTCTGAAGTAGCCTAGAGGTAAAATGAAAGAGATGTGATTGTTTTAAAACTGGAGTAGTACTGAAGATAAATTTATCCTTTTTCACTCACTTCTGGTCTTTGACATTTTGCACTTTTATTTCCTCAAATGGAGGAAAGAGAGTCTCTTAAGCCTGCTGAAAAAGGAATGCCTTGTCCTTGTTTCTTTCTTCCCATTTTCATGAAAAATAGGTGAAAACTGTGAATAAATTTTTATTTCAGTGCAGGTAAAACCAAGTAAAAGCTGCACTCGAAAAGCAGTTGCTGTTGTGTTTGCACTTCCATTCTTGAGTCTCTTATAGGCACACTAATATTTTATCAGAGCACTTAATAGCAAAGCTTTTTTCCACTTGGAAAGGCAGGCAAACAGCTGCTTCTGCAACTGATGTTTTTGTCTCTTCTAGGCTGGAGAGGCTTTTACCCAACATGGCTGACTCAGTCACCTTTTCAGTTGAGTGCATCTTTTCCGTAACCCCCAGACTTTCTGACAGCTCACATACTTCACTTAAGTGTTCTCCAAGTGCAGCTTCCTCCCCGCCCCTCAAAAATTATTATTTTTATTTTGTGATTAATGGTATCTGAATTATGTCTGTGTACTAATTTTGTTTGATTTCTTCTCTACATGTTTGCAAAAAATCATAGAACGTCAACACCAGCTGAGAGGGATCTCCAATCATCTGATACAACCTTAAAAGAACTCAAAACCAATATAAACCCCCCTCAGTTTAAGGCCTGACCACTACTATCATATTACAATAAGTCATCTATAATGGCTGGACAGAAACTATGCAGTAGGCAAATTTTTCTGGATTAAGATCACAGATCTCAACATCTCTGATCTCACTGATCACTGAGTACTGTCCTATTCAGAGATCAGTGTAAATATTGTGTCTTTCAAAATAAATTGCAATCTTAAAATTACACAAATGTGTGAAATGAAATCAGTGAAAACAACAGTATAAATATATGAGGGATTCTGTTGAATTTTTAAATAGTTTTTAAAAATGCTTGAACATTTCATACAAAATAATATCTGTAGAGACAATATTTTGCTTTTGATGTCATGAAGGAGTCCACTTTAAAGTGTCTGATGTTTTTGCATGCATGATCACTGTGGGAATTACTTTGTCCCTCCTGGGACAAGACTGGAAAAGAGACAGACATTCTTATACAGTGAAAGAGTCATCAGGATTCAAGAATTCAGTAAATATTTTGGAGCAACATTGTTTTTTTAAGCCTAATTCATAACTTTTTCTCCTTCTTAAAATTATCTTTGCCATACAAATGGGAAATAAAACAAACAAACAAAATAGAGGTCTAAATCAAATTAGTTTGAACAGAGCATTTTGCACAGGTATGAAGAAGCATAAACACAGGTAGAGATTTTTCAATGCAAAATGTATACAAGGTAGGTTCTTCAGCATCCTCATAGTTAGACCTTTGAGTTACTGAATAACCACTCTACTGATTCTGTCTGTCTTAAATCATAACGCTGGAAAGCTAAAAATATAATACAAGTCACAACTCCAGGGAATATACCTAACATGTTCTAGTAAATTTAGTTCTGAAAACCAAGATACTCTATTCTTTGCCTTAGGCTTAGTCTACATCATGGAGATAGTGCACCAAGAAATTTTCGGTTATTGCAAAATATAATAGTTTCAGTTTAATTTTTTCTCCTCTGATCCTTAAAGCAAACAGCTAGTAGGCACAATAAGCTGTTTTCACAGCTGAATGACTTTCAATTCTATCAAAAGAAGTCTTTGAGCATTTTAGTAAAAATATTATTAACTCCTACAAATGACTGATCGACTAACTTTAATACCAAAATTGTTATCCTAAGCTTACATTCAAGAGATAGAACTCTAATTGTGAGAGTTATGACAGTTTCACTTTATATTCTCAGTTAACACTTCCTCTCCATACCATGACAACAGTAAATTCCAGTTCCCCAGCTTTTATTAAAGAGCTTTAAGGCAATTTTCTGCAACAGGTCCTCAATAATCTTATGACATGGCCCTTCAGGAGATGAGAGCAATGAAAATGTTGTCAAGATGGGAAACCTGCAAATTAACTGACAAAGCACCACCAACAGCTGTGCTGGAACTTCATATATTACATTATATACAATATATACTAAGAAAAAAACTAAGATTAAACTTAGTGCAGAGGTCATATTTAGGAATTTTCTTGAGTTGCTACATTGCTAAGGTTAATAAAGAGATAATATAGAAATACTCGGGGTTCTGGGATTGTACAGGTATAGCTATGAAAAAGTAATTTACCCAAAGCCTTGTATTTCCTCAATGTTTTAAGAGCTTAGAATATAAATTAACTCTGATGGTTGAGCAACAATATTAGGTAAATGTTGAAAATTGTTGAAAATATTGGAAAAATCTACCCTGAAAAAAAATTAGGCTTGTGTTTTTGTTTGTTGTGGGTTTTTTTAATTACTTTTGTAATAAAGGAAATAATTACTTTCCTTTGCTGATGAACTCTTTTTGATAGCAGCAGGTAGTCCAAACCTCTGGACTTCATTAATAGCTGAAAGAAGAAAAACTCTTGGCGCTGCTGACTTGATTAAAAAGAAAAGTAGGAGTAGAGCAATATCTGTATTAAAAATTTCCCTTTTCACTTGTTTGCTTTTGAAAGACAGTCTTTAATTCATTATTTCAAATCTTCAAAGGAATTTGGATTAAAGCAGCATACTTGAAAATTAGGACCTTGTCTCCTGGAGCTTTTTCCAAAAGTCAGTTTTAGTATTGGCAGAACACATATTAACTTTACAGATGGGAAATGGACAAAAAGGGATGCAAACCCTGAGCTGCCAGGGCTTGCATCAAGCTGCCCAGTAACAAAGCTAGATAGAGAAACACAATGGTGATAGATAGAGAAAAACAATGGTGTGGGGAGAGATTCATATTATTTCCCCCCTCAGTGTTGCCTGTACACTATTCTGTATTCTCTCATGTATGCTATTATTCCTAAACTCTTGAATCGTTATATTATCTATTTATCAAGAAAAATTTTCATTTGCTAGATTTCAAAGTTTGTTATTTTTTTTTCTCTTACTCTTTGGGACAGCATTATGATATCTTTGTCACAACAAGAATGAAAATTCTTCCTTACATCATGTTTGGATTTACTAAATATAGTCTCCTTATGCTACAGTAAAATTTTACAATGAACAGCAGCTATTCCATTTCCAAATTATATATCCCTCCATAGTGACTTAAACATCAAGAAACAGTCTTCATTACTTCTGCTGCATTCCTTATTTTGGCTCCCCATGTAGATCCCTTTTTCATACAGGAAAATGACATCTGGAATAATTTGTTTCCTACCTATTATTTAATAGATGAGATTCATCAAATGTAAAATAACAATGAACTTGTATTTATTGTTCCTTTGCCGGTGTGTTAACTGTTATCAGGGAGGGACACTATTCTTTTCCACAAGAACGGTAAAGAGACAAGTAAGAAAATATTGCACTGTGAAAGAACTTGCTCTGTAAATTAAAGTCGATAAAGTTTTACCAAGATTTTTGTTCAGTCATCTTGACAAATAAGAATAGTCCCGTTCTAGTGTCTCTCCCAAGTGTAGGCTTTGTTCACAACAAAAATCACAACTGTAGCTTGCCTTTTCTATGGAGTAGAGTGCAGCTGAGTGCAGAGATGAAGACCCTCTGTAGTTCCCTATTCCAGGAAGCTGCACAATGCAGAGGACCAGAAGTATCACACTTGTGAAGATTCACAGGAGAGAGAACACAGGGAGAAGGCAGTTTTGTCTCTTCCCTACAATGTGTCAGTTACTTCAAGTGTGTATGAGAATCTTTTCCACAGAAGGTGGTAAGAGTTTATACCTGCCCTGAAGTAAATTGTGATCAGAGAGAAAATTAAAGAATGTCAGAGTTCAATCTTTAGTATTTTCACGGGGCAGTAGAATGGTTTTATGTTTTCAAAGACAGAGGTTAAACCAGTTTTCCTATTCTTAGTTACCTGATTTCACCACACACACACACACATACTCATATATGTATATATAGAAGGTTTACTCTTTGATGTTTTTCTTGTCCAGGAGAACTGATCTATACAAAAGTAAGCAGACCAATATACTTTTCTGTACTAAAAATAGCAAAAGCTATAAGTCAGAGAGAGCGCTAGAAGAAAAGAACTTCTCAAGTCTACTCCTTTCAGTAGTATTAACACTCTAAGTAGCATAGCAAAGATAAATAGAACTGCGTAAAAAATTAAAAGAAAATCAATTTTCTTAAAGCAGAATAAAACCTCTTAAAATATTCTGGTCAAGCAAACTATTATAGATATGAACAACCTCATCAACTCACTGAGTTGAAACATATTAATAAATGATACATAGACTTCTAAAGCCAAAGTTGATTAAGGCCATTTCATCCATTAAATAATTTTCTCTTATTGATAGGATTTTTTTTAATAAGCAGTTAAATTATGTGCTTTTGTCATTATTGGTAATTATAGTACTGAGAAGTTATTCATATAATAATATTGAGATAAAACAGTTCATTAGTTCACAGAAAGTTAGCATCCAATAATATGTCCCATTGAGCAATTCACAGCAATTTTCACCCTTATAAAATCTCTTTCTAGGGAAAACTGTTTGAGAGATTTATTCTTTTAAATATTTCAGGACAATTCATCTTTTGTGTTTTAAGCTCAGTATTTAGAATAAAAATGAAACTAAAAGAAGGCACAAAAATCAGTTTTACATTGAATTACTTTGGTTTTTAATTAATTTCTTTACAAATATTTTTAAAAGGTGTTTGTCTCACTGTCTTTTCTTAGTTCTCTGAGAGATCATTAAATTTATAATGGGAAAAAGATAAAACATTGGATTTATTTCCTATTAAACAGACTTCTAGAATTTGCACAAAGGATAATTCTACTATGTTCGGCTTCTCATTTTCAATTGCCTTGTTCCACAGCCATTTTGTTCAACATCTAAAGGTGGAGTACTTGTGAACACACAACACAACACACTGGTAGACTTTGTCTACTGTCTAGAGACTAAACTAATTCATAAGTTTCTCCCCATCTGCTCATCCAAGTAATAACTAAGTAGCATATGTGATTAAAAATACTGGGCGCTTCTGAGTAAAAACCCAGAGCAATAACTATTTTCCAGATCAAGTTTTGAGCAGAGAATGACTTTTGAATCTTCCAAAATTTGTAAAGAAAACTAGACATTATTATTTCAATCTTTGGACAATTCAAACAGCTTAAATTTTGAGCACATAGTATTCCAATCTTTCTATATAATGTTTACCAAGGGCTCTTTTTCTACCTGTTTTTAGCATTTTCACTTCTGAATATTCAGTTTGAATTTATGCTTTCCTCTACTGTTGTTGGTGGTGAAGACAAATGATTTTATGAAAAATGTGGAAAAGGAAAATAGTTTTCCTAAGAATTACAGTTTTATATTTCTTCAAAGCCTAAGGTCATTGCTATACAGTACTTGATTTTTTTAGTGCCCTTGTGAAAACAACAGAACTATTAGCAGATCATTAATTGTATCTTAAAAGAGAACTGTGAAAGAATAAATGTTTCCCTTGTTGCTGACAAATAACAACTGACACAAAGAGGCCTTGTGGGGTGATTTATTTCTGTGAAGAGTCTTTCATAACATGGTTGCTAATATATTTTTTGTTTTACCTCACTTCTGTGACATCTCATTTCCTCTTTATATTTTTAGATAAAGAGGGTTTTGTTATGTGACATCCAATCAAAATGCAATCATGGACAGTATAAACCACGAAGGAGATATAATAGTTTTATGGGCTATCAGACTGACTGGTCAAGGGTTTGCTTTATTTACTGCTACTCATGAATAACACAGGTAGAAAAGAATACATATTTTATATCTAAGAAAACACCCATGTTATTGTCAGGGGTGGGGAGGGGGGAAGTAATTTTTCAAGCAGCTGCAAGTTTTCTGAGAACAACTTTTTTCCACTCTTTTTTTCCATGAAAATTATCAAAAGCTGACAGTATCCGTTCTGAAGAGTATGCTCATTGTATTACTGCATTTTCAAGGCATGAAGCTCTGAGTGGCTCCTGAGACAACTGTCAATATTCCATCAGCAAAGATCTTATCAGAAAGTTTAGTAGCTATTAAATCACCAAGACAGTATATGATGTATGATGAGTACATGTACTGTACACTTAAAAGAATTTAGGTCTAAAATTGCTTGTGTAATTGCCTGGGATTCTTTTCTGTTTGTTTGTTCAGCTGATATGTAGGAGTGGGATAAATGGTGCATCAATGCATGACTGGCACATGGTTTGGAGACCCATTAATGCTAAAAAGAGTAAAAATTTCAGAATGATGAAACTAACCTAGAGGTTAGATGCTTGGGGCATTTTCTGAAAAACAGTCTTTAAAGAGGTAGTTCAAGGTATTACTTAAAGAAATGTGAACAGGGCATACATGATTAATAAGGTTTATTGTAACTGCCCACTGTACCAAAAAAAAAAAAAAAAAACCCAAAAAAAAAAAAAAAAACACATATCAAAATAGAATGCTTGCTGATAGGCCAAATTCCTATCATTTTAAGCCTGACCAGGCATTTTAAAATAATATGTCTTGGGTAAGAATTTCTCTATCTAAGACATTACTTTTTTTTTGTGGTTTTGCACTGAGAACAGTCTGTAAAACATAGCATATTGTTTGATGTCTCTGGTTTCTAACTAGCTGGAGAAGTCAAGCCCCATCCTGCTCCCAAGCTTGTTCATTATTTCATCTGTCTTCAGTATAGACCTTCGTATATACTCTTCTCCATGACACCACATGCCAAAGAGGACTAGTAGCCCTAACATGCAATTAGTTAGCAAAGAGGTTGGGGGTGCCATGGCATTGGCTCCTCAAGGGATAGATAAGGTGATGTATAACATTCATTCACCACGTGAATCTAAGCGATATTCATGCACCCCGCCGCATCACCAGGAGAGTGTGAGAGAGTTCAGACGTATGGGAGGGAATGGGTAGAACAATACCTCTGTCTGTTTTATGACTGGCTTGTTTATTTAAGTAAAAAAGACTTGTGAAAACTTCTATTGTACTTTTTACTTGTTTCTTTGAATGCTTTTTCATAACTGTGAAAGATAAACCTCTTTTCTGGAAACTTTCACAGGGAAGAGGCGAGACCTATTCACACTTTTGACATGCTGTAAGTAATTCTCATATAATTGCAGTCTATGCCATGCAACAGACATTGTGCAACATAGAGTGAAGCTTTTTGCCTGCCTTGTGACACTTCCATCTCATGCAATTTGGTTTTTAGGTCTCTTTATAGTGCAGGCATATAGCCTTGGCTGTTATGATTCATGATTGCCTACACAAAAAGAAAAGAAAATAAGAACTGACCAAACCATATTATTGTGACCAATATCATCATCATCATTAACAATACTAGATAATTCTGAACTATACTCTAAGACTTCTAGAAAGAGCAAAATTATGTATAAATTATTAGGAAAAAAAAAAGAAATAAAGACTTTTAGATCTATTTTTTAGATCTATTTCTTATTCTGCTACCAACCCAGAAGATTTTGGACACATCTTTTTAAGATTGGCTATGATCTGAAAAAGAGACTAAGAGAAAGAAATAACTCAATTGGGATATTGAACTCTCTAACATCTGATAAAAACACTGACTTGTAGGGTTAGGAAAGGAAATGAATATTCATTTTGTCACTCCTTAATGGACCTCTGTTCCTGGATATGTGAGTCTGGATAAAATAGATTTGAATTTAATAGTCTCTGTGTATCATTATAGAGATCTGGCTTTGTTTTTCAATGTAAAATATGTTTAACTGGCTCCAACTAGTATTAAAAAACTAGTAATTTCAAAGCTATGACATATATAAGGAGGTTATAAATTTGCTAATATAAGTATCCTATAGCTTCTTGGAATTTGCTATATATAATATGAAACATTAAGAATTGTATTTACTTTAAATAATCCAAAAATGTGAACTTGAACATCAGCACACATTATTTTCCTGGATGTAAAAGGCAGAGAGGACCATTGTGATTGCTTTTCTGAGCTGTGTAATGTAACCATTAATTTTTGCCCCATAACTAGTTCATAAATAAAAGTATAACTGTGAAAAAAAAAATTATCTTCATTCAAGCTTGCTGGTTCCACCCTATGTGGAGCCTACTTTGAGAATCAGGGAAAATGGTATCATTGTGACCTCAGCAGGCTCAAACATATGTTGAAACTGCATAGAGATAGACAAGATATATGTCAAATACAAGCAAGAAGACATCATGTATAGTGAAACTCTCTATATTCTTCAATCTGTTTTTCTTGGTTCATCTTCAATCCATCCCTGCAACTGACTCCACCACCTCTCAGCAAGAAGGAAGGATGGTGGCTGTCATTAGATTTATGGTTTTAGATAATTTTTCCAGATGGTGCACAGTAAGCTGAACAAAAATTCTTACAGTACAGCTGAATGGCTGAACAGGAGAACCACACAGACATGCTGAGATCACGCCAAAGGAGCAAGTTTCAGAACTGGTACAGCCAGAGTGATAATCATGATAAATTAGCTGCATGTGAGTTTGGCTATTCCTTCAAGGACCGATTATGTCATGGTATAACAGTTCAGGACAAAGAACAATCCACAGAAATAAGAAAAATTACAGGACATCTGAAGACATAAGAGAGTATCTAAGTTATATTTGAAACTTTTGAATTTTAGACCATGACAATTAAATTTCTATGACTCTTTAGTTCTGTGTTTTTAAGGTATGCTCTGTTTTTTATTTGCTTGTTTGTTTGCTTCTTTACCACTGAAAATAGTAATTTAGTACTATTGATGTTCCCCAGTGCTAAAATTAACCTTGGTATTTGCTATGCCTTTCTCGTGGACAACTAGAATTTGCAGTTTCTTTGTTGTCTGATGTAAAACAAGTAGATTTACATAAATATACATGCCATTTCTGTTTCGAAAACATAACATTTATTTTGTTTGTTCATATAAAGTCTGAGAAAGCTTAGTAGTTTCAGTTTGAGGTACATAGATGTGTCTTTTAGATTAGCATGAGGAAAAAAATTCCTTTCAGGTAAGATTTCCTGCATTCTTTACCTCTTGTCATTTAAAAGACAATATGCTGCATTGCTCAGCAGCACCATTGCATGCAGAAATAGCATGGCAGTACAAACAAAATATATAAGGCAAAAATGAGGTCAAACAGATCTACATCCCTGAGGAGATTGAAGGAGGTAGTAGGCAAGTGGAATATTTCAGAGACATTATAATCCAGAAAGCAAGAAATGGTGTTAGTGTGATAGACTGTCAAAATTCTGTAAAGAAAGATTTTTCAAAGTAATTACAGATTCCAAATATTCTTAGTGGTCTTATCAGTCTGGTTGATGAGAAACTGTGTTGACAGTGTGGCAGGAAACTATTCAGGTTTATTTGTATTTTGAAAGCTATTTAAATTTTGGAGAGTAAGCAAATTGTGGTGATATCTACACTTTGGAAAACACTCTGACTAAATCTAGTCACAGATATTTCCCCAGCCTTTATTTAAAGAAAGTACTGACTGAAGCTTAATTTTGTGTGGCCCAGTTCACCTGGAAAGAAAATTGCTTTTCTTCTCCATCTTAATGCTTTAAATTTTTAAAACTTTGTTTTTTTCAGGTCCAAATTCAATCCAAAAGAAACAGTTAAAGAAGAGACTGTGAAGTCAATGAACAAGCTGAAATGCCATGTAGCTGTTCCACTTTAAAACAAGAAAAAAGAAAGTACTTTCTTTTTTACTGATCCCAGCTTTTGAGTGCCTTTATTGTTTGAAGGCTACTGCAGCTATCACCAAATGATAAAAAATGAGAGTTAAAAGGTAAAAAGCCAGTCACACCAAAAAAAACCCCAAATCAACAAACCAACCAACCAACAAAACCCAAAAAAAGCCCAAACCAAAACAAACAAAACCAAACAACCCCACCCCACAGTGATAATTCTGAAATCAAAATCACATACTAGAAAATGATGATTTGATCTTAGGAAATCTGTAATAATGCGATTTCGGCGTATTTTCTATTGGAATGAACCTGATCCCATCTTCTTTGCACCTTTCCTTCGGGTATTTATATATATATTGATAAGATCCCCTTGAGGCTTCCTTTCTCCAGGTTGAACAGCTCCCTCAGTCTTTCCTGATAGAAGAGAATTTCCACTCCCTTAATCATCTTTGTGACTGTTTCCTGGAGACTCTGTACTACGCACATATCTGTCTTGCACTTGAGAGCCAAGAACCGGACCCAAAGGTTTAGGTGAGGCCTCACCAGTGCTGAGTAGAAGGAAAGGTTCACCTTCTTCAGCCTGCTGCCAACATTCCCAAATTATGCAGCCTAGGATACTATCCTTCTTTTCCATGAAGGTAAATTGCTGATTGTTGGATTGGGTACCCATCAGGGGCCCCAGATCCCTTTCCACAAATCTGCTTCCCAGAATACCAGACCTCAGAATATCCTGGTGGATTGGGGGGCTCCTCTCCAGTTGCAGGAGTTTGCACTTCCCTTTGCTCAATCACAGGACTTTTCTGACATCCAAATGACAATATTAAATCAAGTACAAACATCAAGAAAAGTTATGAAATCAGAAGAGGGACTTGCATGTTCCAAAGCTTGTTATTTGTTTCCAGCTCTTCTACAAATAGAGTAATGACGGGAGTAAAGCCATGTGTTTTCACAGATGCCTTAGAAATAAGTTCCATGCTAAATCCATTCTGAGGTCTCCCTGACAAAACTTTTTTATGGCCTTTCCAAATTTCATTTATTTTTATTCCCTAAACCAAGGTTACAGCTTTTGTTCATGTGGTCCCAGCTACTTTTTTCTTGCAGTCTTCCTATCCATGTGACTCTTTAAAGAACAGCTTTTGACTCGGACAAGCTGTGTTTGAATGTATGGCTGTTTAAATAATACATGTTTAGTTTAAATAATACAGTTTAGTTCAAAGGTACAAGCCTTATCTCACTTGGAATTTTCTGCTGAATTTTGATCCTAAACTTAAATGTGTAATTCCAGCACTTTATCGCTAGCATTTCAGCACTCCCTGTCAGAATAAATGTATCTAATGGAGCAAACCATGTAGAAAATAACTTCTAGCATTTTTTCATTATTGAAACAAATATAAATCATTCCAGTGCTCAGCCCCAAGCAGAGATGATATCTGCCTTTAAAAATAGCTGCTTCAAAGAAGTTCAGAACAAATTTGCATAAGCTGGTTGTCAGATTGTTTATGTTTAGTTTAAGGAAAGGAAAATTAGTTGTAAAATATCAAGGAGGGAATTTGTTCATATGATGTCCATGGGGATGAACAACTTCATAACTTGGATTTTACAGAGAATGGTTCAAAGGAAAAATTTCAAAATAATGTTTCCACTGCCACTAGGGTTAAGTACATACACACATCTCAATGGAGTGTAAATTTCTTTTGTTTGCTTAAATTTTGCTAATAAGGCTTCTCCAGAAGGAGTGTATGAAATTAGAAAGTGGGGTCCTGTGGTGCTGAATGGAATACATAGCAGAGGAAAAGTCTGCGTTTCGAGGTGTTGAATTAGAAGCACATATCAGATATGTACCAAGTGAGATTAATTGAAAGTAACAATAAGTCTTTCCTCACCTATTTTTCAAGCATCAGACTCTAGTTTTCTATATTGTCAAATTGCCTTTTTTTCATTGAAACTCTTTATTGTCCCATAACAATGCAGACATCCAATCTAAGAGGTTAGAGAGCTTAATATATTGATAAATCCAGGGCATTCAATTCCAGTTGCCCTTAACATTAAAAAGCAGACCTCGTTATATTGAATTTATTGGTATAAATCTAAGGACAGAGGGTCAAAAACATGGATCAGTCCTATGTACTGCAGGTTTGCCTTGACCTTTTAATCTCATCTAGTGTCAAGGCATAAGTCACCTAATGGCTTATAGTCTAAATCTACTCCTCAGATGATTCAAAATTAAGGTGCAATGATAAATCAGCTGAAAATCAGTGTAGCATGACATGCAGATGGATGAATTAGAAAGTCATTTATACTTTTGAACAGGCAGTTGCTCTATACAGATTTCCAAAATATTTTAAAGAACAATTTAATCTTACTGGCTTATACCCTTCTTCCTTTCCTGTAACTTCTTTCACTTGTTTTTCAGTCTGGCAGATTAGATTTGAACAGGACAAGATCTGATATATTTCAGAAGTTAAATCCTTGACAAACCATTGGAGCTGAATAGTTTCTATTCTGTATGAGGGAAGGGAAGTTCTGGGAAGGNGGAAGGGAAGGGAAGGGAAGGGAAGGGAAGGGAAGGGAAGCAGAAATTTAATTTAGATTGGAAGCATAAAAGTCCAGACACTTCTCTGCTAATGCCTATGAAAATCAGAGATTTCTAGGACAGGCGTTTGCCTAAAATATTATATTAGGTAGGATGGACCATATGTTTGTCACTGTTCTGGTGTCTCTTAGGCTATAATTTGCTCTAAGACATCAAACAAATGTCATATGCTTTCATGAATAAATTGAAATTTCCCTGGAAAACATTTATGCTGCAGCTCACAACAGACACTGCCATCCGTTTTATTGCTGAACAGAACATTACTGCAAAAACTCAGAGAAAAATGTATGTGAATATGTGTACATTCCAGGTTTTCTTCAACTCTCCATTACTCAGGAAAGTAGGTGTATACTTTCTGCCTTTTACAAAATGGCACACCACCTTCTTCATAACATTCTTTTTATCTGGAATGGGCAAAAAGATGAAAGAAAATATTCTCTTTTTTTAAGGACTAAATAATTGTTTTAACACAGGCAATAAGATGATGTGTTTCAACTAACTTTTGATCAATAGTGAGGAAAAACATAACTGCCAAGGAAATAACTTTAAGATTCATCAGATGATCTCCAGACAAAAGATGTGTGAAGATGCATAGGGAAACCGGGATCTTTAATTTACCTAAACAAACTCTGGTGGGTTTTCTTTTGTTTTGTTTTGTTATGGTTTTTTTTAATCTGTTATGATTATAAGTATCCTTTTCATGAACTTTTTTTCCCCAAAACTAAGTAGAACTATTTTGTTTTCCTTAATAAAAGCAGCAAGTTCAAATTAGAAATTTGGTCTCTTAACAGCTACAGAATTAGTGTCTTACCTGTTGAAGTCAGGCTTTAGAGGAAGTTCTGAATAATTTTTGTAAATTCTGTAATGCATGATGTGTATCATAATGTCTCCTCGTAATTAAGCTCCTATCATGAGCAAGACGACAAAATTCAGTTGTATTAAACAGAATCAGCATATATCTTTTATAGACACACCCTCTTTTGTGACTGGTATAGTCACTGAGTAACATTTCTGTAATAAAAAATTTTATTTTAGGTCAATAAGATATAAACTTGAAGTTGCAAAATCATTCATATTTTTCGGATTTTTGTTGGTATGCCAAGAGATTCTCCACTGAATCTCTTTTTCTAGTCCTGCTGCTGCTCATGATCTGTAGATCTCATACACAAGTAAAATACTAGAGACACAGTTCATAAACTACTAGTGTAGCAAAGCAAAAAAGGAAGACTTTTGAAAGTCTCTGGCTTGTGCTTGCAGAAAAGATCAGAGCAACATGATAGACACTGTGAGACCTAGCAACTGTCTTTCTGGGGAAAAAAAATTAAAAGTGGCCCTGGATAAATGCAAAAGGCAAGGTATGTATGATGGTTTCATAGCAAGACAAAAATAATTACTGTAGGATGAAAAGTAAAACACAAATGTAGAAGGTAAATTATAATGAAAGCATTCATATCAATATAATTTTAAATAAGATCAACCAATAATGATCAAAGAAAGCCAACCAAACTCACATGTGTTTACCCATCAGTCAAAATGAGACTGTAGCTGTAACCCAGGGCAACATTACATTTCTCTGTATGTCTGCCAACATCTAGCTGGATCTTCACTTTGCAGCTGCCAGTGATACCCTACAGTGGTAAATGAATACTAGTGTGCTAAATTGGAAGTGCAGAATCCTGCAACATTTAAGACAAAATTAACAAATAATGATAGCCTTAAAAACTGTCCTTTGTATAAAAACTGTAGCTTAGAGTTGCAATGATAAGCGTCCTTTTTTTTCCAACAGTTGTAGATTGAAGGCATATCAACTAAAGACTAGCACTGTTATGTTTTGGAAATGACACATTTTCCTTCCCTTTATTTGCATCTAATGCTAGCTCCCTGATGCATCTTGAAATTTAGCAGTTTTTTAGACATCTAGAGTTTATCACTGGCCTTCTTGAAATAAAGGGCATCTTAACACCTCGCAAGTGTGGGTTACCCAAGACCATGAATGTCTGCCATGAGATGTTCTAATGGCTGTTCTTGAAGGCAGAACCATTTATGCACCATGGTGAAGAGAGTCCTTAGGATGGAATATATTTTGTCAGCTGTCAAGCTCAAAATCATAGGATTGCTTGCATTTGATATAAAAGGGCAAAGGTGAATCTTGAGTGTTGGTTTTATTGGCTTTAATAAGTTTGAAAGCAGTCCTTTACAAGGCAGGACTGCTGGGCTATGACTGATCACTGCTTTTGAGTCTCAGTTATTCATCATAGGATATTAACTTCTCCTAATTACTGAGTGGTTACAGTGTTTCCTTTAAGGCATGATGTCAGTTATTGCTTCTTGGCTCAGTGACAGTATTGAGAACTGATATATAAATTTAACTAAGCATTTCATTTAGTATGAAATGTTTTATCCAAGACCACATGTGAATCACTATGGTGTTTCTGGGCTCCTGAGTATAAGTGAGACAAGGACATACCACAGAAAGACTACCAAAAGGCCAGATAAAGGCTTTGAGTATCTGTCACACAGCATAAGGTTAAGAGAGCTGGGATTCTTCAGCTTGAAGAAGAGAAGGCTAAGGCTCAAATGAGCAATTTCTGTAAGTACCTCATCATGGAAAGTAAACAAGATAGAGCCAGGATTTTTAAGTGATGTTCAGCATATGAAGAAGAGGATTGGCCAAAAGCTGAAATAAAGATATTCTGCTTAAATGTAAAAGAATTCTTTTCCACTGTTAGAATATACTGAAAATACTGAAATTTTTCATCCAAAGAGATTGTGGAGTCTCCATCCTTGGACACATTCAAAACTGGACAATGTCCTAAGTAAACTTTGTACTTGGCTTTTCTTGAGCAGGCCATTGCACTTTGATGATTTCCAGCAGTTGTTTGCAAACTCAGCAGTACTGTGATTGTGTAGAGCATTTTGTGAGTTTTTTATTTTGTAAAATGGAACAAGAAATATCAAACTAAGCAGCAGCTTTCTGTAGACTTTGATGAAAGCATCAAAAAAAGTGAAAAGCAAAGGGTACATTATTGGTGTTCATCTCCTGTTGGTGTTCATTTCTGTATCTTACCCCCAGATGTACATGGCCATCTAAAATATGAGCACAGCCAAAATCAGGAGGCTGGCATGGAATAAAGACTTTTATATTTGTCTTCCCAACATTTCATGTGGTACTTCTGAAATTTTTGCAAGAGCAATCAGATATTTTTTAGCAAGTTTCTCTTAGCCCTTCTTGCTGAAGTTTTTTCTTTTTGTAAAATAGTTTCACAATTGTTTGCCTTAAGACAAGCTAAGAATGATTGTAATAAAAACATCACCTACAGAATATCTTTCATTTAGAGTCCCAGGAGCAGAAGAAACTGGATTCCATTCCTTATCCAGGAAAAAATGAAAGTTTTAACAGATCTCCTCTAATTCCTCGGCTTTGTGTGGTACTTTGATAATTTAGGTATGTGATGATCAGAACACTTAAGTGTAAAACAAATTCTTAAAGGCTTGTCCCTTTGCTAAATGTTATAATCTTCCAGAAATTAATATTTGACTTAGTCAAAAGATGCGGTTTCATTTTTCTTCCTACTGAGATTCTGAATTCATTGTGTAAGTTGAATCTGCAAAACCACATCCTATATAGGATGTCTTACTTTAAAATTATTTTTAAAGTTATTAAATAATAATAAAAATTATTATAGCAGAGTGTAGGGGGCTTTACTTCATATTAGTTTAAAAATATTTGTCTCCCATGTCAGTGGAGAAAAAGAAGGCATTTGTAAGGTAATTATCTGTAGGGTTTTAGCTATTTACTCTAGGATAGCATTAATCAAAGCCTGAAACTGGCACGTTATCTCCTGTGGTGATAAAAACATAGGTTTTCTTGCTTAGTGGTAGACATGTAGAAACTAATATTTGGGCAGGTAAATTTGACTTAGAATTTTCAAATTAAAATCAGTATTCACTACCTAATGTACTGGAAAGAGCTTGCTCATTTTATGGAAATGGCATAGAGCCTTCTCTTTACTATTTCTTTTTCCAGCTCAATTGTTTAGTCTACAATGTAATATTTCAATATGCAGATGGACAGAAACAGTCTATAAACCATAACATCATTATTTTCTGCCTTAGGAATTTCTGGATAAATCCCTAGTATATTGTATGACTGCTGAATATGTTCCTCATAACTTGAATTTCAGTACTGATCCTTAGGGATTGAAAGAAATCTTATTTTAAATATATAATAGATATACAGACAAATCCCATTAATATATAATTGCACACAAAAATGTAAAAATAATTTTATGACTGTGAAATCATTCTAAAGAAATCTGTCACTGCATCAGTGTTCCAATAATGAAGTCTAATTTTTAGCTTATTTCAATGTGAAATTAGTTATGAGTGTTATTCTTTTGATAGGAATAGGTACTGATTTGGTATATGCAGCAAATACTGAAAATCACTGGTGAAAAAGGGAGTATTTGACATCTTCTGCTATGGTAAGGACAGAGGAATTTTACAGCTTTATGTCAGTTTGATTTAAATAAAATCTTGAAAGGGAAGCTAGCTCTGCAGAGGAAAGCTCAAGTAGATTCAGAAAGCAACATAATGCTAAAATCAAGAAAGTAGGAATCTGGCTGCTAAGAATCAGAAGAATTATAGACTAAGGAGGAGGAACTTGGTTTGTTTGTTTGTTTGTTTGTTTGTCTTATTTATTATTATTATTATTTTATGGATCGTTAATCCATTACACTTTTTTTTTTCCCAAGGGGAAAAAAAATATTCAGTTTAGTTATCTTCAATTTCTATAGAAACAAAAACTCATATTCAAGGTTCTGGACTAGTAAAATAATCAAGAGTGGAAGAAAAGACAGAAGAAGTAAATATTCATTTGACATAAAATTTCCAAGGTCTAAGTTTATCAAAGAGCCATGAGATATGTAAAACAAAAGCTTTTCTGCAGTTTGTGTTGTAGATTTCTGATGGTTCAGTTCTAGAGATTTTGCTGAGAAATTAAAAGCATTCGAATTGCAATCACCATATGCGCTACTGCTCCCCACTCTCCCAATAATATTTTATTGATTGTATCACCTCAAAAACTACCAGCTATGATCTGGAAATGTGTGAGCTAACAGTATGCTTTCCATTGTATAACAGGAAGCAATACCACAGAATTATGAATAGAGTAGAGGATCTGTATGGGCATAAGAAGGCAGTCTATCTTCAGAAGCAAATTTTGAAAAAGTGATGACAGATAATCTGCTTAGCATGAATACCTAGTGTAGTGCTATGGCAGGGAAAGATAATTTATTTGTTCTGGTTTTTTTTCTTGCTTTACAGATAAGTGGAAAAATTAATAGGAGCAAGAAAAGTTAAAATGCTAGTGTATCATCTAATTTATTTGAATCCTATAATTCAGATGATGACGCTGAAGAAAGGGTATTGAAACAGTTCAAAAGGTTTCAGAGAAGAGCAGTGAAAGTATTAAGCATAAGAAAATGTGCCTTAAGAGATACTGTGTCAAAACCCAGTTAGACTCCTGAATAGGTCATAAGCAGAATGGTATGATGACATTAATTATGTACCTGTATGGATGTTGGAAACAGAAATTGACCATAACTTTAAATTGTACTGTTTCTACTGTATCTTTGTCTTGCATGTTATTTACTTTAACAAAAGAATAATCAACTGTCTTTCCCTAGATGAGGGAGTCATTAAAAAAAAATCAAAAATTACTGAGTAGCTATTTTGAAAGTAAAGAAGGGTATGATTTTGCCAGTGCTGAAGAATTTTCCCAGAAATTTTCCCAAGAGCTGGATTTGCAGCTGTGATATCTATTCACCCATTTAAAAACTAAAGTTATTATTTAGCAAGTTTAAACCCAAAATTAGAGATCAGAATTTTTCCTCTGAGAAAAACAAACTAAACAAAAATCCCATACCAGAACAATACAAAAACCGTAAGAAAATGCAGAACACAGGAAAGATCCTGAAAAGATTTTGCATTACTTCACGAAATTGAGTCCGATGTTATAGGAAAAATGAGGAAGAGAATTAGGAAGAGAATTATCTTAATGTGTTATATATATTGCTGAGTTATGAACAGATAATTTAATTTCTGGAAATTCATTTGAGGTGAAGCTTTGCTTTTGCAACACAAAGTTTCTAGCCTGATGCATTCCAATTTTGAAAAGAAAGTCTGAAAGAAGTGACCCTGACGCAACTGGGGAGTTCAGCAATGGCTCCCTGGTCACAGAGATAATTCTCAGGGAATGTTCCTGGTGAGATGCTGTGCCAGTGGAGATAGAGATGGCTGTTGGACACAAATCTGTCGCCACAATAGCTTCGTAAGGAAGTGTGAAAATTCAATCACAACACCTTGTGTTTGAAAACTAATTCTCAAGCAGGCAGGTAGTACAAAGATTAGGAAATGATTTTGTTCCTGTCTATGAAGAACAAGAAATCTTGCTTGTGCATAAAATAAAAAAATATAACTGTTTCAAAGGCTGGAAATTAAACTTAACCATATAGGGCTACAGATAATATGTGCTAGCAGGGGTGATAAATAATCTTTGAAACAATTCTCAGTTGCTACAGGATATTCTTGATGACTAAATTTTAATCAGGGAGTTGTGTATATCTAGAAGTTAAGCTTTTTAACACTCTGGCCAGTGGAATGAAGCAAATTGCAAGAAAAATTATGGCCATGAATCCTATGCTACTCTTCATCTTCATCTGTGCTAATACTGCAGTCCATTAGGAGCCAAATCACTCAAGCTGCCTGGGCCAACTTGTGGAAATGCAGATAGAAAGACTAGATAATTGACATTTGAACTTTAAGTGAAAATGTAGCTCGCCTATCTTGTCAAGCAAGAGCATCCTCAGAAATATATTGGGACAACAATTCTGAGCATTTGAGTTACCAGTTACTGATAAGTAATGGTCTGTGTTCCCCATTACTATTTCCTGTAATAAACAATCAAATTACCTGTATGAAATTTCATTAGGGAAAAAAATATTAGATATACTGCTTGCATAAAGAACAAAGTTCTTTTGCATTTGAAGTCTATTATAATATGATTTGATAGTGACCTCTGGCACTGGTGAAATAATCTCTGAGTATTGTTTGCCTCTCTTTTTTTTTTCTTTTATTTTTCTAATATTACTTGCAATGTTTTAAAAACTGAAATTTTTGCCATTCCAGTAACTTTAGCAATAGAGTTTGATGTATATTTTAATGCTCATGCTCACCAAATACAAGTTATTTTTATAGTATGTAACTGATTCTAAGAGTACAAGAGTATAAACACAAACGTATCATGAACTTTTGACACTAAAGAGTTAAATAGATTTCTCAGTATGATCCCACAGTTATTCTGAACACTCCCCCTTCCTCCTTCTTCCCTGCAGTTTTATTGTGGAGTATGATATATGTCGTGGAGTATCCCTTTGGTCAGTTTAGGTCAGCTCTCCCAGTTGTGTAATCCTCAAATTCTTGCGCACCTTCAGCCAAGTCACTGTCAGGGCAGTGTGAGAAGCAGAAAAGAATTTGATGCTGTGCTAGCACTCTTCAGCACTAGTTAAAAAATTAATGTGTTATCAACGCTGTTTGGGTCACAAAACCACAACATAATACCATACAAGCTGATAAAAAAAAAAAAAACAAAAAACCCCAAAAAAACAAACCTCTATCCCCATTGAAATTATTATATTTAGTGAGTCAGAATCAGAACATGATTTGCTTCAGCTCTGTCAATATAATGCAAGGCTTTTATTTCTTTATGCTGATGTTCACAGAGTTATACCTCTAGTTCATTTAATTCTATCTCTATAAGAATTCTATCTCTATATATATATTCTATTCTATCTCTTGTAAAAAAGAAATTAAATGAATGACAAAACAGGTGTTGCAGGAACACTTGTTTCTGCAACATGGGTGTATAAGATATTCTGGTGAACTGGCTTGTCTGCTGTTCTGGCAATCAGATGGTTTCCTCCTGCTCTGCAGTGGAGCTATACTTGTTAGCTCCTGCAATTTGGGATAGAGGAATAGCTCTTCAACTATTGAAGAATTTCCAGTTGACCACATCTGATGAAGGCAAAGGCCCTGAGTCTGTAACAGACCATTGCTACCAGCTCTGCTCCTTTCTGTTTCCTTACACTTACAAATTCTGGTTTTAATATAATTTATTTTTCTTAGTGTTGTCATAAAAGGTTTAATTAATTTGCATCAACTAAAGATTCCCCTTTAAGAATCCTCTTTGAAATTAATAGGATTTGATTGCTCACACTTCTACATGCAAGTTAATATGACACGACAGACATTGCTTCTGCACACAAACAAACAGTGTGAAATTATAATTACAAGTAGTAAGTAGAGCAAGAGAAGCAACTTCATCTAATTTTATGCAAGCTTTATGCCTACTTTTTTTCTTAATTCTTATTTTAATTTCATTTTTAACACACATTTATTTCTACTCTGGCAGTACTAACAAGCATCAAGGAGCAGTTAATAATACAGAATATGATTTGGAATACATCAACATTCCATACATTTGTGTGCTGTAAAGACAATTCTAAGCAAGTCTTAATAAAACTGGATGTTAATTAACCTCGCCTGGTCCTTGTAACTAACCTGATTTTTTGATACAAAGTGTAGTAGTAGGAAAAAATTTTGCATTTTTAACCCCTTAATTCTAAACTTTTTTCAGCCAATTATGTACAAACAACACAATTTTGGTTTTGGTGCTTGAAATGGACAGTTTCCATGTGTTATTAATTTATGTTCCTCCTAGGGTGAGGTTAAATAGCAGCAAAGAGGAATCTCTATTTGCTTTCCTGTTGCTGCATAACAGGTTAGGCAGAGCTATCTAGGAGACAAGAGATTGCACTTGGGGAATGAACACCCTTAGCTGGGGGATTTTTGCAGAGTCCAGTGGGACAGGCTCTTCAGTCTAAGAAAAAGAGTTTTCAGGATAATGAAGACTTGGAATGGAGTTGGGGGGGCTTTGCTGAAATGGACTTCTAGCAGGCACAGCAGGCCTTGGAATTTATGGAAAGATGCTTTTCCCAAGGCTCAATAAAGAGTTCATAGAATTTGTTGCAAACCAATCTCATAAGTGGTAGATGGGAGGAAGCTTGGAAAAGAGAACATTACACAGCAAAGACACAAGAAGGGAGGTGATATTCTTGTAGTCTCATGCTAGGTATTGGTTTTGTTTTATAAGCCTACTCTATCTCTTAGAGCCTGGTGTTTGTGGTTGGTTTGCTTGTTTGATTGATTGATTGTGGGCTTGTTTCTTTGTTTGTTTGTTTTCTTATCTAAAAGGCTTATTTTTGATTGTGTTTTAATAATATCCGATTTTTGGGATTTAAAAATGTTTGAGATTTCAGGCTGCATAATTAATAAAAGGTGCTGGCAGATTTCCTTCAAAGATTTGTTTCTCAGGGTCTCAGAAAAAGTCTGGTGTCAATACTCAACACTTAGACATAGTTTATTGATGCACATCTGCTCCAAAAATTAAATAAAGTTTATGTTATTCCCTGAGCTTGGCCCAAACAATCCATCAAATGTCTGTGAAAACATTATACAAAATAACAGTCACTGCACTATTCCTTGCAGTGAGAAAAGCTGTGATATATTGATTTTACACTGATAGATTTAGTTTTTGGAAGTGAAACATTGTATTAGTCCATAGACTATTTAAATCACAGGAAGAAAACAGATGTATGAGAACAAATGAATCTTTAGTTTCAGCCTCTTACTGTCCAAAGAACCACTGTGAAACAACTTCTGCAATGTTTTTTGCAGACAATTTTTCTCAATAATGACAATATAATAAAGTGATTTGTTCAGTGGTGATGCTTCATTCATTTATAGAAGGAACAAATTGCAGATAATCAGTGATGAACTAAACAGACTTTGATATACTGTGACTCCTTGTGCTTATTTCCTGGGAAAAAAGCTAACTTTAAGAAATGGCCTCTTTACACCACACGAACACACTCGTTGAGTCCCAGTTCCTCAAGCTTTTCCTTACCTCTTAAAGGGATTATAGAAAGGAGCAACTATTGAGATGGTTGTCATTCTCAATGTGCTTGAACTTAGAGAGAACTAGCTGATTATGTGGATTTATGCTCTGTCTCCTGATCTGAGTGAATAAAAATAGATATGCACAGGATGTTGCAAGTTCAGAGCAAAGAACAGTCTCAGTTGTGGAAAAAAAAAGAATAAGAAAAAAAAAGTCATTGCTCAGAACTAGAATTCAGGGGGGACTGTTAAACTCTCTGCTCCTGAGGGGAGGTTATTCTCCTCTGATAAGAGTTTGGAGAGAAAAAGGGAGCTCTGCTTCAGGAAGAGCAGACAGGCTGAGATTCCAGGTGGAGTACAGAGTGGTGACAAAAGACTGCAACAAAATCCTGCACAGTAAAAAGAAAGAAAAGAAGCAAACAAACAAACAAGGAAAAACTGTGTTAGCATTTTATCATTTCATCTTTAATCCTTGATCTTGTTTATCATTCTATTCACAAGAACAAATGTGGAGGAAAATGGAATTTGGAGGAGATGGTAAAAGTTAAATGGTGCTGGTAGTTTAATTAATTACCCTAACTTTGAAATGGCAATCTGTACCCTCCAAGTATATTGAACAGTATGAGTCAATGGAGAAGAGTGACACAAATGCCTACCCAGGATCCAATTGACACAAGGAAAATTGAGAAAAAAATGTTACATTAATATTTTATTCTGCCACAATACAGGAAAAATATATTAGTAGCTTTCAGTCATACCTCAAAACAAGGCCGGCAGAAGTAAACTAATTAAAAATATCACAGTTTCAATGAATTTCAGAATGAAAATATTTTTGAAGCTTTTTTTAATATATATTTGTTGTTGTGAGCATATCTGTTGCACAGTATGGAGATTATTACTGCCCAAATACTATGATTTGATTATTTCAAAGGTTTGTATGAGATTTTTTCAGCTGAAACAGCTCCACATTTTCATTAAAATGTTGGGAGCACTTTTTAAAAGACACTTTTGTAGTGACAAGACATGGGGTAAAGGTTTTAAGCTAAAACTTATTGCAATCAGGCTTGAAACAAAGAAGAATTTTTTTATGAGGGTGTTATGATCAGGCTCTTAAAAATATTAACAATGCCTCTGTCCAAATTAAGGAATCATAGGCCAGAGTCAATGGTATGGATTTTAATTAATAGTAAATATGGCAGAGAGAAAACAAGGAAGAAAAATAAATAGAAAATAAGTGAGGGGACAGAAAGCTAGTGGCAGAGGCTAAAGAAAAAGTCACCACTCTGTGGACCCCACTGTCATCCTGATGGTCCTCTCCAGCTGGTCTTCTTGGGGGTGAGGGTCCCCTGAAAAGCACAGAATCGATGGGTTAATGGATGTCTAGGCCAGGAGGGAATGTCCAGGTGCCTCTCCCTGGGGGGGTCAGTTTGACACCGCCTCTTGCACCAAACTCTGTGTCTGCTGCATCACTTTGTGTCACATGCAGTCCCGTGGTGCAAGGCCTCAGGAATGAGTCTGGGGAGCACTTTATGTATAAAATTTATTCTAAGTGTTTGAAATTTGACAACAACCAATAATAATAATTAGTACTTTGCTAATATTATCTATTTGATAAGTAATTTCCAAAATACTAATTTGTCATCCAACTACACATATTGATCAATACGTCTGTTATTATACTGAAACAAAAGCCTTATTTGTACCACACTGAGATTTTTTAAAGTGGGGCTGGATAGAGTAAAGGAAGGCAAAACAGATTTCTTGTTCACAAAAATTGCTGAGGTTTGAATTGTTGACAGTATTTTTCAAGAGAAAAAAAAGTTATCAGACTATGTATGATAAAATATGCATCTTAGGAATCAGAACTACATTAGATGAAAGAATACATTTAATATATTTTGAATGGTGTTATTTCCCTTTTGACCTCAGTGAAACTGTGAAAAGGAATTAATTTAAAAGTCAATTTAATCCAATGTTAGTCACATGATTTGTGGTAGGTGTTTTCATTGATTGTGTAAAGAGAAACTGAATGAATGTGTAATTTAGTGTCTTTGCCACCTGGGAAATACCGGAGAAGAACATTTTGTTCCCAAGTGTCTTCTTCTGTTCACAGCAAAGGCCAGTATGACAGTACTAAACATCCACTGACAGGATGGAGGGGAAGCAAAGGACATAGGATCAGTTTAAGAGAATGTTACTGTCCATGGTTGCAGATGTTTATCTTGATACCGTGAAGATTTGTGCCAGACCTTAACTTCACGCTTTGTGAGCAGTCCTGGTAAATTTAGATGAACTATCAGAGAGCATGAAGTTAAATGAATACACAGGTTTTTTGCAGAATAGTGAGTTTGGTTTAATTTTTTTTTTTTCCTAGGAAACAGTACAGCTCACTGGAGTGTATATCTGACTGAAAAGAAAACGGACCTGATGAAATATTTAACTTTGCGGGTCTAGTATTTGCACTTTTTACGTTACAGAGTATATTTTTGCAGATTTCAAACTAAATATTTCCTTGGTTAAGCTCTGTATTTGTTCCTTTGGGGTATTTCAAATAGGATTATACTTTTATAATTTTAGAGTATTTCAAACTATTTCAATATTAAGCAGAAATAGTATTATTATTTTTTTTATTTTAAAAGTTTATTTAATCTTGATGCCAGAGATAAAAAAAAATGAAGATATCCATACCTCTTCCTAAACTAGAAATCTAAAACTTGATCTCAGGTTGCTTAATTCCTTCTTATATCTATATAAATGACAGCTGAAATGCAAATGCCTACAAGATACTTACTGTGAGTCCTAATCAGTCAGACTGAAGCACATAAACTGATAGGAGTTCCTGCACACTCAGGCTTATGGAAAATGTCATCTTTATACTCTTCTTGAATCAGGTTACTGAGATGCTTATATTCAATGCATTTTAAACAGGAATTCAGTTGCATTGTTTAGTAGGCAACTCTCATAACTCGAGGTCTTAGTTTTACTTTATCCATTGTTTCCGCTTTAATTTCCTTTGGGAATCTTATCAGAAAGGAATGGAGTGTAACAAGCAAAGAAAATGTTCTGATCAGATTGAATAAGGGAAAAAAGTTGCAATATGGCAGATTCTGATGTGAGAATTTCTTGATAGAAATCTCTACTCTGAAGCCTTGCTGGGATCAGTCTGCCTGGAAAGGTGCTTGCAAGGACAACAGATTTGTCTTCTTCTGAGCAGTCAGAAACATTTAAAATTAAAAAAAAAAGATGATTCAGGTAAAAAATAATGTACTTTAATTAAAAAAAAATTCAGTACCTCTGTGTGTCATACATATTGCAAAAGGAAATTATTTCTTATATTTCATTTGATTGAATAAGAACCAAGAAATTATGATAAAAACAAAGGAGGGACATCAGTACCTGCATAGGTTAAGAATGAGAATAATTCTTTTGATTGAGGTTGGAGATTTGAGATAAAAAACGTTTTTTGCTAAAGAAAACACAAAAAATAAAAAAAAGAATAAAATTATGTAAGAGAGCCCAAACCTGAACAGAACACAGGGAAGACTTACTGTCTTTGGGGTAATAAATATTTTTAGGGTGAAAATGCTGATTTCATAAATAAGACAAGACAAAGAAACTCCCATGTGTATTGAATGAGATCAAAAAGAATGAATCTGATTACCAGTGGCAAACGTGGGGGCCAAGATGAACTAGGTGAGGAAAAATGTTCAGGCAACTAAACTTTTCTTCTAAATGCATAAAGTGTGAAATAATTTGAGTATAAATCATAGACTCATAGAATCATTTAGGTTGGAGAAGACCTTTAGGATCATCAAGTCTAACTGTGAATCCAACACTTACAAGTCCACCAGTGAATGATGTTCCACCCTCTCCCATCCTTTTAACTCACTTCCTGGGGAGGGAAGGCTCATTCAGAAAGCCTGTGCATGTGTGAATGAAATGGTGCATAAAGTCTAGTTTGCATAAGAGGCATTCACCAGGTGAACTATAAAATGAAGTTGTTTGCCCCCCCACACCTTTCTTCTCTTCTCTTTTCTTTCTTCTCTTTCTTCTCTTTCTTCTCTTTCTTCTCTTTCTTCTCTTTCTTCTCTTTCTTTCTTCTCTTTCTTCTCTTTCTTCTCTTTCTTCTCTTTCTTCTCTTTCTTCTCTTTCTTCTCCTTCTCATTTTTCTCTTTCTCTTTCATTCCCACTGTTTATCCTGAGTCCTGACCATGTCCACATGGGAGGACCAACACAGGATCTAAGGACAGGGGATTTTTTTTCTCTTTCTCTCTATTCTGTCTTCATTTGTCTCATCCCTTGCTTTGCCTGGGAAAAGCACTGCTATCATATTCAACCTAATAAAATCTAAGGCTTGCTAGCCGCCACTTGTGGAAATGTATTGTAAAATTTCAGGGCTTGTTAGCCAACCCCTTTTGAATCTAAATATTAGGCTGGTTGCTCAAGTTTAGGTGCCTGTACAATAAAAGCAGAGGAGCTCCCTGACACATGGTCTGGTGTCTTTGTTCAGACTGATGAGAACTTTCCATGAACATCTCCCCTTCCTCAGTGAGTCATGACACAAGTCCTTTCCACTTCTGTCCATTTTGCTACCTCTCTGTGAGTGGATTAGGGTGTTTTCCCAGAGAAGAATACAGTGATATTGCTGAAGGCAAACACTTCCTCCTGTTGTCAAGCCCTTCGGCATAATGTGTTCACCATGCCATTTCCTAAATTGTTCTACCATCCTTTTTCCTCTCTAATGCATTTTATAGCATTTATGCTAAACCAGGAGGCCAAGATAGATGGCCCTAGAATTTTTTTGGAACAAGTTATTTTTTTTTTTCTGTCAGCCTCAATTTTGATAAAATGATTGATGAATTGCACTCAGAAGAGTGCAAGTCACAGCCTTGTTTCACTATGACAGTAGAGTTTATTGCATTAGAGTAAATCTAAATAAAACAGTGAGAGAATAATATCTGAAAAGCTCTAGGTTAATAATATTTCATGTTCTTTTTCCTGTTTTTGTTAAGCAAATAAAATATCAGTTCTTTTTTTGTTGTTGTTGTTTTGTTGTTGTTGTTTTGGTTTTTTTTGTTTGTTTGGTTTTTTTTGTTTTGTTTTGTTTTGTTTTGTTTTGTTTTGTTTTGTTTTGTTTTGTTTTGTTTTGTTTTGTTTTGTTTTGTTTTGTTTTTTTGGGCACATAATCACAAAACACTTCATATGGTATAGAATTCAGGGAGAACAGGTTTGTAATACTATGGCAAGCATAATGGTGCCAGTTTGCATTTCAGGGCTTAGAGACGACTGGCCATCTGGGAAAGGGGGTAATTTAAGGCCAACACATGAATAAGAATAAAAGCTGATATGCACTTTTTTTCATCTGCAGCAGCTATGCTGCCAAAAGATTGATATTAAAGTACAAAAGTCAAGTATTGTGTGTTCCAGCAATAATACATTCATAAGTTTCAGTAGATCAGTCACATAACTTTTGTTCCAAGCACATGGGTCTAGCGGATATAAAAGCTTCTCTCAACCAATGCCACCAAGTTCACAAGTAAAACTGGTGTGGCATTATTTAAAACATAATTTAGTGTAAATTGCAGTTCCCCATGAACAACAGAAAATGAAGCTGATAATGTGATAGAAAACTAATCCTATTAGTTACAGCTTAAAATTGTGCAAATTGTTGGCTGCCTGGAGGAAAGAAAAAATCTTATCCATACAAATTTTGCTAAGCCTGACTAACTTCACCAGTTTAGTGTGGATTTCACTCTGGGGATTGTTATAGATATATTTACTTGTTTGTGGCAGCCAAATACTAGAAACTAAGCTATTCTCCTTATGAAGGTACTGTACATACTGGAATTTCATATCAGTGAATATGCTCAAAGGCATGCACATGTGCAAAAATAAAGCATGTGTACAACTGGATTTTGCTGCCTTTAATAAGCATATATCATAAGCGTTTTCTTGATTTGGTTCTTCTAAGCCTGTGAAAGTGATAGTTTTTATTGCATTTATTTTCATGAAAACTTGTTAAATAATGTATTTGAAAATATGTTTGTGATTCATATGTAATTGAAGATGATGTTAGAGCTTTTCTCATTAAAATCAGCCTGGAGAAACAATGACTGAATTTTTTAATCTGAAAATTACTTGATCAGTTCAAATTAAGAAAGAAATGCACTCCAGTTTTGTTTCTCCAGGTTAATATACATGATTCCTAAGGGAGATAAAACCTTGTATAATAGGTCCTTTCCAAACTTTTGAAAATAATCTCCTAGTTTTATAGACAGATACACAGGTGCACAGTCGTCTTTGTATAAGGAGGTTATACTCATTGTATTATGAAATGTTAAGTTAATGCTTTAAAGAAATCCCAAGGAATGAGTAAAGCTGAAGTTTCTTCATAGAACTTCTGAGCCTAGTGCAAACAACTTGGTCTGTTCAGGAGAGAGACAAGACACCACTTTCATATATTCCTCACAGATTTCTCTCCTCTGACATCCAAAGAGAAAAATCGGTGTAAATATATATTTAATTTTTAGCAACGAGCAAATGAGGCAACTGTCATCTCAGTGCAGCTATTGCTAGGCTGCTAACAGCACCTGAACTAACTATTGCAAAGCTAACTTCAAACTCTTATACTGTAGAAAAGCTTATGCAGTATAGCTAGGAACTATAAAAACCAAGAGAGAATAAAAGTGGTTTTTTTAAAAAAAATTCATCTAGGTATTAAACACATGGGCAAAAAAAATACATTAAATTTTAAAGTAAAGTTGACATAGGAAACATGTTTTTCAACTTGTTAAGAATTTAGTCTGGAAATTAGAAAAATCTATTTCCAGAATATGAAAAATTTAGAACATTGTTTTTCAATACTAGTAGCAGAGGTATTAAAGTTGCATATGGATCTGGAGGACAGAGTGAAAATTTTCAATGAGCAGATTACAGGTCACTCAGGGTAAGGAGATTCTTTTAATTTTCAAATTTTTATGACTCAATAATAGTAATTCTACCATAGGATTTTACTACTTCAGTGCATATTAATTTTGTACTTTTCATTATATCAGTTTGAGATTTATTCTTGTGCTTCTATATTTTAAAGACAATAATTATGCATTGTGCAATATATAATATATTCTGTGTGTAATTATACATCGTAATTCTTTTGACAACGACAGAGAACATACCACATGAAACGTTTCAGAATGTATGTGTATTTCCTTTAAAACCTTCCTATAAAATTCCATCAAAATTTAAAAGATTTGCAGAGTTCATTATTCTGCCACAGAAGCAACATACATGTAAGAAACTACACACAGAGTGCTATTTCTGTGAGATATTTTGGAGTCCACTGTTATCTGCCTGTTTATTTACTTCATTCACCATTTGTATCTTGCTATAGAATAGCAACTATCCTTTCCCACACAAATAAAATTAAAACATATCTGTTCTTCTTCAAACTTGTGGATGACTGCCATATATTCAAAAGTCACAGCACAATTTTGTACCCAATAAAGAATTGGGTACAGCTGCTTCTAAATCCTTCTTCCCTGTGTAACAAAGTTCCTTTTTAAAAAAAGGTACCGGGAAGGAAAACAAGGTAAATTAGTCTCTCCCACAAAAAAACGCAAAAAACCTATTTTTTAGATTTGCTATAAGATATTGTGTAAAGTTCAGATCAGCCAAAAAATGTTGAAGAGACCTTTTACCACCTCAGAATAGTGATCTCTACAGAGTATGTGACAAAGTGCACAGAAATGGTTCGCTAGGACCCAAGTTCTGCAAGGGCTTCCAGACTCGCATTTAATGAGACTTTTCAATACACAGCTAATTTAGCTCTTATTCATGTGCAATGAATCCTTTCTTAGTTGGGCACTTTTTGAGCTTAGCAAAAAGTCTACTGTGTAGTTTCAGTCCACAGTTTTCAAAGGCTTATCATTCTGTCAAATCAAAACAGATTTCCTATAGGACAGTGAAAGACACAGCTCCTCAGTGAAGGTTATTTTGTAAAGCTTTATCTTTCAAATGAACTTCAATTCTTTTGACTACAGAACCCATGGAAAATAAATGACTATGAGAGTGATTTATTTTTAATGTAACAATAAAAAAGTTTATTTTCCTACTCATTTCATGTTTAAATGGCAAACTAATTACTGCAGAAAAAAAGAAAACAGTTAAAATACACAAAATCATCACTATACAGATGATTGTGGTTTTTATGGAGAGTGCTTCTTATAGTTGAGCATGAGCAAATACAGAATTAGTAAAGAAACTTATTTTTATTATATTAGTAGGTGCTATGTCTAATAAATCACAAAAATCTATTGATTTCCATATTTTAAAAAATCTGTGAAGCTTCCTAGGGTATAATCTTATACTATATATTATGTTTGCTGGTGCATAGGTGAGGAAAGTTAGTTTCCTTACAGGATGTTTTCAGGCATCTATGACACCAACATTTGCCTTGTGAGTTTTAAAGTGTTTTTTTTTTTTTTTTTTTCTTATAGTGCTGGAGAATATTGCCTACTGTCTATACAGAAGGTAACTAGAATGATGTGAAATTATAATTGTAGAAAAAATGGTTATGTAGCAATGAGGAAGATTTGGCTTTAAAATTGTCTGCTTACAGGGACAAAAAATAAATTCAAATCAACTAAAGATTTGCAGGTACAATATTATGGAAAATCAGAAGCAAAGCGCTAAAAAAATCAGCAAAAGAAGAAGCAAACACAGAAGCAAATATTTATAATGTAGGTAATATCAGTTTTCTGAACAAAACAAAACAGACATCACTGGGAAAAAATCTTATATTCATGCAGTTCATAAAATCATGTGATCACATATTTAGTTATTCATATTCCATCCATAACTGTGTCAAAAATAAGGGTTACATATGCAAGTTTAATCTTGCAATTTCTCCTCAGAACTTGACTTTTTATCTTCAATAATGATGATATGCTAAAAGTGTGACTTCCTAGGAGTTTGACAAAGTAAAAAGAAAATGTTAATGCCATAGAAGTCAGTAGAAAATGCAGATACATGATGCTGACATTTAGAGACAGTAGATACCTTCACCCCTTGAGCTTGAGTGAGCAAATGATGATATTAATAGATTATTAAACTCTGTGGAACAAGATTAAGTAGAAAATGGCAGAGGAAGAGGATTTCTTTTCTAAAAGCTTGCAAAGAGCCACTTCATTGCTTTCACAATTTTTTCTAGGATGATATTGAGGACCCAAGTATTCACTTTTGTCCTGTGAGCAAGTTGTACTTAAATAGTCACATTATCATATGTTTTCTCTGACCCTTGACATATTATATGCACAGCAGAAATATATATGGAGGTACATGTGGATCATATTTCTATCCTTGTTTATTGGTCTGTCTCTTTTACCTCATGTCTCTCCTATTATAATTTGTTAATTCCCACACTTCTTACTTTACTATGTCATATTTCGTTTTTTGAGAGATTTTCAAAAGATTTTTTGATGACACTGTGCTGATTCCCTGTGTGTTTCTGTGCCCTTTGAGAACTTGTCTGCAGAGTGATGATGGTACCAGATTTTACTTACAGTGCTTGGCACTACTCATGAACTCTTTCACCTCTGAATAAATACATGCTCAGTAAAGACTGAGAGAACAAACAATGAAAAATACCTTTGGGAATATAACCCTCAGTTTTTCATGTCCTTCATGGACCTCTTTTGCTTTCCAAAAAAATCTGTATCAAACAGCCAATCAGCTTGCAAAATTTCATACTGACCTGTTAAAGTCATACAATTATATCAGTCAGGGAAATAAATAATAAAAATAAATAATACATAAATAAAATATATTTGCGTAATGTTAAGCATTGATGGACCTAAAATAAATTCTTTCTCTTCTAAAGTATTTTTAGTTGGTTCGTTTTTGGTTTTGTTCTTGTTCATATTTCTCTCCACCCACTGTGTCTTACACAGGAAATGTGATCTCAGCATTTAATTATGAGTTAAACTTTTGCACTTGGGCTGTTCAAAGGAATTTCAATTAGTCAGATGAGACAAAATATCTTCATTGACCTTCAAGCAATACTGCAAATAAAGCAAGATCATTTTTTTCCCAGTGTCTCCCTCTGGTGAAAAGTCTTAGACAGCAGTGATAGAGGTGAACAGATGCTTTTAAAGATGATGCTTTGTGCAAATTTATGGTAAACCAGAATGTTACATACTATGCAAACAGAAAGGGAAATTATTTTCCTACTGCCACTCTGCAATACCACTTCACATGCACTCAAAGAGGAGAACAGAAGACTAAAAAAGCACTTTCCCTGCATGACTCAACCACAAAATGGCACAATCAGGGTTTCTAGCCTTTTCTGAGCTAACACTTTCTCACAGACAAGCTGCAGCAGTCCAGTTTAGATCCTGGGTACAGGACCAAAATTGTCTATTGAATTAAGTCATATGATTTGGATTTTAGTTCACAACTATGAACTATTTCAAAAGCAAATGTTCATAAAACATTCAGGGAAATATTATTTATTTCCAGGTTTTCAGAGATAAGTAGTCATTTTGGGTGTCTGTCTTTTTCTGTACTTAAAATGGAGTAGCACTGAGTGGGAAGTTCTCAGTATGTTCTGAAAATCATAGCTTTTAAACAGCCCAAAATAGAGAAAAATTATTATTTTCAGTTTTAAGAAAACTGAGATATGAATATACAGAGGAAAAAATGAATTAGTAATGAAAAAAAAAAAGTATCTCAAATGATTCCAAAAAAGATTAAGGCTTTACTTCTATTTCTTATGTATCCCACCCTGCTTAGTGTGGGACTTCCTAGACTTGAAGAGTTTTTAACTTATCCTGAAAATGCAGTTCTTGTTGCTGTTAATGCATACATGTTTCCAGCTGGCAAGTTCTTTCTTAAAGTAAAGCTATGAAGCTGAAAAACCCTGAGTCAAAAACAACCTCTAAAATTATCCTAGTTATTCTTGTTCTCACGTCAAGCTGGGCACAGCAGCCAGAGTAACATGGTTTGGTCTATTCAAGCCATGAAAGGATGGTCCCAGCATACACACAGAATGAGGAAGTATTTAATTTGAATTTAGAAACACTTGAGGCACATTAGCAACATTCTTTACTGCTAAGTGGAGCCTTGCATGCCAACTGGCAAAACAGAAGTAATATTCCAACTTATTCCCTAGTGCTAACCATTATAATTTTAGATTGGGCCTTTTTGAAGGATTTAAATCCTTTTCACCTTTCCATTTCCAAAAAAAGATTATTGAATTCCCTCTTCTCAAAACAAGATGTTTTGCAAATGACAGCTCTTTTTATGTTCTCCTTTACTTATTGTGTGCGCGACACAAATTGTCGATATCCCATATAATAAAAATAGAAAAAAGGAAAGACACTCAGGCCAAGATCCAGCATTGAGCTGATTCTAAACTTTTCAAACTAATGACTTGACATTTATCACCTTATGCTTGGCATAAAAATAGAAACGACATGATTTATATATAATGGTACTCTCCTATAGATTTCCCAATAAAATAATAATAAAAAATCCTTCTTGATTTTGGCTTTCTTTTTTACACATGCATATAGATGTGGAAAAATATGGATGCTAAAAATATCCTTTTAAAATAGAGAATTTATAAATATTCTTTAAGTCACTATTAATGATGAATACAAATTTTGTGTAAAATAAGAAATCCATGAAAGACAGATTTTTTTCCATTGGATCCTAGTCCATTCTCCTAGGGAAAGAACTAGAAAAGGATCAGTGAATGATCTTTACATGAAGAGTAAATTTCAATCTCATTGAAGTAGGAAGAGGACAGGCAGGAGTCTAAGGCCATGCACTTTCTTGGGAGCAGGATGCTTGCAGAATTTTTTTTTCATGTGTTCTATATGGATGTGTGGCTGCTTGCAGAATTTTTTTTCCATGTGTTCTATATGGATGTGCACACTGAAGTAGCTATTGATGGGTGCAAATAAATTATTTAATGACATTACCCATCCTGGATTCAGACATCATCCGCAAATCTTATACGACTTTGAGGAAGACCATACTTAAGTACTGGGTCCTCATAAGCCCTGTCTTTACACTCAGCCTGCCCTCTGTGCAGTGTGATTGCAATTCTGAGTGGCTGTAGAAGCATCAGAGAAAACAAGAGTCTGACTACCCATGTGCTATGGGCTGGTAACCATGCAAGTTTGGCATCACACAGCTTCTCACATCAAAAAGCAACCACAGAATGCTCTGCTAATCTGCAGCTGGCACCCAAATTAGCTCATATCAAGCCAGTTATTTCTAGACTTCACTACTGTCCTTATTTTCATTTTACACAGAGTCAATTGCATTATTCCTGTGGACAGCATTAGTGGCTTCTTAAGACACATTAGTGAAGAAAATTATTTGCCTATACCAAGAGTTATTTTGTTGATTCATGTTGGTGTCCAAATGGTTACTAAATCAAAGTGACTGAACAAACATGTATTTCCCATTTACAAAACTCAATTTAGAGTGTGACTTAATTTTTCTTATGACTAATTGGTTCTGCTTTTAACCAAGGAGATAGAATGAAGAACCCTATTCCAGCAGCACCCAGCACTAATCTATAATGTTTTACAACACTGTAGCCTTTAAATGATAATTCTTGAAGGTACGGAAGGGTTCCACAATCAAATGACATGATTTTTACTTGTTTGAATAGTGAGGTGAATGTGGTATTGCAAACTGTGGCAGTGATTTTGTTTTTGGGGCTACTGCGATGGTGTCCGAGATGGCAACATCGTTTTTCAAGAGTGTTGGTGTGCTGACTCAGAGTAGCACTTCTCTGTTTGACCCACACATTTACTATGTGTTTCCAGTGGCTTATTTCTATCCCTATTGCTCACTTTGCACTGTTTTTATCTGAATTGTCTAAAAACATAGAATATAGAACTCATAAAATATGATACTTTATGATGGTGATTACATTTGGCTTTTGTATCTTTCTCAGTTCACGCTAATTTGTATAGTTATTGTAGGTACTTTTGTATAATTAAAATTTAATTAATAAAATTTTAGCTTAGTTTTATCCTCATGTTCCTGCACACTGGTTCTTTAATGTTCCTAGAGATCTCCCTGTGGAAGGACAGCTGCACTAACTGCACAGGTTTCGCAAAAGTAACATCCAAATATGTGACTGGGCATCAAATTGTTACTACTTCAAATGCAGAGAGAGATTCTCCTCCTTTTTGATTACAGAGGGAATCCAGTGCTGCCAGCTTGTTACTTTTAATACCCCAAAACTTTTCTCAGCAGCCTTTGCTTTTGATGGCATTACATGCTTCTGTGCAATGACAATTAACATTTTCACAGGAGGAATAGAACATAATTTGGTCTTTAAATCACACACTGCTGCTGCTGAGGAGCTCTTCCCGTTGCAGTCTGGAAGATTTAAGTCTTTGAGTTAAAGCTGATGAAAAAGACAGCATTTGCTACAAATGCATTGGAGCCATGTTATAGTAGCAAAACAAAGAAAACTTAGAAATAGAAACTTTAGAAACTCCTAAACTCTTAGAAACTTTAGAAAACTCCTAAATGGACTATAGGGTAATCCTGTGTCTGGTCAAGAAATATATAGTTCAGAAAGGAAACAGATGTATATTAGGAAGTATTAGAATGTATATATTGGAAGACATTGTAAAAGTACAGTGTACCTGGTGGTAATTGACCCATAAGTACTGGTTCTTTCAAGAATATTTCCTGAAAGGTCAGAATGGTTATGCTACTTTATAAATATGAGTGCTAAAAGTTCTCCTGGTAAACTGGAGCTAAGAAAACCTTTGTACAAACATTTCAGATTTCAGAAGTACATGTGAATAAAAATACGGTTCACCAGAGCCCTGATGTGTGTTTTTGAATGCTATTTGGAACTTAACCATTTCATGAATTTAAGCTGATGAGGGTGATTTTGGTTCCTCTTCAAGGCTAGGCTAGAGATAGTGGGAAACAAAGTTTCTTTGCATTTTGATAAAGAAGCCATTTTGCTGACAGTGCTTTTTTAGTCTTGATGATATTTTTAGTGTTTGAGTCAGTGTGTCACTGGCAAACTAGAAGCAACTTCATAATCCAAAACTAAGTCAATGAAACACAAATGTAGAAGAAATAACTTTTCCATGTGTGTGTGTATATATGTATATGAGTGATGGGAGCTGGGGCTGATCCCAGCTCCAGCCATACACTGCACGTTCTGTCTCTTCCAGAAGAGCACAGAAGCACACACATGGCTAATGGGGGCTGTGCCTTTCTGGATTGGAACCCTAATGCATTACTGTTTTTACTTCCCCAGGATTCGGTTTGTACCTGCTCAGACCAAATATGCATTTTGTTTGGTGTTCAGTCAGCTCTCAGCTGTTTGCCTCAAAACCCATCTCCTCCTTCCCCTCCAAAAATGAATATAAGACAATATTCAGAAGTCCCTGCATAGCAGGGAAGAAACTTAATAATTTGTGTATACATTTAACAATTTTAGCTTTCAAATTACACTGTTATCTTATTCTTACAATTCCTTTCTCTCTCCATAATTAAAGAAATGCTTAACTGCATAATTATATTTCTCTTATCTGTATAAATTTTGTCTTGCATATATTCCTACTTGCTATTGACAATTTCCTCTTTTATATAAAATATCAATATTGTTGCTTTAACATTTTAATAATTACAAAATACCTTGAGGGCATTATTCCTCTGAAGCATGAGCATGACTTTCAGTAACCTCTAAAGAGTTTCACTTGCTCATCAAAGTGAAAATATGCCCTACAATGTTGCATCTAATTTTCCTTCTCTGTCCTTTTCCTTAGCTAACTTCTTAGTAATGAGATGCTAATAAGGCAGTGACAGAATATTTAAAAGTAAAAAAAAAAAAAAAATCAGAAATGGAGTTAGCTTAACACTTAAATCAGTCTTTGAATATCATCATACAGCAAGGCAGGATACAGTATACTTGCAGCAATAGTTCTTACAATATTTAGTGTAATTTTAGAACTCTTCATCTGTCATGATCACTATAGGAAGAAAATGATTTCTTCAGTCCAGAATGAGTAGAGTGATCCCGGTATTGGCTGTAATGCCTTTAAAAAGGAACACTTGACTTTCATTTTGATAATGTGAAATGTCAAACTGATTGTTTCTTTCATAGATATCAGCCAGGTGAGGTTTTCCCAGTTCATTTTAACCTTGCCATCAGCTCACTTTAATGGAAACTTATCAAACAATCTTCATGCTCTCCTGCATAGCATGTGATCTTCCTTCAGTTTTCCTAAAATGAAAATAGAGAAATACTCTGTGTCATTTGTCTGGTACCTATCTCCTAAACTGACATAAGATCCAAACCAACTATTATTTTCACCACTGAGGCAAGAAGTAATGAAAAAAACTTTAGTGTACAATCAATTAACTTTCTGACACTTTTTTTTTATTTACTTATATTGGCTCCAGCTTCAGATGTGAAGCTAAAGTTATATGTAGCTGTTGATATATAGGCTCAGTCTCTTTCAGATTTTGCAGTCTGTTACTACAGGTCAAGCCTGTATGAACTTTTCTTTTACAAGTCCAGATGAGATCAGCTAAGCCATTTGTGTATTTTCATGATCCCATTTTGGTGCAGATGACACTGTGACATACAGATAGGATAGTAATAGAATGTATGAACACACTTATTAGTCTACAGATTATTTTCACCCTTAAGTCTGAAGCACTTTCAGTAATCTGGACACGTGTCACATAGTACCGGTCTAGGGTCGTTAAGTAACTTTTCACATTTTTTAGAAGTTAATTTATTATACTCATTTTAGAGAAGGCAAAATATTACAATGCAAGACTAAATTACCCTTGCCAAACTTTTCAAAGGATTCCCCATTTCTCTAAACTCATTTTTTCTACCATTATTTTAAATGGGAAATGTTTCTTTTTTTTATGTCCTATCTAAAGCAAGAAATGCCACAACAGTTAAGATTTTTTTTATCCATAGCTTTTTTATTTCCATGAAGTTATCCCACCACCTCACATATATTCCACCAATTAATTTATATAATTTCTTTGTAAACTTCAACATCCTTTCTTTCTTATCCCACAAGCCCAGAAGGATACCATCTCTACTTTACTTTTCAGTGTTGTTTTCCTTGCAGTACTTTGCCTTTTGTATTAACATTACACATCTTCTTGAGACCAAACCTTGAGATACAAAAGATGTTGTACCTTTGGCATTTCCCAAAGAATGACCTCATACCTTGATCAAAGAAGGGGTTTTCCGTTTCTTTGGCTTTGCACCAACCTGCTGAGTCATCTGATATTCATTAATTTATTGATCTTGTTTGCTCTTCTATTATCCATCAGCACAATTGTGTTAATAACTATATCTGTATTTTTCCATAAATGAAACAGAAGGTTTCATGTAACAAGTCTGAAAGTTCTTCAGAAATGCAGATTTAAACAAGTGATGGAAAGACATGGAAATTAATTTTGGATGGTTTTCCTTAATTGTTTTACAGTTCACAGCTGGATTCATGCTGATTAAGCTACATGAAGAAATGGCCTACCCTGGCAAGACAGTGAACTGAGATAAGTGACAAAAAGCCAGAGAATTATTCCTCTAAAATTTGATTTGAAATCTGACTGCAAGAATAAAATAATCTAAGGGGAAAATAAAAAGCAATTAAATATATTTTAAAAATAGAGAATGGACCTTTCAGACTAATGTAGCTGAAAAAAAACAGTGAAAACATTGTTCTTATTCTGGATTGCTTTCTTTACTTTTGTATCTTTAACCTTTCTTACAAATAAAGAAATCCTCTGTGCTGCAATGTGTCTGTTGCTATTTAGAACAGACTATTTGGTGTATTTTACTGCATTCATTAGGTGCTCCCACAAGTGTGACATTTGTGGAGGTCACCCTTTTTAATGGTTTCTTGGTCACTGGATCCCTTGGACTGACTTGCTTCCTGGAATTAAATTCAAACACACACACACACAAACACATATCTTTTTTTATATGTAGGCATTTGTATGTACATATATATGCATATGTATCTGTTATAATATATGATACGGTCTTCACCTTTGTGATTGTTCTATGTGTGTCTATATATATATATATAGCAATCTATAAAATATAAAAGAAGGATTTCCAAAAGTGCTGCACTTGAGCCTAAGACGCTGGATAATATTGACTAGAGGAATTGACAAGTAAAGTTATTAAGCTGCTCTGGAAGTCTTTAGGATGCTTCACCATGCAGATAAGATTGAAATGCAGAATAGAGAAGCCCATAAGGGCTTTTAGGTCCTGGCTTTCTTACATAGAGCTTGCAAAGCCTAAGAGGTCGCCTGAGCCCTTCAGAACTTTTTGGCACTGTGTCTCTCAGACTCTCAGACTGGAGGTTTTTGTAAGACCATCAGCCCCACTGTGTGTGTACACTATCAAGCAAGCTACAGGATCTTGGTAATAGTTCACTTACCAGACAATTTGTGCCAGAACTGGGAACACCAGCCAACTGCTTCCAGGGCAGATTCGTCATGTTGACTGACCCAGAAAAAATAAGCTGTGTGAACCTGTCCCAGCTTTTGACAATCAAAACTTTCCGATTCCCTGCTCTGGAAGTATTCTTGTTGATCGGTCCCAGACCTGCCAAACTTGGCAGCAGTAAATTGATTGCTCTGCAGCAGCCTGGCAAGACTGGAGGATTTGCCTTTGATTTGGCAAAATGTAGTCAAACCTGAGATGAGTCAATCAAAGCAATCAGACTCAGTGAAATGCTTTTCAATGAAAATATTTCCCTCAGAAATGTCGGGCCATCTGTACTCAAGTTAATAGAGCTGGTTCTCACTAAGGTCATAAATATGTATCACATGCATGTTTCCCCTTAACATTATACTCTAATCACAGTGGGCTTTTTGGTAAACGTTAAGTCAGAGCTTTTGCAATGCACATATTATTTCACATTTTGACGAGCAATCTTTGTGTTATGTTTCTTACTTTTTTTTTCCCATATAGGTTCTGTGCGTATCTTCCTGAAATGGAGCATGCACTGTCCAGCTGTTTAGAACACTCTCTATATAACTTTTTCCACAGTATCTAATTTTTTCTTTACCCTGTCTGCACCTGAAAAGAGTAGCTGCCTTACAGAGCAGAGTTATTAATGTTATAAGACAACCAGAGACAGTCCAGTTTGTGACTCATTATTTATGTACATATTATTTATATGTGACTCACTCTTCCTGGGCACCTGAACTTCTTCCTGAACTGATAGCTCTTCCTGAACTATCAGGGCATTAAAGCACAAGCAGAATGCACATTTATCCTTCTCCTACTAGGGTGTGTTCATATATCAGAAGGGCTCATCAGATCTGCTTAAAGTGCAGATTACTCTGAAATAGGGAAGGTGGACCTTGCTTAAAATAACATGAAGTTATGGACAAAATTATGATCACTGGAAAAGAGGTATTTGCACAGACCTATGATGTGGAAAGCCTCATTTGCTGCACTGACCTTCCTCCTTTGCATATGGCCAAAAATTCATCAATTGTAACCTGATAACTTGATTTAATTCTCTTGCTCATGCCTCATTAAGATTCATAAAATCAGTATTTCTCAGACTATTTCTCATCAAAGCTTTTACTCAAACATGCTTTGAAATTTCTCTTTTTCATTTCATCATTCATCTAAAATGTGAAAAAGCTGAGTTGTTTTGGCTGCTTGCTTGATTGGGCTCCTCTTTACAGGAAATCAGCTTCACATCTATTTCCTAGGTTAAAGTTAATGATGTGACTTTTTTCCACCACCTGCCTCTGATTCTAGGGGAGTAAACTTGCCAGGCTGTGGTAAAAATAACAGGCAACTCTTCTTCCTAGTTGGGTAAGGCCTGCCTCTGAGAATCAGGAAGTCTTGCATTTTCATCCTAGATCATAAAAGTCACACTAGTAAACTTAGTGTTTAGGGCATTTAGTTGGGTACATGATGACTCTTTAACCATTAAAGTGATCCCTGATATTAGGTTCATGATAGCTGATGCCGTCCCAGGCTGTGCCAAGTAGTCTGGAGAAAAGCAAAGTTTTGGAAGAGAGCTCAGAGTATTCCTGGTGTTCCTGCCAAACAGTGTGGATGATATGCGTATGAGGGAAGAATGACAATTTAGTCATGCACATGTTAATCCTAGTCCATTCTGTTCACTAGCATAAACATGAACAAAGCATCTGTAAGCCAAATGAAAGTCAGTGAATGAAATGCTGGAGGTAAACCTTTGAAAATACAGCTTTTAGTCTTTCTCACACCTTTCTTGAAAACACTTATCACAAGATTAAAATCTAGCAGCCCTCTCTTTCAGGGTGACTGATATGAGTTACTACATGTAAAGTAAAAACATATTTCAATACATATCTAATATGTTCATCCTGGCATCCAGAGCAAGCAAGATAGAGTAAGTATGATAGCACAGGTCAAGTGAGAGTCATAGACTGTATCTTCTCAAAATAGAGAAGAAGGAACTAAATGTGGGTATAGATCCCTACTTAGCATGCATGTTTTTATGGAGAACATTTTAAGATCTCTAACTTCTCTAATGAATCTTATAGGGATCTTTATGATTCCATCCTTGGGACCAGTGCTTAAAAGTTGGGTATTTAGACGTTGGCTCCTGAACCTAAGCCAATGAGACTTAGCATTTTGAAATCCCCATTGCATAATAGTGACATAGGAGAAGAAGAAAACTAAGTTTTAGTCAATTTGCCTACGAATAAATCATAACCCTGAGGATATATTTTTTCAATGCCTCTAATGGGAATTCCCTGTGACTTTGAAGGGAAAGACAGAGAAGTAGAGTGCATCAAAGTATTTGAGAAACCTCAAAGGAAACAAATAGAATTGGAATTATTCAGTGTGATTACATATATTCTAAAACTAGACTGGTCTTAAAGCATACATTATGGCCCAGTGGAATAACCTGGAAGAAAACCAAGCTTCAGTAATCATCCTGCACATATAAAATTTGCATTTAAATAATGTTAATGAATTAAGTGTCAAAGTCATAAAAATAATTTAAAAAATCCTTTCTGGTCAAAAAAGTCAATGATGTTTTTAGATGTATATAAATGCCTGATGAGTTAAAAGAGTTGAACTTGCAAATTTTCTCTAAGAAAAATATTGAATTCCTCTCTTCACAATGCATTTACAAATTCCTGTTCTGGTGTGAGCTGAATGTTTCAGTTGCAGCAAGTTCTTGTTTTGAAGGAAGAGGATTTCACAACTGGTGATTTAATCAATGGGTCAATGTCAGTTGTAGGAGGCTCAAGTGCCAGGTCCTGTACTGGGGTCAAAAGAACCCCATGCAACACTACAGGCTTGGAGAAGAGTGGCTGGAAAGCTGCCTGGTAGAAAAGGACTTTCAGGTGTTGGCTGACAGTCAGCTGAACCTGAGTCAGCATGTGACCAGGTGGCCAAGAAGGCCAATGGCTTCCTGGCTTGTGTCTGTAATAGTTTGGCCAGAAGGACCAGGACAGTGATCGTTCTCAGAATTGTGAGACTGCACATCGAATCTTGTGTTCAGTTTTGTGCCCCATATTACTAGAAAGACACTGAGGTTCTGGAGAGGGCACAGAGAATGGCAACAAAGCTGGTGAAGGGTCTGGAGCACAGGTATTATGAGGAACAGCTGAGGGAGCTGGAGTTGTTTAGCCTGGAAAAAAAAGTAAGTTCAGGAGAGACCTTGTGGCTCTCTACAACTGCCTGAAAGGAGGTTGTAGTGAGGTGAGGGTTGCTCTCTTCTGCCAAGTAAAAGTGGTAGGATGAGAGATAAAGATCTCACGTTCCCCAGGGTAGGTTTAGATTGGATACTGGGATAAAAATGCCTTTCACTGAAAGCATTGTCGAGCATTGGAATGGGCTACTTAGGGGAGTGGAGGATTTTAAAAACCATGTAGTTGTGTCACTTTAAAAAATGGTTAAGTGGTGGGCTTGACAGTGTTAGTTTAATGGTTGGACTTGATGACCATAAACTTTCTTTCCAAATTAAAAGATTCTATGATTCTGCTTTGTGACACTGTCAAAAGAAGTCCTCTGGTTTATGTTGTTGCTTAACTGGAAAATTTCAGTTCTAAATACCAGCTGATGTGGAAACTTTCTTGTTGAGTTATCTGTGTGAAGATTAAAAAATGGACATCTCTAAAGTGTATTTTTAAGGTGATAGTAATATAGAGATGTACTAAAGTTAATGCTATATTTTAGTAGCATTTTTCTTTTGAGGCACTACTGATTCTTTCAAAATCTGTTTTAGCTTCCTTTGTGTACAGCCCTTGTTGTATAGATGATATTAGAGATCAGTGCAAAGAAAAATGTGCCTTTAACACCATGGAGATTTTATACAAAATTTGTTTCAGATGAGAAATAGTAAGTGGTACTGTACTATTCTGTTTCAATGTTTTCTGAGTGAAATATGTCTTATTTCCCTTCAAAACCACTTATACAATAGGAAAAGTTGAATAAGAAATATTTAAATAGAGGTAATACTTAAAACACTGAAGTGGTGTTTTTCAGACTTTTTATACTCCACGAAGTACTCAAGTCAAAATTTCCAAGAAACATCTACCTACTTCGTTAAAGAAAAGCACCCCCAAAAATCTAGTGCTGGATTTGTGCCACCATGTACAGCATAGCCTCTATGATGTTATTTTTTTCTTTTATTAAAAGCCATAGTTTTGTGACTTCACAGCAATAAGCTGTTATCTTTTTTTTCAATTCCATTTGTTTCCTTCCATGTGATGAGGAACATATGGCTGGCTACATATTCTTAAAAAAGAAAATACATTCAATGCTTTCATATGCTTCTTCTGTGGAACATAAGCTCAGTAATATTGTAGTGCGTTTTGCTATATTTTGTTTCATTCTCGAGTGTAGAAAAAAAGCAATTGGTAAAAGCCTGTGTGAAACCCACTTTGCCTCTTGAGTCTGTCTGTAAGTGATTTCAAAATATATTAAGAGGAATCTGTCTGAAAAGATAATCTTTACATACCGATTATGTCAGTTGTCTGAAAAGTGCCTTGTGTATGAGATCAATATTACTAGCTATACATGTCCATGAGCACACAGTGATGTAACTTACATTTATTTCTACAAATTACTTCCAGAACACAGCTATTTTATTAATTCTAGCAAGTTGGATTTATCTCTGCAAGGCCGAGAAAACAAACAGCACAGATGCCCTTTGGCAAAAAGAATGATAAGTGACTTCTATGGTCCCTCCAGTACAGATCAAACCAACAACAAGCAAAAGGTGGAAAACATAACAAACCCAGCCCACGTATGTGCTAGGTTTTGACATGCTTGTCTGTACATCAATCAATACAAAAGACTGCACCTCAGAGGAAGGGAAAACTTACAGCTCTCAGGGATGCCACTTGAGGAGACTGTGGTCATCGTGTTTCATTTTATCCTTATATCTGTACAATCAGTTGCAATGTAAAATGGGGAAAGATAAGAGCTAGCAAGGAGAGAATTTTCAGTTCTATTGAAATCCTTATTTTGTGTCTGGTATAAGAAAATTATCTATTACAGTTTTTAGTTTTTCTACCCATTACTAGCTTGTGGGCTTGGGAAAAGAAGTGAGTAGTAATGTAATGTACTGTAATGAGTAGACATACTTAAGTTGTTAAATACTTTCTTGATACATAATATGTCTGTTAGCCTAGATTTTTTTCTGTAGGTATAAGTCTTAAGGGGTAAAGACAAGACAGATTACAGCTGGTCTGTAGAGGCAGGGAATTCCTATAAAAGAGTAATATTTGGAACTGGATATTCATAATCAGAATCATGGAACTGATTGCTTTCTGTGATCAGACTCTAAGCTTTTACAAAAAATCAATATTGTAATTGAGGTTATCATGTTCTATGCTAAAATTCACACCTAATAAAATGGCTATTTTAAAAGTAAAGAGAAGAGAAAACCATACATCAAATCCTTCTCTCTTAACATTCATTATTGTTTGGGTAATCATACATCTTCCTTAGCCAAGACAAGTATTGTTGAATTAGTTCACCTTGCTTAATTAGGGGAAAAAAAAAAAGAAAAAAAAAAGAAACAAACCCAAACATCTAAAACAAAAAACCAAAACACAAATTCAAGAGTTTTCACTTAAATTGTCAAATAATTGCAAAGAGCCTAGTCAGTCTAGATGGCTTGTTATACAAGCTACACGTTTCTGTCTCAGTGCACATATCACAATGTTTGAAATATTAGCTGTTCTGTGCATTAGATTAAAATGATATACTTGAATTTGAAGTATTAAACTTTGACAGGACTATGCTATGACAAGAAAGCACTCTGCAGAGAAGATACTAAAACTGTCTAATAGCTGTGCAAGTAATTATCTTCATATGCATTTGTAATGTTTTAAAACAGCAGAAAATTTCATTTTACTTGCACAGTTCTGAAATACAGCTGATTAAAAGACTGAGCTGTAAGTATGAAATTGTATGCTGTCATTCCAACTCTTTGTACCAAGGCTCTGAGAGAACAAAGAACATGCAATACTCCACTTGAAGGCATTAGTAAAGCCTAGATAAGTTTTGGCATAAAATAGATTAAGCTGCTCTAACAACATTTATGCTATATAAAAAGGAACACAGACAAGTTTTGTATTAGAGGAGGTTTGAAAAAAATATAAAATATGCAAAAAAAGAGACAAAAGATGATGTTTCAAGTCAGTTCATTGATAGTTCAAAAAAATCCTTAAAACCTGAATCTATTTGAAGGTTCAAAATGCTAAACTATTTCACCCCTTCTGAAATAGAATAGCTTTGATTCATTTAGAAACTCACCCTTATAATGTAATCTTTCTGTGAATGTTAGGAGTACTTACCTGTGTTTTCTTACAATTGTTTTCCCAGACACATGCTCTGGTGACATTTACAGCAGACACTCACTGTAGGATCTGTTGAAAATTTTTACCTGAATCTTGATCCTATTATTATTAGGAATATATCAGTGTAGAACCATTCATTCCATGCCCATACCCATGCATAATAAGCCACACTGGTGCTCTGCTAGGATAGCTACTACTTATAATACATTCATTCATTCATTCGTTTGTCTTTATGTTCTCCTGTTTGGAACCAAGGTGAAATGCTACCTTAATAAATGACCTTTCTGTTTAGGAAGAATCAACTCTTGAAGGACACTATAGTGGTGGACCATGTCTTGCTTTCTCCTCTGTGGCTTTGATTCTATTTTTCCAAAAGTAAAAGGTCTATTTTAAAAAGTGCTGATGGTTAGAAATCATATTCTCTGTGCTTGAGGATTCATACATATTATTATTTTTCCTTTCTGCAAGATCCAAAATTTGTTGCTAAATAGGAAATCAGATACCAACATTCAGCAAAAACTGCAAATCTCCTATTCTTCAGTCAGTGGCAAACAGTTCTTTGTGGAAAAAAAAAAGTATATCCAAAGGATTGTGGTAACTGAGAATTACTTTCATTTAAAATTTTTTAAAAATAGTTACAAAGATTTTTTTTGGTCACTCACCCATTCATAATTGATCAGATAAGGAAAAAAGTAAAAGAAGTAAAAATATACTTTTATCACTGTCTTAAAGGAAATTTCTCCTGAAGGACAAAGGTTTTCTTTATATATGCACATCTTGTTTACTATGTCTGCAGAGACCCTCTACTACATCTGACAATAAAATTTGTGCTTAGAGCTCATTAAAAGCCTTCCTTGATGTTTAGATAAGGTCCTCTTGTGGATTCTAATAACTATTTCTTTGTCTTGAGCACAAAAAATCTGAACATTTAAACCAAAAAGACCCACATGACATTGTCCATACTGTACTGCTGTTAAATATTTAAGATCACCCTTGAAAAAAAAATCAAGAATGTTTTTCTAGCCATGCCTTTTGCAACTAAGTATGACATTAAAAAGAGTCCTTGGATTTCCGGTTCCAGAAATTGTAATTTGACCTATGTGGAAGAAATTAATTGTGGATGGGGCATAAATTGTCCATAATTTTTTAATGCTATGTAACCAAAATGAACAAGAACTGATGTTTTTCATGCTTCCTAAGTACCATGCCTGCTGCAATTGGAAAGTCAGCATTTGCCCATGGTCACAAACTCTTAGCAACAGTTAGAGTAGTGGAAATTATGCAATTTCCTTTGCTAATTATAAACAGTGTCATCACCTGGTTTGAGCTCTTTTTTGTAATTTCATACCAATTACAAGAAATAATAAATTGAGAGTAAGATGAGACATTACAAAGAGCCAAATAAAGTGGAGGTTATTCTGAGATGCAGTATAGGATATAGAGAATTAAACACTCTGAAAAACAGAAGAGCAATATAATGTTTTGGGAGTAAATGAGGGGCTATTCTGAATCTAGATGTTGAATCTAGAGATGCTGAAGTGATGAGTAAAATGCGAATTAGCTTATTGAGTACTGAAGGAAGCCCACTCCAAATTGCTGTTTATTGAAACCTGAAATATTACTGTAGTTTTTCTTCCAAATCCAAGATTTATTTCTGCTGATGCAATAAAAAAGCGTGATCCCAGCTGAACTGAAACTGGAGATATAGGAAAAAGTGGTATTTTCACCTGAAGGAAGTCTTCACAGTTTGAAACATATAGCAATGGGGAGTTATCGTGTAATCAAGAGCTGAGAGACCACTATTATAACAGCAGCAGAACAGTCAACAGGGAAAAGTAAAATATCAGATAAAAAATGCTGGTCATATTAGTAATTATCTTTTTAATTTTCACATTAAAATATCAACGTCTCCCACACAATTGTGCTTGTTATCATAACCATATTAATATTTACAGCAAACATTCCAATTGCAATGTTTTCTGCAGTACGTGCTTTGTATTTACATTACTCAGGGAACATACCCTACTTCAGCTGAGTAGAATAAAGTAAAACAAATAGCGAGTTATTTCAGAAAACTATTTTAAAATTACAATATAATTTTCATATTGTATATTATTTTCTATCATTTTGGAGTTTTACCACATAAATTGTACATAAAGTATCTGTTAAATAATAGACCTCCCTTTCTTTCTACATCTTCATTTTTTGTACTGTTTTACAAATGAAACTTTAGTAAAAATAAAAATTCTAGCTCGGGGTGTGCTGCATTGTGCATTCTAAAATGTTTAAAAGCTCTGACAGTTGGTGCAAGCATAAACTATGTTATGGAGAACAAAAGAAGCAATAAAAATACTCATACATTTTGGTAGAAGAAGTTATATTTTTTAAACTTAATAAAACTGCATCAACTTTTCAACTTTCTTAACTTCTTTCAAGCATATTCCATTCCTTGCCCATTTTTCTGAAGTAATGACTAAGTCAAATTTGTCATTATCACAAAATTTTCTCCTGCAAATACATTTAAAAATATTATTTATGTTTCTCCTAGTTTGTTTTTCTTTTTTCTTTTTGTTTTTTTGAGCTTTATTGTAACAAAATTGTTGGTTTCATTCTCAGCTTCTGTCAAACACTGGGCAGCTGGATCTTCATTTCACTTTGCAGATGTGATTTATATATAATCTCTTTTGTAAAAAACAAAGCTGTCTCATCGTTCTTGACTACCTGCCATACCAAAAAGGCAGGAAATAAAATTTTCCTGATTTTCTCTATAAATGGTGAATCAACTATTTTTAATATTACATTCTATGTCTGTTGCACAAATGCAGACTTAGTGAAAAAAAGTAATTCCGGTTTAGTGAGTTAAAAATATTCAACTTAATGAATACACACAGAAGTTAGAATGTGTGTTTTACTGGAGCAGATAGAAGTGTTTTGATGGGTATTTGACTGCCTTAAAGAGTATAAGTTTGGAAATTAAGCACTTTATGTTACTGATTCCACATGCAGCTCAATTCTTGTAGATAGATTTCTGTAGAAATTTGATTTTTTAAATTCTCTCCATCAAGTCTCTCTTTCAAAAATATTTGTGTAAAATAATCTAGATATATCTAAGTTTCTTCAACTTATGTTTGTGTATTTCTTCTTTTTCTGATACAGAAATTGCTAGCTTTGCAAATGGACACAGCTCACAACAAACTTCTACTGCTACAGATTGAGAATTTTTGAGAGATTTATTATCTTAAAATGACCATGTAATACAGCTTGGGAATTGTTTTTATGGGCTTTTATGCAATCATTTTTTCAGTTTCAAGGCTGTTCTTTGTCCTGAGTGAGCTGCATATTGATATAAGAAATGAGCAATGTTAGCTTAGCCTGTGCTAATCACCCAAGTCTTTCAGTTGAGTCATTAAATATATGATTACAGTACTTTTCCTCTCTTTGAATTTTTAAGTTTTGCTCCACACATCCCAAAAACCCTTGGAAAGGAAAAGAAAGAAAAGCAATGCTTTTATCTTTCTGCTCACCAGTGAAATAACAATATGGAATTTGATTTCAATTGGACATTTAAAATTCCTCACAAACATAAATGCAAAAAATTATAGGATGGAACAAAGTACCTTGAAATATGCTATTTGTTTTAAAATTATTTTACTTATCAGACATAGGTGAGAAGCAGAATGGCAAAATGCTTCAATAATAGTCATGTAGATAACATATTACTGTTATTAACCTGTTCACTTGACAACTCATAATAATAGGCAGGTATCTTTATGAAATATTGTTAAAAAAGATAGATCTAAAGTTGGAAACTGCACAAGAACATGCTGCAAACATCCAGGTTTGAGAAATGTGAGATTATAAAGTACTTTGGATGTTAATAAAATGATGAAAAGCTTTTTAAAAGTGGAATAATATTTTTGCATTTATTTCCTTGCATAGGACAGATGTAGATAAAGCAAGAAAGTAGAGTTGAAGGTTGCAATTGCTACAGTCCCTGAGAACCTGGGAAGTATGAAATGGCTAAAATCCTCTTCTGATAGAAGGATATTCTACTTGCACAGCATTTTAAAAGCAAATTGGGTCAAATTCTCATTTGGTGTGCATGACAGTTCACGAAATATCGAGTGAGTAACTTAAAAAATATTCTTTGAAAATGGTCACCCATTTTTAACAATTGTCAAATGTGAGATCTTTCACAACAAATTGTGGGAGATGCTGTATATTCACAGTAGCAATTAAAAACAAAGGGACATGTGCCTTGAACATATCAAATGCTGCATAATGAAAATTGCTTAGTCATAAGAGGTTCCAGCTGCCTCCTGCACAAAATATAGCAATCTTCCTCTATTTTGGGTCTCCAGCTATGAAATTAAATGATACTGCTCCTTCATCTACCAAACATATTTTGAAAAGTTGTGATACTATAGTGCTTAGACTAGTCCAGAACACCCTGGGAGATAATTGATAATCTGTAATAAGAATAGTGTTGAAATAATATCCAATAAATAAATCCTAAAGGTACACTTTGAGCAAAAGTGTTTTAAATGAAAATAGAAAGTATTACTGCACTCTCTGGTGCATGTAAGCAATGTATATTTTCTACCAAATGAAGCAGAGGGTAGAGAAAAATATGACAATATCATAAAACATATATAAATGTCTGAAAATTTGAAATAAGTCTAGAAAATTAATTTTAATTTTTAGATTAGTTTTTCTTTGCCTGACTTTTCAATTTTTAGAATGTTGTTTTATATAGGCATAACAATTGTGAATGGCTGAATGGAAGATATGAACCATTATAGCAGCTACTTCACCAAATTAAATCTGTGATTGTGATCACTCGTAACTCTGAAAAATCTAATGATACCAAATAAGGAAGATAATGTGTCAGGAAAAAACATACATTATTTTTAAAGGCATACTACATATCTGCTTATTTGACCTAATCATCTCATTGCATCTCAGACTAGCTTTTTGTGTCTTAATAAAGTACTGCGTTCTGATTCCTAACACAACAACTCCCAGATTGACTGTTTGTGAAAACACAGAGACAGAACAGCTCACTCAAGCAATTTCATATCATATTTTCCTTTTCCCAGGGGAATGGTAACTTCAAACAGGGGCCGATTGATGAGCATGCCAGGATCTGCAGTGCAGTGGAATCAGACATTGAAGAAATCATTCAGCTGGAAATTGATCAGACGATGTTTCAGCCACATATTTGACTTTGTCTGCAGCCTTATCATAGCTTTGTCATTACTAAAGAATAAGCAGACACCATAAATAAATTTGATGAAAATAAAATCAAGAAGAAAGTTAATTCGAAGGCTTGTAATTTAAACACTGGACTAAGGAAGGTAATCTACACAAAATAAGTGGAAATGTCTTTGTCTTGAAATGAAACAAAGTCTTTAGGACAAAAACTACATCTTAATTTTTGAAGATGTATTTGGTATAGTTAATGTTTAGTAATGTTATTTGGTATAGTTAATTCAAAACCTCCTTATAACTGAATTATTTTGAAGATAGATTTTCGATTTACTTACCTGAGACTGAACCCAGTGATTTATATTGCTAACTGTCTTGACTGAGGTAAGTGCTAAACTAGCCATCAATCAGGATTAGATTGTGTCTTGGGACTGTCTTTACTTGATCATTCAGGTAAATACTGTCAGTCTATTTAAACAGGATCTTCTCTGTTACTGTGATAGAGAAGCCATTGTATAGAATAGAATCATAGAACAATTTAGATTGGATAAGACCTGTAAGATAATCAAGTCCAACCATTTAAATAACACTGCCAAGTGCACCATCTCTCTAAGTGACACATCTACACAGCTTTTAAATACCTACAGGGATGGTGACTCCATCTCTTTGGGCAGCCTGTTCTGAAGCTTAGCAATCCTTTCCATGAAGAAACTATCCTAATATCTAATCTAAACCTACTCTGGCACAACTTGAGGCAATTTCTTTTCATCCTACTAAAACTGTTTTACACTGACTTTCTAGCCTATATTCCTTTATCTGATATAAATCCCACCCTACTCACATGCTGTTATGGCACGTTGTCAGCACCCCTATTTTTTTAGAGACAGCTGCATTGACAGGAAGTTTTGTCCTTCTCAGTCTTGAGGGTTGTTGCTCAGGGTTATGGATATACTTCTCAACCTATTCTTGCTAACAAATTACACACTGTATTAACCTTTGGCTTATTTACACAACGGTACTAGGATTGCATAAACTTGTAAAATCATTTTTATTTTATCTTTATAGACTGTGCTTTATTTTAGGATAAGAACCCTACAGTAACAAAGAAATAAACCAAACTTAAGGTAGGAATTTAGATAATAATATGCCTTTAAAATTTCAAAATCACAGCACAATCAGTATGTCTGATCATTTTACCATAGCAAGTAGAAGAACTTAGACAATTGCAAATAATATATAGAGGAAGTTGGCATCACAGCACAGGTTTCTTAAATTATTCGGAATTACACAAAAAATTAAGCTAAAACCTATTCAAGATCAAACAAGTCCAGACAAACTTGGTCACTTCTGCAGTATAGAATGGTTAATTTTTTTTTTTTTAAACCTGAGGCTTGTTGCTAAAACTTGGAAGCATGAACTTGCCTTGCCCATAATTGAAATTGAAATTGCTATTCAGCTCTTACCTGTTAGGGACCTCTGTAATACTTTGCCATACCCTTTTTCCAACCATTAGATTTCTGACTACAGAAAATTGCTATCTATACTTTCCATTGCCTTTCACTGTGGCTAATTTTTGACCATTCTGTCAATATTTTTGCTAGTATTATAACCATAGGGGTGTGTTTTCGCTAATTGAATCAAAACATTTTTTAACACTTCTCAGCAAATCTTATCTCAGGTAATAGAAGAAACATCTATTCTTTCACAGAAATATATTGTGCCAGTGAAGTAAAAAGAAAAAAAAAGGAAAAAAGAAAAGGTGCTGCTATCATCAGGTGATGGGTTTTTTTGCTAAGTCTCTTGGTTATACATTACAATGTTGTAGTGATTCCATCTTGTTTAAATAGAATTTGCCTAATCAGCTGGTATTTTTAATGATCTTTTTTCTTAGATCCCTTCTGAAATGGCTACAACAGAAATGTGTTCACATGAACTAATTACAAGTGAGTTGTAAACCATAATGCTTACTTAATTTACATAATTTATCTTATCTTATCATATATAGAGATGAATAATTCCCTAAGAGACCCCTTAGTTTCTTAACTACTGTGTAAAAACCACTAGAGGTTGCTTATTTATTTCCCTTTTCCCTCTTCTCTCCCCTAATAATTCTCCGTAGATGTGGAGTAGAAGTTCCTGCAAAGTTCCTCATTTTTCTGCTTCTAACTGTTAATTTTTTGCAACATATAATTCCTTGTGAACTCCTCTCATTTAAATTACATGTACAATAATAATGATAATAACATTTGGCTTTCCTATAGTATTTTTCATCAACAGATTTCAAAGAGCTTTGCAAAGAAAGAAAAAACTTTATCATTATTAAAATAAACTACATGCAACTGGTGTTTTAAACAGAAAATACAATAACCTGTTAAAAAATAACCCTACTCCAAGGCACTTCCAATTTAGGACAATATTCAGTGTGGAGAGAACAGCTTTCCCCAAAGTATTTACCTGTGTGTTCAACAATGTATGTATTCATTACTTACTGAAGAGAGAGACACATTCTATAATTTCTCTGTGGGGTTTCAGATGTTTTTATTCCCCTGGAAATATTCAGCATAAATATCAGGTTTCTCTTTGGTTACAGCAAGCTACATAAAATTCTGTAGTTTACTTCTTCCATTTCTAAGGTTTTTAAGCTTTAACTGTTTATGATATTTCCGTCCGCCTTTTTTCCTTCATAAAATTTTTCAAGAAGTGGAAAACTGAATTTTATTTGTAAGTGTAGCAAATATAAGACAGATGTTTTATTCAGGGACTTTTTTTGTATCGTGTGGTGTGTGCTACTATAAAGTTTATACCAGGAGATTTGCCAGTTTTGAGTCTCAAGGTCAAGGTCAAGGTAACAGGGAAGAGTAACCTAAGGGATGTTGAGTAGGGATCTGCTTCAGCCTGCCCCCCTGACTGAGAGGGGTAAATAAGGTGTTTTACCAAGTCATCAGAGCCTCCCATCTGCAGTCACTTTTCCTCATAGGAATCTTTGTTTCCTCAGAGACCTGCCAAAAGGGAAAAGATACCTTCATAAAGATATTCCAAGAAATGCTCTACTGATGTCATGGTTTAATACTGTCTTCACTCAGCAGTGGGATGGGGGAGGGAATCCACGGAGTAAAGGTGAGAAAACTTTGGATTTGGAACAAAGATGGTCTAACAGGGAAAGCAAAAGCCACTCATGCAAGCAAAGCAGAACAAGGAATTCATTTATCAGTCCCCATGGGCAGGCAGGTGTTCAGCCATTGCCAGTAAAGCAGGGCTCCATTAAGTGGAATGGTGACTTGGGAAGACAAATACCATCTTTTTGAATGTCCCCTCCTTCCTTCTTCTTCTCCCACCTTTATGCTAAATATGGCGGCTCATGGTAAGGATTATCCCTTGAGACAGGTTCAGTCATCTGTCTCAGCTATGTGCCTTCCAGAAAATGTCATTTCAATGAAATTTTGCTTTAGTAGTTGGGCTGTTTTACAGAACTGGGAGACAAAACTGGCCTCAATTTACATAGTTCCGATAAAGCTCTGTACATAATACTTTGCTTCTATACTTGAACTATGTTAGTAGATATAAATAAAGTAGGTAAATTATTTGAAATTTGGCTTGCTAGAAGAGTTATAGAAAAATAATATAGGAAGGGGAATTTTCTTACTTCTGATTGGTTGGTTTGGTTTTTTTATAAAACTTAAGCTATTTGGACCTCTATTATATCTGTACAATTTCTACCCAGTTTAAAGCGGTGCTTGATTTTTAAAAATTTTTTTTTTATTTCAGGTTGTCTGGAATATTGAGAGAGAAATCATAAAATCTCACAGTAGAGTGTAAATTCCCAAGATTCATCTATGTATTCGTAATTCAATTTTTTTTCAGAGTTCAGCTCATTGGTTACTTTATTCTACCATGAACAAACTTAACAACTTTGTAGTTGGTGTATTTGTCTTGGTCCTCTGTGTAATTCAGCTGTAATGTGTATCCTGATTCAGCTATTTATGTTCCTAGAGCCATGGAACATTTCCTTTGACTGGGAGTTTTAAATCCTGCAGATATTCATCTGCATGTTGGTTAGCCCTGAATTATAGGTGTCAAAATCCATTAAATTATTTTGTTATCTTTATATTTTTCCATATTTTGTCTCACAATGAATATTGCAAATCTTTTGTTCAAACTTTGGTCTTGCTTTTATTTACTTATCTATTTATGATTATTTTTCTGTGTCTCTCTTTGTCTTTTAGAGCAGGTGTGATTGTCCTGATGCAAATAATGTGCATATTGTTCAGCTCTGAATTTATGAATAGATAATCAGATAATATAAATATAATTTTAAATAACTGATAACAACTTTGTATTTTTTAAGTCAAGACTAAAATAGTGACAAAAGCTTGTTATTTTACAAACCATTTTTAACATTTTAATATAAGTTTTCTAAATTTTGTTTGTGCTGCTTATTAAGTCTATAAAATGGTTTCATTTACCTTCATTTTTGCTAGTGACTGCTCACAGGAGCAGTCATATACTTAATTCATATACTAATGAAGGACTACAGTCTCTGGTGCTAGTACTTCCTTTGGCAAATTACATAGGCCAGGATAGGTGTGTGGCTTTCAAACCAGAAGATTTTGTTTAGTTGTATGTCACATTTTTACAATATTACATAAATCTTAGTACATAAAAGTGTTAGTGTGCATGCTTAAAATGCAAGAGAGAAAAAAACCCCAGCTTATCCAACTGGGAGACATGTCATGACAGCCACACTTCTCTAGGGAGATAAAAGAAACCAAGAGAAGTATTAATGATCCACATTAGTCATGTCCAGCTCTTCTGGAAGATGTGTTTGGATTTCTTTAAAATTATACAAAGAAGTGGCATAGAGGAGGATAACACAGGTGACATCAATCTGAAGAATGACACATTTAGCTGTGTGACATGTACAAATGGGCAGAACAGTTGTTTGTTGGTATAGTTCATTCCATTGTAATACCTTCTGTCAAAACTCATTGTTAAGACTGCATTTTCTTTCACCCCCTGTCTTGAGTTCTCATGGTATAATATTTTGTGAACAGGTCAAACCATCATATCTATCAACATCTGAAGTATTTATAAATCAAATAAAATTGAAACTCTCACATCACACTTTCATAAATAGTTGCTTTAAGCTTAATCCAGATCAAAATATATCGTTATAATTTGCTGCATGATAGTATGCTTTCTAATTTTTCAACAGTGCATAATCTTAAACGTAATTGCTATATTGCTAAATTTGATTATGTAAATAGAAATTACATAAAAATCTACATAAAGGTGAATACCTCCTCAAGTCTTGATGGATTCTGATGGGAAGTCCAGGATGAGATATATTATGAAATTATATTTAACAGATAACTAATTAGTTTTTCTAATTTATGTTTGCTTTTGTTTTGGAATTTTTGTACAGTAAAGGTTAAAAGACAGATACATTTTAATTTGCTAATTTGCATTTCAATAGATACATAAAAACCCAAGAGCCAGGAAAAGCCCATGTGTAAGAAATCTGTTAAGAGAAAGAATATGCTCAATATTAGCAAAAATAAATTGACAATGCAGAGCAATGTACTGTGCTTTATTGGTAGTAAAGCATGAAAAAGTATGCTGTATTTGTCAGTGTTAAAATCTGGAGAACTCTAGTATTTTTCAGTGTTATGTTGTCAATATCACTCCTTCAAAGACAAAGTAAACTTTACTATCATTTAATCCATGCTATGAGTTCATAGCACACAACAGGCTGGTGAGCCAAACCTTTAGTCATTGAAAGGTAGAAAGGACATATAAACTCTGGCATTTATCAGATTTTCAAATTTATGTACTAAAAGGATTTTCACATGCTTGTAAAATCCTCTCTTATTTTTATTTATAAATTAATCTTGCTTGTTATCGCTCTTCATTTTCAACCTTTGTGCACTCTAGCGTTCATGACTTATTGATCTAGAAGTGATTATAATTTTCTAATATCAACAGCTGTGGGACAGTTTAACACAGATTCTCAGCCAGATTTCTATTTTCAGACCAGATTTCATTTGCTTTATATTTCTGTAGTTTGGGTTTCAGTATATAACCTTCCTTCTTATCCTTTACTTAGTTTTATGGTATGTTACTGTTTTTGTGTGAATTATTTCAGGTAGAAATCTCTTCTACTTTGACTATTTGGCTGTCAGTAATAGCTGTTCTCTTATTCACATTTCCATTTTGGAAGAATTATTTTCGTGACTTAAACAATAAGAGCATATCTGAACATTCTTTAATTGTCTGGAACTCTTGGATCACTGGTTTTCTAGCAAATATCTTTCTCAAAAGCTGGGATATAACTAGTCTGGTATTAAACCAACTTAGCTTAATGACTGTGCCTGCAGGCCCTTACTTTTAGGCAGATTTTCTAGGTTAGATTTTAAAAGCATTTGTAAAATGAAGTCTACTCCCTCTTCCCAGGAAAACACACTTTTTTTTTTTCCCAGAGGTGTTCCTACCAAAATGTTCTCTAACAGCTTTAGTTAAAAACTGAATGACCATATAATACTGTTTCCTAGTAATTCTCAGAAGTAAAAATATCTTATCTATATTTTAATCCATTAGTAATTGAATCCACAAATGTAATCTTATTAAATTATTAAATTTTCTCTACCTTGTCTCACAGTCAGTTTAGCTATAGATTGCAAAGACTTCTGTATCTGTCAAATAGGTCAGTTTGCACTTAGGTTTCAAGTAATTCCCTTACTCATGCTGCTAAAAGTGGCAAGTGTCATGATCTTCAAAATTCTAGGGAATAATTCCGATTACAGGATAGTGTGAAGGGAATAGGCCTCTCATTTCAATTAGATCAATTCCATTTTGAAATGGTGATTAGTTTTTAATATCAAGTTAATGTGAACTTTCCCAAGTTTCAGAAAAAAATGTTGTTCTTAAAATGTCATGTCCTTGACATAAAGACTTTGCTAAGAATTCCAATGGGATGCTTTTTATAGACAAATTTTAGCACTCATGATATGACTTCTCCTTCCTTCCAAAATCAAGTAAACTTATCTAAATGCAGAAATATAGAAAATTATAAAAGGTGTTTTTTTTTTTCTGGTGGCCCTTGGTAGGCCTAATCACCTGGAAAACGAAAGGCACCTTATACATCTTCAGCGCTATGTTTTCTTACAGGCATAATAACAAAATGAGTATAGCATCTGTTCCTGTGTACTTGGGTTAAAACTTCTTAAATGCTAAATAAATAGTTTAAGTTTCTGGGTTCTCTGGAAGCAGCAGCACTTAGAATTATGACCGTGGTTACAGAAAATGTTGCAACTCATTTGGAAATTGAGGTCTGAAGTTTCAAAAAGAATAAGTAATTCTCTGAAATATTACTGTGATCTCTTGAATTCAACCATTGTGTCAGTTCAAACTCATTTTTTATTAGTTATTCCTATTTCTATGCATAGCCATGCTTTTGGCATCATTATAGAAAATATGAGGTTTGATGTAATTTAAGTAAAACCTATCAGCAAGGTTTTAATGGAGAAATTGGCAGACGTATTTTGTTTTATTGGCTAAGCTGGGTTAAATTCTTTAACTTGAAGAAATACATTACATCATTCACAGATTTTATAATATATAATGGACTAAGAGGCAAGTTCAGGACAGCAGAATAAAGTATCTGGAAGCTTTGTTCTTCACAGTTAAGAACAGAGTGTTACTGGAAAAATACATTACATGTATGTATGTATGTATGTATGTATGTATCTATCTATCTATCTATCTATCTATCTATCTATCTATCTATCTATCTATCCATCCCTCCATCTATCCATCTGTCTCTGTCTATCTCTTTAATATGACAAAAGAGCTCTTCCCATGTCATTAACACAGACATTCTACAATAATATGAGAAATTGAGTTCATATACCAAACTGATTTTATATATTATCTGAGCCACATGTTCTGAATCTGGCAGAAGAAAGAAACTTTAAAAGCCTTTCTAGCTAAATGTTTTTAGCATGCAAGCTAGTAAAAATTATCAAAAATGCATAGGGAAGAAATATATAATTCCCAGTGTGTGTATTCTTTTTAAAGAGCAGATTTAACCTATGGTTTTCTCTCATAATTAGCTCCATTACATTTAATTTAAAATGCTTTTTAAATATTAATGCCACAACAAAAAGACTATATTGAAAAACTTAGTATTAAAATCAAGGAAAGCCATAAGACAGCCATCCAAACACATTAATATTTACACTCGCCTTGAACACACAGAGCAAAGTGAAAGCTTTAACAGACTTGTTCAAAGCATTATGCAGTTCATACAAATAACAACATAATTGTCTTTCAAAATATATGAGTTTTTTTTTAATTTTCCCACTTAATGTTAAGGGGGAAGAAGGGGTTTTCGTTGGTTGGTTGATTATGTCTAGTTAATGTTTTGTTTTCTGTTTTCTTAAATTACTCTTTTAAAAATGCTGCCAGGAACCATAGAAGTCCAGGCTTTAAAGCTATATTGAATTGCTGATGGTAAAAGAGGTATTCGTTTAGAGGCAAAAAAAAAAAAAAAAGATAGTGATAGAAGTCCAAAAAGAGGATAAATATGAAACTTCAAAATATATTTGAGTTCTAGAAAACAAACTGCCTCAGATACTCTTTGGGAGGACTTCTTAAGGAAATAATTATTTTATTGTCTATGGATTCACAAAATTAGACTAATGTAACAATGAAATATTCTCTTTTTTATATTCTCTTTTTTTTAATGTAGTTTTTATTTCAATAGCTTTTAAAGAATAAGTTCTTTAAAAGCAGGACTTTTTTCCCCACTCAACCCTTTCCTAAATTCAGTGTGAACAAAAATCTATCATTCCTACTCCACTGCTGATGTAAAATTTTTCACACTTTATGAAAGTATATATAAGAAGGCTTCTGCCTCCGCTAGAGATAAATAAACTTCATGACTGAAAATATTCAGAAGTTTAAACACAAATATAAATGTCCTAAAAGCCTTTGAACCTGTTATGGTAGTTCTGCAGTTTGTGAGAACAGTTTCCTCAAATTTATTTTTAAAAGTGTTCATAAATTTTTTTAAAAATTATATTATTACCTATTTACAGGAAATACTGTAAATTAATCAACTTAATACAGCACTTCTGTCTTTGCTGACAGAGGATCACATAGTATATTCCTCCCACACAGAGGTATTATCAGGCATAATATATTATTGTTTCATAGACTCATAGAATTGTTTAGGTTGGAAAAAACTTCTATCATCAAGCCTATTTGTAGTTCTTAGAGAATTTCATTAAAAGAATTTATAGAATGAAAATTTTAATTGCATACTTTTAATTGTTTATTATTATACTATCTTGCACTGCTGTTCTTTAGAGAGTCTACATTCTTATTAGCAATCTCTCCAGTACAGAACTCTGCAATGGAAAAATCCTTAGTAATTATATGTTGAAATGATGAAACACATAAAATATTTCCATTTTTTCTTGTGCTTGTATGAGTAATGTGTGAGTGCCACTGGCATACACAAAAGTACACTGAGAATAAAAATTACTAGAAAATTTTTGGTGATATGGATTCATTTCTTTGGGGGCTTTCTTCTGTTAACAATTATGTTTATTAAGAGGCTTTTTTTTCTCTGTAAAATAAGACTGTGGGAATGAACAATGGCTATTAGTTTTGGTGGTGTAATTTATATTTGCATAATTTATTAGATAACCTCGAGGTTTTTAAATGTACAAATCATTACTGTGAGATACATTCATAAGAAATACAAAGGTACACTGCTATTTTTCTGTGTGTTTCAGTTTAAGCACTCAAATCACCATTATTCATGTGTACTATTGATTATACAAGTGATGGTCAGTCAGTCAAAAGGTGAGTTGCCATCCATCACTTTTGACTGGAACAAAAATAACACAATTTATCTTTTGCAGATCAGAAGTTCTGAATCCATGATGTTATTTGAATGAGTTTTGCAGGTTTCTTATTTTATTTTCAGAAGGAACTTAAACTAGTGCTTTACTTTTTCTAATGAGTAGCTAAAACCACCTCAGGTTTAAAATTTTTGTCCATATATTGGCTGCCAAGTTGCAGCAAAAATGAGAAAGGGAAGGCAAGCCACATGACAAGGCAAAACACGGTTGCCTTTCAACAGCACACAAACAGGGGAAAAAGAGAAGGTCCTCCAGTGATGAAAACCAGGGTCAGCCACAGTCCAGAGTGACCAGAAATGTTTTCAGTGATGTGACAGACCCAAGGTCAAGCCAGGAAACAAAGTGAGAAGGTAAGAATCAAGAAGGTACCTGGCTAGGTGCAAAGATGTGTTGGACTGGCTTTTATAGATTAGACAAGGAGCAAGGGCAAGAACTGAAGCATAGTAAAGCTCACATCAGTCTGATCCAAGCATGATTTAAAACCTGAATTTCAACACATCTGAGAGCTAGTTAAACACCTAGAGCGCAGAGTGGGGGGAGACAGGTTGCAACACCTTTTGATGCATTCAAGTCCTTGACAGCAGCTGCAAAAGAGCAGGGTGGTTTGATTTTAAACTATTGACATAGTGGCCTAAAAAATTATATAGGATTTTTTTTTTTAAATGCAGGTCCACCCACACAACCTGTGGAAACAGAAGAGTTTGAGGTTAAGAATTGGTAAGTGAACAAAAATAAAAGTATTCAAAAATTCATTTAAAAATGTAGTTGCAGAATTGTTATTTTGTTTCGTTTTAGGATTTTGACTTTAATAAAGTCTCTGTGCATCAGGTTTGAATGCATGAGGCTGCTGGGGAAAGAGCTACAGGGAGGTAATTTGAAATGAGAAGTAATATTGCTAAAGGTACTTTATAATATCAGTGAGAGGTTGAGAAGAAGACAGTAAACACAAGTATACCGTGGATTTTTTGGTGTGTTACAATCTCTGATCTTGTCCTAAAGGTTTGTATGACATTCTTAGTTTTACATCCCTGAGTGAACTGTTTCCATGCTGGGAATAGCTATAATCAGAGATTCTTATGAAGTATATCTGCAGGCTGGTTCTGTGACTTCCACCAAGAGAAGAACCACCAGTTGGATTTTGCTGACCAAACCAGTTCTTTTGTTCACAAAGAAACTATGGAGAGCCAAAGGTTTTGTTCAGGTGCACAATGTTTTAGCAGTTTGTGTTCCCCAGAACACAGGAACAAGTATAAGCCTGAGTTGTATTAGATAAAGCCTGGTGGTTCTGAAATAGTGATACTTGTACACAAGAATGGGAAATTCTTAGCTGCATTGAACTCTAAGGAGAAAGATTTCCTCCCCAGCAACATGTAATACCAGGTATGACATCTTCACTTAGTAACTAACTTGAGTATAAAAAGCTTTAATTTTTAAAATAAGAATTAATAGTATATTTTAGTTTTTCATAACATACGAACTTACGAATCTTCAAGAAAAATATTTGAAGAATAAGATATGGAAATATATATGGAAATCTGTGGAAATAACAGCTGTGTGACAATCAACAACTGCAGATTCCCAATCTAAACCAAGTAATTGATACAAAAGATGTCACTTGGAGTGTTAAATTAAGGCAGGAGCATGCTGACTGGGTTATGTGGGACTCAAAGGCACGTGGAATGATCACTGGAAAACATGATATGCTCAGGCATAGAGAGTAGCATACCTGCTTTACATCAGTAGTCATAAAATGGATTCCATTCTGAGCTGCATTCAGGAACATTAATGTACAGCTGGGATGTACTAATAAGCCTCATCTGCCAGCTCCAGCTGTGAGCAGAGCTGACGTGATTACTTGCCCTTGACGTCAGTAGGCATGCCCAGATTTCCTTTAGTGTGTTAAGTCCTATCCTAGCATCTTGTTGCAGTAAATAGAAAGAAAAACATATTGTAAAGCAAATTAATGGCTTTTGAACAGGGTCCTTTCATACCAGTATTTGCAAAATTTTAAGAAATCTCTTACAAGCATGGGGATATTAATTTTATTTTTTTTCAACAGGAAGAGCACTGCATGCATTTTTCTCTGGATTAGAAGATATTGCTTTTTCAGAATACTAATTAGCATAAAAATTCCAGGCATGATAAAGCAGAAACTCAGAGAATTAAGGCTTACCTCCAGCCCAATTTTTAATTCGTGATTACTTTAATTGCTGTGGTCTGAACCGTATCAGCTGACAGGGCCCAAAGCGAGACCGAGATCCTGCATCGTTATATGCTTAGATAATTGTCCCACTATATGACTTGGAATGAGAGAGGCAGACAAGCCTCAGGAAGGACTATAATGAGATTGAGTGAGCTCTCAGCAGGTATGTTAGGTGTTTCCAATGGACATGTGGTCTCTCTCTGCTTACTGGGATTTCTGGAGGGACAGATGATCTGCCTTATCATCATGAATATGTATTCTGCATGTCTTTTCATTCCTTCTCCCTTTCTCTCATCTGTTTCACTGTTTGCCTTACAGCTCTGTAATCACTGAGCTCCCTGAATATCAAATAATAAAGAAATCTGCAGCTAATATAAATAGGTTCCTTTGTCTCCAGTGGAACTATATTAATTTCCACCAGCCAAAAATCTCATTTTTATTACCTAGTTTGTTTTAAAACTGTATTTCACATTTTAAAAATAATTCCTCAGCTGGTATTTATTATTATGGAGAAATACAGTTCTAAACTGGGAGTATCATTTCCCTGTGGTTCTTTTACAGTGGTTACAAAGAAAAAGTGAGAACCATGAGTATGTCGTGCTGGAATACACATTTCACACATGTCATAGATCTGTTGGTGCATTTTGAAGGAGGCTAGGGGACTAGGAAGTGGTTTTTGGTGGGTTTTGTTTTTGTTTTTATGGTTTTGGTGGGTTTTTTTGGTTTTGTTTTGTTTTTGAGTTCTCTTTCCATTTTGGTTACAAAAAGTGAGAATATTTAGAACACTCTTGTTTTTAATAAAATTTGGCAAATAGAATCTCATAAAATTCTTTTTTATCATGACACACAGTGTCTAGTTTTGAAAGGATGATAGTTACTTTTTTGTCATTAAAAAGTGTATATGAGTTGGGGTAAATATGGGATATCACCATCTTTGTCAGAATATTGGCTAATAGGTCCATTTTTTAACAAGATGAGTGGAGAAAAAATAATAAGAAAAAGACTATTATATGTTAATGTATTTTCATCTTATGCTTTTAAATGTAAATCATGTATTTAGGGATTTCAGATTGATTTTTTCCTTTAATTTGTCCCAATCTCTTATTCTCTGTGAGTTTTTTATTAAAAATGAGATTCCAGTTTTTATACAACAACATAATGCCTGCAGAATACACCTAGGAACTGGAAGATCCAAGACCCATTCAATCTTCTGCAAAAGTGGTCAAAAGCATATCTTCCATATTCCAAAACATCTGGAAAAAGAAAAGGAAGATCTCTATTGTCTCCTTGAATCCATTCTGCAGTTAATTAGGCCAGAAAAAAAAAGTGCTTCATTTTCTCATAGAGTCCTGGCTGCCAGACATTATCATGTGCACAGCTGACATTTTATCTATTATGGGACAGCTGCTTTCATAAGAAAAGAGTGCTTGAAAAGAATTATTACTAGCAAGGGTTAAGTGTTATCTTTGAAAAAGACTTCAGGTGAATTTAACTTTATCATTAAAAAAAAAAAAAACACAGCCCAAAACATTAGCACATTCAGGCACCATTCTATACTCTGGATTGGGTTAATGATGCCACTGTGCCTAATATTTTGGGGTCTGTGCCCATTTTGCATATCTAACCATGAACCAAGAGACTGAATTTTCAATTGGTGTTGGGAGGATGTAAGATAATAGTTTATTTTCTCCTCCAAAGCAAAACTAGTTTTCTACCTTGTCTGAGCTGCTAATGAAGATATGAGGCCCTTTGTAGAGGTCAGTGTAATGAAAAGAAATCGCTTGTTTTAAACACCTTGTTCCACTTCATGGCAGATTTCCAGCGTGATCAGCGATCCCTGGTATTTGGCAGGTTAGGAAATGTTAAGGACAGACAGGAGTTATTTATGTATCACCTCGGGCATCTAAGGTAGAGGTCTCACGCTTTGTAGCTAAAGAGATTGAGAGAATCACTAATAAAGCTTCCTGAGGATAGCTAAAGGGAAAGCATGTCATATCAAGCTGTCCCAAAGTCCATATAGTCTCACTGACTGCCTCCAAATTATAAAGACTCTTTACTTCATATTATGATCACGTTTCTTCACTGTCTTCAGACTGATCAACTCCTAAACCTAATTCACTTCAAACTGAGGAAAAATAGTCTCTTCCTGTAATCCTGAGCAATTGTTCCCTTATAAACTGAAGGTTTTAAAAAGTTCTTTTTGGTTGATTACAAAGTTTAGCAGTTGCTTGTGGTTATGCTGAGACAAGATATTTTCCCCTCTATTTATCCAGTCACTAATACAATGAGATAGAAACCAGAATGTCCTTTTTTTCTTTTTTCTCTTTTTTTTTTTTTTTTCCCCCAATGAACTAGTCATGTTTTCAGGGTAGGATTGAATCTATATGCTGTTCTGCTCTGTGAAAACTTAATTTCAGTGTTTAGACACGACTTTTAAAATCTTTTTTTACTCCTATTTCTAAATGAAATAACTTAAAACATCCAGGTATTATTTGATGGATGTCTTTTTAATCTATCAAACTTGCTGTATGCTCTACTGTAACTAGTTTATTTTGTGCAATGTGAGACAGTGATGAATTATTAAGTGATTTTATGAAGTGTATCAGTCTGCTTCCAGTCATAGTTGAAACCACTAAGATCTACTACTTCTGTCTTGAAAAATACTAATTTCAAAAAGACAGTAACTATTTTGGAAAATAAAGGATTTTTTTTTTAATAGAATGAGAGGATAGAAATATTTGTGTAATGGGGAACATTTTACAGCCTTTAACAAAAATCCCACATTTTGTAATTTTGTGTCTTTCTTCCATGTCCAGTTTTCTTGTGCATACTATCTTTAATCACAGGATTTTTTTTCCTTGAAAATTCCTGCAGTGGTTACACCTTAAGAAAATATATAGGTTTAGTTTTTTTTTTGTTTTTTGTTGTCACTGAAATTGCTTGGGATGAGAGTTAGGTCTAGCCTAGTGGGTTCAATCTTCCACTGTGCAAGGCAGTGCAACTGGGAAATAGGTATTTTCTTCAATGGTACTCAACCTCATGTAACTGACTGTTACTCCAAATTCCCAATGTAATGGCTATATCCCAGTTTTTCAGGAAACCTGTCAGAAGGACATTAATTTTTAGAAAAAGGAAACAACCAGGTTTTATTCTCATTACTCTGTGGACTTTTTCTAATTTGCAATGGACCAGATAATTTTCAGAATCAGTACCAAACCCATATTGTGCATATTAACATTTGCTGCCTGTACCTTTTAGTATTCCAGCAAGGATGAATCAAACAATAATTTTTTCTGTTTATTCCGTCAAGGTCAAAAAATTCAGTGTTCTCATAAACAGAATGCTGAGCTGCTGATGGGGAAAACTGACACTGAGGAAAATATTCTGGGCATGTGAAAATGTTATAGGGTTCAGAAAGGTTAGAGCTTCCTAAAGAAGGGTTTGGGCACAATTGCATGTAACCATTCACTGCTCTTTGGAAAAGTTAGGAGGTGTGTGAAAAATGTCTATTTAAACTGGAGATAGGCCAGAAGATTTGAATCAAGGAAAGGAGACCATTGAGACCCAGCATTACTTATTGATCCCTTCTAAACTAACTTGTCAAAGTGACAAAAAGGGTTAAAAAAATCCCATCCCCCCCTAAAAAAAAAAAAACACCCCAAAACAAAACCGAAACTACCAAGTACTGACTCTTATTCTTTGTATAAAAAACATGTCTTTACATCCATCAGGTTGCTTTGGGCTTCTTCTAGATGTCAGAGGCAAGTAGGAGGAAATCTGAAGGTCCCGGACTGGCACTGTCCTGTTGGAGTTATGGATGTCTCCATTCATGATGCATTGAATGCAGCAATTTTTACTGCCTGACAAAGCATTCACCACTAGTATTTGGAGATTTATATTTATATCCCAAAGCCCTCAGCTGAAATACAAGAGAGCTTTTGACTCTTGAAGCTTCCTGTTCCCATTGCCAGCATATAAAATGCTGTATAATCACTCAGAATCTATCTTTGTAGTTTTCATCTGAGTACTGTAAAAATGATGAAGAAACTTTAGACAGCAAAACTTCAGTTTAAAGATTAAAGCAAAGTTACAATTTACAAGATACAAAATTATCTGATAAGGAGCTAGTCTTCTCTCCTTTTTTTGGCTCCTAATATAGATCAGATTCCAATACCTCTTTCAACAGCCACCACAAATTTAAAGATCCAAATATATTTGCAGTTTGTTTGGTTGCATTCTTGATGTTTCAGGTTGGAAATATCCTATCTGGTGTTGTACTAATGTTAGGCATATTAATAAGATTTGTTCTGTAATTAAATCTTGTATTGTTTGTGTTCATATTGGCTGTGTACAAATAAATTTTCAGGCTTGTATTTTTCCTACAAGTTTTTATAAAATAGTTCAGACAAGTAAGGCCTAGTAATCTTTTGAATCTTTTAATACAATATATGATAGGCATGCTTCTATTCCTTTAGAAAGCTTCAATAACCTTGAATATTTTCTTGGCTTTTTCTCTAGGCATGAGAACAAATAGTTCTCTAAATTTCCAACCTTCTCTATAAAAGTGAAAAAACCCGCAAAGTTTTTGGAGTGTTGCTTTTTATTTGTCCTAATAAATACTAAACTAATTTTCTGACTTGTTAGAAATATAGTTTAGAGATGTAAAATTTCAACATCACATACATTATTTTTTGTTCAGTATTCCCAACACCAGTAAGTATATAGGGGCAAGATTGCCTAAACTAAGCTGTTCTCTAATAATATTTTTCATTGAATGCATAACACTCCTTGAAACAGTTTTCTAAAGTCCTTCCTTAATTTCAGTCAAAAGACTCCTAAAAATAAATTTTAACATAAACTGGTCATTAGCTTATATACTCACCTGGCAAAGAAATAACAAAACTTTGTTATTTTACATTCAGAATAAAGAACTGCTGGACCAAATTATGCCAGTGGTCAATCTGCTGTAGAAAAAGGAGCTATGTAGTGAAAAATTTTCAGATCAACTTTTGATGGGAAAAATGCTTTGCAAATATTTGGGGATTAGAGACTGCCTAATAAGGTTATGCTTTACCTTACTTAATAATTTTTATTCATTGTTGTAATTCTGCATGGTTGTGTTGTTCTTTGTCCTTTGTTCAATCACTCTTTTTTATTTTTCTGTGATGTAACTTTTGGTATCATGCTATATTTTGTTGGGTTATGGATTGTGCCTCTAATCTTCATTTGTAAGACATGCAACACAGTGCTGTAGGTTAATAATCACAGGCATGGTTGTTTTCATTAGAAAGAAAGATTCCCTGTATTTTTTTAGCTAACATGAAGAAAAATTCATAATTATATAAAAAGATAAGTGACTTAATTACAGTTGATAAAGAGACTGAGACTTTGCTATCATTTCATCAACAATATTCAGATATTCATGGTACATTAGCAACACTGAGGTGATTGCACAAATCTACTATATATTCTAATATATATGTACAGTTTGAAATTTGTTAATCACATAATAAAAATGTTTCCAAATAATGTTTGACAGAACTATATTAATAATATCTGTTTGTATTAACCAGACCAAGAAAAATAAAGGCAGGTGCAAGTTCTCTAAACAATGCAAAAAATATGGAGGCAGATAGGGTAGCATTGATGCAACATTTTTCTTTAAGCAAAACAAGTACTGCTTTTGCTAAAAATATCATAGAGCCTTTAAACCATTGATCTAAAACATTTTTAGCAATTCTATTCATGCCTCAGAGACATTTAGAAATTTTTATTTACAGAACAATTGCATCCCAGTGAAACTGAAAGGTGGTTCTAGATCACACAGGACATTTGTGGCAGACTCAAAATAGAATTTAGATTCCTTAAGTAGAAAGAATCGTTCTCTGTAGCTACAAGCCAACTTTTATTCAGTGGCACTGACATGTTTTCCTATATCATTATTTTATATTCAACACAAAAAAGTGCAAAGAAATCAGCAGCCTTCAATACAGAAATATTTAGCTCTAATGTTTGTATTCAGCTATTAGTTTCCTCTCTAATTAGTCCAGTGACAAGTCATTTTCATTTTCAAAGGCAAACTTCTAAAAAGAGTGAAACCCTATAATAAAATGGCACAGTGTGCCCTAGGAGGGAATCTGAACCAGTGTTTCTGGTTTAATTGAGGTTTAGTGTATCCAGAATTTATCTGCATCTCCGTTGCTGACTCTGACATTCAGTGTGTCAGTTCAATGTTTTATGCTGTATTTAACCCACATTTAAAATAATACTAGTGATTATTACCCTCTTAACTAAGTGTTTTGAACTCTCAGGAGGGGAAACTGCTTAATATTATTATTGACATGCTAATGAATTCATAATAGGGCTACCACAGGCTGCTTAATTAAAAATCTAAATCAAATGTAGCCTAAGATCCCAAGTAGGTAGCATAGAGGACATTCAATCACTTCTCATAAAAGGGGAAATATGAAAGAATTCTGATATCCAAGATTGAATTTAATTTGGTCATTTCCAGCTCCCAGTTCCAGTTCTAGGATGATTATACCTTTGTTATAGTATTTCAATACTATATTTTTAAGTCCTCCATATTTTTTTTGGTCAAAATGCTACACCTAACCAACAAAAATGTTACCTTGACTTTGAAAAACAAGCAGAAGAAATGATGAATAAGTAGTAGAAAAGTAATTTTCCTGTGTCTTGTGGCAGAATGGGGAATTTTAAAATTTTAAGTCCATATAGGAATAAGATCACCTCATAGACCAATTTATGTGACAAAAGATGAGCTGGTGGGGAAAACAACTGTCCTGGCTGGGCAGAGAGCACTTACAGGAACTCAGTGAAAAAAAAAAAAGAGGGTGCATAAGCTTTGGAAAGAGGGGTAGGCAACTCAGGAGGTATTTAAGGATGCTGTTAGGTCATGCAGAAAGAAAATTAGAGATGCAAAAACTCACTTAGAACTTGACCTGGCCAGTTCTGTAAAGGATAATAAAAAATGTTTTTATACATTGATAGCAAAAGGACAGGCAAGGAAAACCTCCTGATGATGGTGCTGATTGATGGCAGACTGAACTTAAGCTAGGATGTGCCCAGGTGGCCAAGAAGGCCAAGGGCACCCTGGCTTGTATCAGAAATGTTGTGGCCAGCAGGATGAGGGAAGTGGTTCTCCTCCTGCACTTAGCACTGCTGAGGCTGCACCTTGAATGCTGTGTTCAGTTCTGGCCCCTCAGTTTAGCAAGGATGTTGAGCTCCTAGAGCATGTCCAAAGAAGGGCAAAAAGGCTGATGGGTGATCTGGAGCACAAGTTCTGTGAGGAGCAGATGAGGGCGGTAGAGGTTATTTAGCCTGGAGAAGAGGAGGCTCAGGAGTGACCTTATCACTCTCGACAACTCTGAAAGGAAGGTATTGGTCTCTTCTCCCAGGCAAACAGCATCAGGACAAGATGACACAGTCTTAAGCTGCTCCAAGAGAGGTTTAATTTGGACATTGGGAAAACGTTCTTCACAGAAAGAGTGATTGGGCATTGGAATGGGCTGCCCAAGGAAGTGGGGAAATCACCACCCTTGGAGGTGTTTAAGAAAAGACTGGATGTGGCACTTACTGCCATGGTCTAGCTGACATGGTGGGTCTTTTCCAACCTGGTTGATTCTGTGGTTCTGTAATTCTGTAAGTATTGTTGAGTTGACTTATTAATATGCTCATAATTACAGTGGTTGCTACTACATCCTTTGTATTATGTATCAGATTCTTATTTATCTCTACTTCTTTTTATTTCCTCTGCTTTACTTGCATTAGTTAAATGAACTTTTTTATTTTCCTGTTTTATTTTCCCCTCATCTCATTCATTTGTACTGACTATAACATTTTCCTGAGATTTCAAAGTCATAACTAACATATAGTCATATCTAACATACAGCATTCTTAGAAATGCTATTCCCTAACATTTGTAACTATTATAGTATTTATTCTGTTTCTTATCCTATATTCCATCTTTTTCTATATTCATCTTTCCAAAGATTTGTCCTTAATTCAATGCATGGACTGAAGTATAGTACCTTTATCATTTATCCTTTGGAAGATCAAACTTTGCTTTCTGTATGTATAATCTAGTTAAATTTTCTTCAAATGATTTAGAGTTACTTCTCTGTCATCCATGTCTAACAAGCTCCACTCTACCCTTTGTTATTTTTTTAAAATTTCCTTTCATTTTCTTGTCATTTTGAAAATTGTTCTGCCAAAAACAGTGTCTGTAATAAAATGCTGATCAGCACAGTTCAGCTACAGGTTACACTAAATATTGTTTTGCCTGTAAGATACAACCTGATCAATCACCGACTGTCTATAGTCAATTAAATAGTACATACACTAAGACATACAATATTAAAAACTCTGTCATACTTCAAGATTTAAAGCTGCCTTCAAAGTGCATAACCACATTCATATTTTAAATACATGCCACATGACATGAATGCTTAACATTTACAAGGAAAAGAATATTTAATTTTCTCTCTAGTAACACTGGGACTGTAGCCTGAGCTCTGATAGCATAATTCTCTACACTGTCCCAGTATTAATGAAGATTAGGCATTTCTGCCTGTTTGATTTTAAATCTGCTGTCTCCAAGTCTTCACCTCCATTAAAATTTTTGGCCCTCAACCAGAAAAGCATTCTTTTTCTATTATGGGTGATGACATTTCACTTTATGTAAGAAAAAATGGTAAGCAGTTATCACACATTTGGGAAGCTTAGCCACATATTTAGGGGACAAACTATCTCATATTGCTTGTACCACATTGTCTTTGATCCAGTGAGTCTACAAACAACGGCATAGGTTATTTACTTCCTCCTTTACCTTCCATTTCCTCTCAGTTTTTCAGTGCCAGGAGGCAGGGAAGATGACTTTGCAGACTGGCCCTATCCCTTCCCATCTGCCCCACCTTTCCTCAGTGATGGTGCGTTTCCTTGCAAGCAAATGAGCTCTTTGTCTAGTCTGGAGTGTCTAGTGTTAAAGAGAAACAATATAATTATTCTAGACTTCAGAACTGAAGAGCTGAGTCTTAATCAAAGCTCCTGATTGCCTTCCTAAATATAGCTATATAGATGTACCCTTTCTAGTTCTGTTTTGTAAGGCTAATGGAAAAGGAGCTGCTTCAGAAGGTGTATGACATGTGCAGGCTAATTCTTATTTAGTACTCGGGGTTTGCTTAGAGGGACAAGTAGTGCTTTCATTCCTTTCACACTTGCTGTTCACATATTTTAATCCAAATAATTGGATTAAAATTTCTCAAACATGAGTATGGAGAGCTGAACACAACTGCCCTAACTGCACAGCTACTAGATATTTTTTCCCCTTTTCCTCCTCTTCTGACTGTTCCATCTACTATTTGTCTTTGAACAGGAAGAGTGTGCTTCAGTCCTCTCTCTGCTTACACATTTTCCTGGGATGTGAGACATATGGCTTCACAGCCTGGGCATAACACAGATCTTGTGACTTCCTCACTCTGAATGACTGTGAGCTGTAACATCACCACCTTTGACTGATGTGCTGGAGCTCCCGAAACAAGAAAGACAAGGACCTAGTGGAATAAGTCCAGAGCAGGGCTGCTAAGCTGTTCACAGGGCTGGAGCACCTCTCCTGTGGAGGCAGGCTGAGAGAGTTGGGCTGTGCAGCCTAGAGAAGAGAAGGCTTGGGGGAGACCTAAGCCTTGGAGCTGCCTTCCAGTACCTGAAGAGGGCTTCCAAGAAGGCTGGAGAGGGACTTTTCATAAGGAGATGTTGGGATAGAACAGAGGGGAACGGCCTTAAGCTGAAAGAGGACAAGTTTAGATTATGTATTAGGAAGAAATTCTTTACTTATGACATTGATGAGGCACTCGAACAAGTTGCCCAGAGAGCTGTGGACTCGCCATCCCTGGAGGTATTCAAGGGCAGGTTGGATGGGGCTCTGAGTTAACCTGGTCTTGTGGAAGATGTCCCTGCCCATTTTTAATGTCCCTTCCAACTCAAACCATTCTATAATTCTATGATTCAACAAAGAGAAAGTGCCCACTAAAAAGAAATTACATTTTTGTAGAGAACTATCCTGCCACCATGGGCTGGCAAACAAACTTTCGTAACTCTTCCGTGTGGATATATATGGGCTATATGCAGGAGTTTGGCTTTGATTCTATTTTGGGTTTCTATGAGTTTTTTGAAGTTAAGGTCTGGAAACATGACATGTAGGAATGAGTGAAAAATTTGATTGATAAGATCACTTAAGGAAGCTCAGGTTCATGACAGAACATGCATTTAGGAAACATTAATGGACCATTTTAAGCCAATGAGCATTTCCAGTTAATCACCTTGAAGCAATTTTATTTTGCTTCCAGGCCCATAAGTATGGGAATTGTATGTGATATGTCTGTCAGAAATAAATGTCTGAAGTTTCTATTTGATTATGTCAGCATTTTCTTTTCCATAACAGCACTTGATTTTCTTACAACATTTACTTTTGCCCAAACCTTGTTTTTTCTGCTCTGCAAAATGACATCTCCTTGATTTATTTTATTATCACATTTTCAAGAGTTATCAAGCAGTTCAATGATTACATTAATTTTTCATAACCTCACTTTCACTATCAAACATATTGCTTGTCAACATAATTACTTTTTATAATCAAATGAAAATATTTACATATATTTTAAGAATCACCTGTATCTCATCCTAATTTACTTTTAAAAATTTAAATCTAATCACAAATTGCATTTCAGAAATTATAGATGTCACATTTTTATTTGCTTAAATGACAGAATTTTATGGAAGGATATTTGATAGTTAGCACAATTTAAACCAATGAAGGTAATGTGCAAAGTGGAAATAAAAAGAACAGACAGGTATCCAGAATTTTAATTAGCAAAAGTATAAAAATAAGTAATACCAGTTTTTAGATATTCAATTAAAATAACAAAAACTTGAATTTCCTCTAAAATCCAAGGGGAAAGAAAATTTTTTTAAAGAGAAGAAAGTATAAAAGTTATTCCACATGGTAAAATTATCCAGTTAACTTTGGCACTGTGGTGGATTGACCTTTGCTGTCTGCCAGGTACCCACTAAGGTGCCCTATCCATCTTCTCAGAAGAATGGGAGAGAAAATATGATAGAGAAGCTCACAGGTTGAGATAGACAGGGAGATCACTCACTGTGAAAGACTGAAATGTTATGGTTAGTGGCTTAAATCTTGTCAGGAAGGACTTTTGCCCATTATGGTAAAACTGCATAAAGAAGCTGTGACCGCCAAAGCCCTCCCCTCCCTGAATATGCCTCTGAGGGGAACTTTGGACTGCGCGTTGAGCTGCCTGGGGCAACTTGAGCTAGGATGAAGGTGATGCTATTGTGCAATTACCTCAGGTCTAGGGAGAAATCAACAAGTTTGGGGCAGAAGAATGTATCCACATAAAAAGCCAAACCCAGCAGCCAACCTGAAAATCAGCCCTGGCTGATTGATTACCATTTAGATACATCTAGACTGATGCTATTTAATTATCCAAAACTGTATCTTGAACTATGAGTGCAATAGGACTCCCTGGAAGAAAGATAATATACATCATGATTTTAACTATTTACAGAAATTTATTTTACAAATGATGATGCTAAGTTCTCTTGTCATGGGCCAGAGCTCCTCAGGCACCAAAGTTTTCTCTAGCTGTATGGCAGTCCAAGAGAAGCTGCTTATATGGAAAAAGGATATTGATTATCAAATTATTTCAGAATTGTACTGTTGATATCAGGAAATGTAAATTTAAATGGAATTTTTTCCTTGCTGGCTCTCTTACACTAAATTAGGGAATTCTTGAAGTTGTGAATGATTCTGTAAAAGGAAATTTTCAACCATAATTTCTTGCATATGGAAGCAGCAGTGATACAGAAAAAAAAAAAGAATGATACAAGAACTCTGAAAAACTGACTAGACATAAGGAGTCTGGGAATGCTCAGAAACCAAACTAAACCTTGACATTTTTTTATGGAGTTGAAATATTGTTACTGTTAAAAAACATGTAGAAGTTGCAAAAGTTTCAAACTCAAATACATAGTAATTTGGCTAATACCCTGGATATAGCAGCTTCTGAAGGTGCAGACAGTTCTAAGATAACAGCTTAACTGAAGTGATACTAGACTGGTAGGAGCTAAGCTACAACCAAAGAGACAAGGCAGTAAAAAGAGCTTATGTTTTGTCAATAATAACAGAAGTGTGGCTAGTACAGTAGCAACGTGAAGTAGGCACTTCCAGTCAAGCATGAAAAACAAAATGAAAAAGAGCAGCTTGTCAGAGGGGTAGAAAAAGGAGAGGAGCAAAACAAGACAAATAGATGAACAGAGGCAAATATGTTTCACTTCACATTTGTTTCCTTGCACACTGAGATTTGCTTTAGCATTGTCTGAGTGCCTAATTAGCTAGATCTGTAAGCATGTGGTGCTTTGAAATTCATGAGTTACTGCAAGATATGCTGCCGCATTAAGAATGTTTTTTTTCTATTTTTTTCTATTTTTGTTCATGTAGCATTGGGAGGATTAATACAGGAAGGGCATCCCCATTAAAAAGAGTGAGGAAGCAATTGACCAAGTTTTTCAATTAGACACTGAAAGATATAGAATGTACCTATTGTATTTTTCACAAGCTCCTAAACATCAATAGTATCTCCAGAGATATCACCAAATTTGAAGTCTGGCTCTAAAACTGCAGACATTATATATATGTTTGGGGATTAGTGGAAAACAAATGCAAAATTTGTGTTAATATCTTCTGTATTTTCCTAAAAAAACCCCATTTTAAACAGAGCCTTTTAGGATTTCAGTTTTTGCTCTGTAAATGCATAAACATGGAAAAGGAGATTTGAATACTTTGAGATGTTGAATTGAATACTTTGAGAACCATATTTACAAAGTAGGCAAAAATTTCGAGAAAAGAACTGACAATGAAAATTACAGTCTTTGAGAAATTAACCCATACTTCATGTCAAAATTTAATCTGTAATTTATCTTGAGTCTTACATGTGCAAGAGGCTACAATCTCTTTAGGAACCTGTGTGATGTACATTTGAAAGTTTCTGTCTCATCTGAGATTGACAAGAAATTTGGTATCACCCGAAAATTTCTTGAAGATTTCAGACAGTACTTTGGTGTTACTTTTATATTCACCAGTGTCTTCTGTTCTGGATCACTGCTCACCTAGATGTACGTTAATAATCTCACTGAAGTTTCTGTAAACAGAGTTTATGAAATTAAAATGTAAAACTAAGAAAGAACTTGATAATTTTGAAATTGGTGGTTAAATCTAAACATACAGAAACTGAGTTCTTGCCCTCTGAAAAGCTGTTCTTTTTTATTTTGCTTTATGTGCTTGACTGGAAACACCTCTTTACATTACTACCATATTATTCCTGCTTCTGTTACTATTGGGAGGAAAAATGGACTTTAAAAAGAGTGACTTGCCTGTTTGATCATAGCTTAAGTTTTACCATTCTAGGATCATTACAAGTAAGCTACTTTCCTTTTGCTTGACAAAGCAAAAGGAAGTGTAATTTACCTCATAAGTACTTCTGGCTATAATTTGGTTTAAGACTTTCTTCCATGTATTTTTCTTTTATCCAATTGCCAAATCAACCAAGTTCTTGTAGCAACAAATACAGCAACCCAAAATTCACATATTTGTCAGTCTTCATTCCCCAGCTGCTCAGTATGAATACTACTTCAAGACAGGATTCCTCTGAAATGAACGTCTGTGCAGTCTGCACATTTTCAAACTGATATATAGAGGCTATTAACAGAAACCTGAATTTCTTTGTGCTATACCTTGCCACCAGTTATTTTCTTTCCTCACATTTTTCAAGTAAAGATATTATGGAACAGTTTTCCCAGAAAGGTGGATTAGGTTACAAAGGCTGTAAAGAATAAATTTATTCCTGAGATGCAGACACAAAGGCTTGCTTTTGTATTACTCTGGGAATCCAAGGGTTAACTGTATGAAGCTTTAGAACCATTAATTATACATATTTGTGTGGACAAAGCAAAGTAATATTGTTCTTCCATCGTGCAGGAGATTAGATTTGAAATTCAATGAAAATCTTGGTAAGAACCGTGTGAATATAGTGATAAAAAACTATATCTGTCATGCTATGGGAATTCCGGGAATTCCCCTTTCAGGCTGCTTACAGGAAGGAACAAAAGGTGATTTGTGCTGGTAAATGACACTCTTCTACACCTAAATATTGGGACTTTTTCTCCAAAGAAACCAGTAAACCCAGATTTCTTGAGGCATTTAATTATAGTACACTGATTCAATTAAAACTAAAAGACAATCCAGGCTTGAGCACAAAGTGTAAAAATTAAAACAAAAAAATTCCAAAACTATAATAAGCAACAAAACCAAACAAACAATCTCGCCCCCTCCCACCCCCAAAGGCCAAACTAAAACCCCAAAACTAAACCAAAGAAAAACCAACAAAAAGAGTAGAGCAAAATTAGCAAACTGTGCAATGCACTTGCACTCTGGAGGTACATTACCATGCCTTCCCCATAATTAATTAATGATATTTAATTATTTGCAAGGATTCCTTTATTTTCTCTCTTCCCAGCACAATGCTAGTGGGAATATATAGAAAATTTCAACATGAGTGACTTACTGCACAAAAATCACTTTTTTGTTTTTTTAACTTGTAGTTCTTAGTGTTATTTGTAGCCAAATGCTTTTAAAGGAAGTACAATCACAGGTTCTCCCATTCCCCCATGAGAAAAATCATAGCTGGCAGTGACCTTGTGGATTATGGTATATCTGTATCATAAGGAAATAGAGTCTATAATGGGAAGGATGCATTACGCTATTGCATAAGGTCTCATTTAATCTTGGTGCAAATGATAGTGTACTTCAGTGCTCAGCTTAAACATGCTCTCTTTTGCTTTTTGCACAACTTCACTCTCAGATTAGCTATCACAGAACCATGAAATGAGAAGGGACCCCAGTGCATCATCTGGTCCAACATCACATCTCAAGCAGGATCATCCTAGAGCACTTCGCATGGAATTGTGTCCAGACGGTTCTTGAATATTTCCAATGAGGGAGACTCCACAACCTCTTTGGTCAATTTGTTCCAGTGCTGATCACCTGCAGAGTAAAGAAGCTCCTCCTCATGCTGGCCTGTAACATCCCGTGCATTAATTTCTGCCTCTGCCTCTTGTCGTATTGCTTGGAACCCACACCATTGCCTGGCTCCATCCTCTTGGCACTCTCTCTTCAGATACTTATAGATGTTGATGGGTCCCCTCTCAGTCATCTCCTCTCAAGGCTGAACTGGCCTAGCTGTCGCAGCTTTTCCTTGTAACAGAGATGATTCAGTCCCTTAGTCACCTTTGTTACCCTCCGTTTGACCTGCTTCAGGAGCGCCAAGTCCCTCTCTTCCTGAGGAGCCCAGATCTGCACACAGCAGTCCAGATGTGGCCTCACTAGGGCTGAGCAGAGGGGAAGCATCACCTCCTTCAATATGCTGGCAATGGTCTTCTTAAAGTCTTCTTAAACCCCAGGACACCATTGGCCTTCTTGGCTGGCTCTTGGACAGCTTGTTGTCCACAAGGACACCCAGGTCCTTCTCCACAGAGCTGCTTTCCAGCAGGTTGGCCTCCAGCCTGTACTGGTGCATGGAGTTATCCTCCTCAGGTGCAGGGTGGAATTTCAGACAGTTCATCTCCTCTTTTCTCCAACCTGTCAAGGTCCTTCTGAAGGGCTGCACAGCACCTTGGGAGATTGGCCACTCCTCACAGCTTTGTGTCATCAGTGAATTCACTGAGGAAGCATCTGCCCCTTTCTCCAAGTCATTAAGGCTTGGGCCCAGTATTTAATCTTGGGGGACACCACTAGTAACAGGCCTCCAGCTAAACTCTGTGGCACTTTTGACGTCTGTGTGGAGTATTATTTATGCATAAGTAGTCCTGAAAACATGGCAAAACCTATACTCGGGTGTCGATAAACATTTGATATCTTTTCTCCAACCAGTGTGCTTGCAGAGCATCTTGCCAGGAGTATTAAGACTTACTCCCCTCTAGTGAGAAAAGGCAGCAATTGCACTTTTTAATGCAGCTTTTACATGGTGATGATCTCTTCTGAATTTTTTGTAAGGCTTCCTCTTGCTCGGTTTCTCCACTTATCTGGAACTTTCCTGTACTTTTCACTGCTGTAGGTGGTGTTACTAATCATCTTATTTTAGACTCTGTCTCAGTTTTTAAAATTAATATATTTCCTGTGTGAACTATTTTGTGACTAATGGTTCACACCATTACACCGTTATTTCTTGTGAACATATGTTGTTTGTTTGTTTTATGGTGTGGACAGAATATTGAGTAGTTATTTGTTCCTGATTGACTAAAAATTAATGGGGGTTTTTTGAAGACCTTTTTTCCATGGAGGCAAGGTTTCTATCCAGTTGTTCAAGAATGAACTTTCACCACAGATATAATGTGATGATGAATAGAGGGATTAAAATATTTTGTAGACTTAGAAAAATATACCATAATATCCTGGTTTAAAATAGAATATATGTCTGTATCAGTTACTGAAAAATTGTAAAACACATATGGTGTTTCAGAGGTAAGGCATTCTGATTCTAGAATTTATAGCTGAGAAGTTTAACACTATTACAATAAACACTAAAAGGGTGGTAACATGATCTGTAAACTTGTGGATGTCTGGGCTTTGGTTCAGTAGCAAACCAAATTGTTTTAAAGCAAATTGTTATGCTTACTGAAGACTGGATCATTTCCAGAATTGCTTCAAAGATTGCAAAGGAGATACCTTGCAGAGGAAACTGAACAGGGATGTCTGCATCAGATGGACAAATGCACTTCCACCCCATTAAGACATGTTTGGTCCTTCAGAGAGCTTCAAATCAGTTACATGGGGAGGACTGTTTATCCATTGGCACAGGATATGTCTTGTCTGAGGTAAAACACTGAAACAATGTACAACTCAGGTATAAGGCTTTCAGCACTAACCAAGCTATTGATCCTACTGCCCTGAATGACTTGATGTTATGCTGTGCTATGGTACAGCACAGCTCTTCAGAGCAAATGCTGCTTGTTCCTGAATGCCAGGACTTGGAACAGCTCAGGATTCAAAAAAAGCAGCTGACAACTTTGTAATGAAATATGATAATGGCAGCATTTGAATAAAGAAAATTTCTGAGATCATGCATTTTTTTGATAAAAAATCGGAAGTTATTTGTACATCTTGGCTGATGAGGTGAGGAACTAATTATAATGATTATACAATCAAGAATAAATTCAACCCTCTCACATATGTTGTGCAAGTAAGCAAGAGAAAAAAAATAAGTGAGGAACTAATGAAGAAGATAAATGTAAGTATTCTGGTGGTGCTAGACACTTTTGGAGACATGGAAGCGTGTGGATGTTGTCTTCCTTATGTTCGTTCTATTTTATCACAATTCTAGAACGTATGCTACCAAGTTACCCGCTCCATGGCAAAAGGGATAACTATAAATGTCTAAACGTTCACAGTTTCAAAGCAAGCAGGTTCTGAAGTCCTTGTCCATTTAAGCTCCCTGACTTAAATAGAAGTCCTGAATACAAGGACAGGGATTTGGTCCCAAAGATTACTTTGCATTTTAAAGCTTGAAAAAAACTCTGAGTCAAGCCCTAACATGCTTCTCAAATTATTCGTATCAGAAGTGTAAAGTAGCCTGGATTGTTGTTTGATCTCTGAAATTTGACAACCCCTTTATAATCAGCTGAAGGAGGATATGCTATAGTCTTGCTGATTATGCATATACAATGCAAATTATGAATTAGCATAGAGTAGGTTAACAAAAATAATTCACTAATTGTCACCATAAGAAAAGCAGAAGGCATCAAATTAAATCATAACCCAACAAATTGAAATGTCACTGAAATGAAGAGATTATTAACTTAGGCACATCAGACACTTAAGAGAACTAATATGTCCTCAAAAGCACATTAAAAATTTCCCTTAAGAACTGATAAATAATTCTGAAAATATCATCAGTGATATTTTTGCATTATTTCTATTTGAAGTCAAATCACAGAACTTTGTAATGTTTTGTTAGGTGGAATACATCCATGCCAGGTGATGGCCAGAATCCATACTGTAGTTTGATCACAGATTTTCTGTCATCTGAGAGACAGAGTTTACCCAGTAGACTTAGGATTAAATAATCATTTATTTACTACAAAATGCACAAATTGTCTGTAACTTCCCATTTTTACCAAATGAACAAACCCACACAATTAATAATAAGACTAATACATAATTAATCAGTGTAGCTGAAGAGGTAGCTTAACTGCTTTTTATCTCTGGGCAGAAATCCAGATTCTCCACGGTAATTCACTTCAAACTAATAGACAGTATCTCTTTAAACATACTTAACCTTGCCCTTACTAATACACCCTGCAAGCCTAATGTTGGCTTGTCCTTTGAAATACAGCACCATGCATTTTTAACAAGAACAAGAACTTATTTTTCTACCAGAAGCAACAGAAGGAAGACCACAGTGCCAAGAATTAGAAAATAAGATGTAAACATTCGTATACCATGAGATTATTCTTTCTGATAAAGATGGAAAATCTTCAGGAGAGCTCCTAATTTGGACTGTCAGCTTTGCAACTGATAAAAAGCACCCCATTAAGTATCTGTTAGATATCTCTTGAAGGGAATGCATAGACACTGTTTTATTGACATATAGTCATAAGAAACATGACCAGCAGGTGGAGGGAAGTGATTCTGCCCCTCTGCTTTGGTGAGACCCCATGTGAGTGCTGCATCCAGCCCTAGGGTCCTCAATACAGGAACAGACATAGACCAGTTGGAGCAATTCCAGAGAAGGGCCATCAAGATGATTAGAGAGATGGAGTACCTCTCCTACGAAGAGAGGATGAAAGAATTGGGGGTGTTCAGCCTGGAGAAAAAAAAGCTTCATTGTGACCTAATGCAGCCTTCCAGTACCTGAAGAGCTCCTGCAAGAAAGTAGAGACTATTTACAAGTGCATGTAGTGACAGTGCATGGGGGAATAATTTCAAACTGAAAGACAGTAGGTTCAGATTAGATATTAGGAAGAAATTCTTTATTATGAGGGTGCTGAGACACCGGAACTGATTTTCCAGAGGACCTGTGGATGCCCCATCCCTTGAAGTGTTCAAAATCAAGTTGGATGAAGCTTTGAGCTGTCTGGTCTAAGTAAAGGTGTCTCAGCCCATGGCAGGGGGTTGGAACTACATGATCTTTAAGGTCCCTTCCAACCCAGGCCATTCTATGATGATCTGATTGAAAAGGACTCAAGTTTTACTTCCTGAACATTGCAAATATATTCTGGTAACTCTCCCCATTCAGTGTTCCTCCTCCTTTTGCTTCTACCAGAAGTTAAATTTTCCACATTCTTGATCTTAGATCTTTCTTTTTTTCTTACAAGATCACACAGATGCACACAAAAAAGCTCCAGCAATTGTGAGCTGAGAAAGAAACTTTGACACAAAACTTTTTGGGACAAATTTGGATGCAACATTAAGTGTGAGGGTGAAGCAGACTGCAGCCACTGCAGAGCTGCAACAGATATGCTAACACCCTGTAAGCATATCTGTGTGAAAGTGAAAGTGGCTCTGAAGGCCCTTCATCCCTGTGTGCTTCTTTCTTTCAATCCTTGCTAAATCTGGTCTTGGAAAGACAAGCTGGAAGGCTCAAATGCCCATAGTAATTCAAACAAGAAGAAATTACTGAAATTGTAAGGAAAGAACTTCTGGAGAGGACAGATTGTCCAGTGGTTACTATACTAAAATGCCATGATGGCAATTTGGATTAAAATTTGTTTTCTACTGCAGACATCCTTAGATTTTAAACTATGAGTCTGATGTTTTGACCTTTCTTCCCATTCTGCAAAGTGGAACTAATAATGCAAATAGGTTTCTAATAGAAAACATCACTGTGACACACACAAGTAACAAACTGGAAAACTTATATGTGTCTTGAATTGGAGATTAATTTTCTAATATACAATAATTTTCTAATATATTTTGTCCTAACAGTCTTTGTTACTTTTAAAGTACAGAGGCCCAAGCCTGTGCTTACAGGGACTGTATTTTGTCTTGTACATTATGGGTTATTTTATTCTTCATTCACAAATTATTTCTAGTCAAAGCATAATTAAATAAAAATGTATTTTGACATATTTTAAAATTAGCATAGATTTCAATACACAGTAGTTCTCCTGAAATTTTTATTAAAAATTATAAGAAATCATTGAACACAGAAGAAATAACACTAATAAGATCTGCTATGTTTCAAACCTGGTTGATTGAAGTCTGTTCATCTTTACGTACAAAATGTTTGTAAAACATATGGGTAAGGTTGACAGCTTGAATATATGTGTACAGAAAATCACACAATTTTATGTAGTTCCTAAATCATTCTACTACCTGCGAGACAAACTGGACTGTTAGTTCCATTGTAAGCTAACAAGTCAGGGATGGATTGAAAAATTACTGGCTGAATTCCATTAATTTCAATAGTCCAAAGATCTTCTTAAGTTGTTGCCAACAATATCTCTCTTGTTTATTAGCTTATTTTAAATATTAGTTTTATTTCATGTAAGCAGTGTATGTGTTTTATTTGGGGCTATTCAGCAAATCTTCCCTGATAAACAGATAATAATTATTTGTGCAGATTATGAATCATGACTTTTAGGTGGATTAGTGCTCTTCCATTACAAATGTGTCAATAAACACTGATCTTGTACTTAGTGTCTCAAAAAAGGTTCGTAACTGTAATTTTCTCATTGCAATTGCAATAGAGAAAACCCGGAGCTTCCATAAACTTGAGCTGCAAAGACACTCAGCTAACAAATTGTTAGAATTCCAAAGTCATCTGTTTTTTCTCTTAACTTTTCTCAACCTTCCAGTTTCTATTGGGCTTCTCAGAGTAATGTTAAAAGATGTAGATATGGTAACTTTTCCTTAGTAATGTCCTTTTTCATAACAAGTGTACATTATTAGGACACTTTCCTCTCCTGGGAAGCTTTTCATTTGATTTAACACACACGTATAAACCATTTTATGAATAATGTATTTGGAGCTAGATCCCCAAACACAGTTAAGAAAGCAGGTAATAAAGAGAGTCAGCTTCTGAGAGTGTGCAAAAAGACTCCATAAAACCATGTCCCCTATGTTGCTGTAAATATGTTCCCAGCTGGCAACCTCTGTCCAAAGTGTAGGTGGAATAACGTTTCTGCCACTGTTAAGCAGTAGCCAGCAGAGCTGCTAAGTAAAAACCTTAAAGGGGCATGACAGATTGCTCAGTTCTTCATGTAGAGAATAATGTAATCTGCTGTGAGATGTTTCACACAATGCCTCCTGCTGCTCCATCTGGGCTGCTGAGCACCGGCGGTTCACGCGATTGTATACAAGTCAAATATGAAGGCAGTTCCTGACAGCAGGATTAATTCTTTTTTAATGAATAGATGCACGCTAAGGAATGCAAGCAGCATCATATTTCAGTCTCTAATTATTCATTAAAATATTAAGCTGAATTTACTTTTCAAGTTATGAGGCAGTTAGAAACCTAGAAGTGCTCTCTGAACTTTTATAGGCAAACCTTTTATAGGGAAAATGATGATGGTAAGTAAGTTAAGCTAGTAAAAGGTCTGAAAAAGGATACTTTCAGAACCAGAAATTTCTTATATCTAGATTTCATGCATAATCATAATTAACTACATTATTCTCCGGTGATAAAAACAAAAAAATTTCCATTTGCTTTTTCCTTCCAAGAATTACAAGTAAAAGGACTTTCACTGTAATCTTTTCTTCTTCAGTTACAGACAGTGAACAGAAAGTAATCAAAGCAAATACATTTATTTAGTATGCTAATGATGAGGTAGGAACTGGAATTCTTTAGGCTGTTGCCTGTGGTCTCCGGTAGCATATACAAACACTGTAGGATCTGAACTTACATGCAAAGCCCTCATTTTTGACAAGAATAGATCTATCTGGAAGATGACCCAAGAATTCATAGTTTGCATTTTAGATGCATTTAATGGGCAAAAGAGGATTACGTACAAAAATCACCTCTCATCTTTTTTGATTTTTTTTACTAAGAATCTTCTTTTGCTTTTTAAGTCCTCTGTCTTGCTCATAAACCCAACTATCTTTATTCATAGTTACTCGGTGACTTCTCAACGTCTTTAAATTAGGTCTAGTGTCCTGTATAATAAAACTAATGTTTAGTCTTCTTGACGAATATCCCTTTTAACACGTGTGCATATGCTTTCTCAAGCTCTTGTCACATGAGAGTTATTCATACTAGGTTTGGAGCAGCAGATATAATCAGAGTGTGACATGGTACATCAGATCATGAGCTTTATTTTTCAGTTGTAGATCTCATAGCAAGAGACTGGTGGCCACATTTTGGATGTACAGATCTTCTGCCTCAAACCATTTCATTTGAACCTCTGTGTCTCTGGAATCCAGAATCCTGTCAAGAGGTTTTCTTCCTGCAAATATAAGATGTTTTCTAATAGTTCTGGTTGGGTTTTTGCTTCAGCTATTCACATGAACTACTTTATTTCAGTGTGATTTAAAGTAACTATAGACTGGAATTCTACTCAGTAGAATATTATTGAAATAATTGTTTTGGAAATGAAAGCAAAGCCTGACTACAAATCTGAGTTTTCTACGTTCGCTCCCACTTTCCTCTTGATAATTCTAATAAACTACCAAAACACCCATGGTTTATGAAGAGAACAGAGGTCTTAAAAAAGTATTAATCTTAGTCCAAAAAAACAAGTGTGAGATGTGATTTTTGTATCTGTAGAATGTGAATGTCAGGGAAGGAATCAAGATATTGCAGCTAAGAAACATAGTTTACACAATGATGACTCAAAATGAACCAGGTGAAAACTATAAGATTCTTAGTTATCAAAGAGATTTTCTAAGTTGTATTCCAATGGAATAATAAAGGACCACAACACATTTAAGAAACAGAAATTACACGATTAGTATTTGTAACAATGGAAGTCTAGACTCTCTGATCCAGAAGATTTTTCTAGAAGGTTCTCCTTTTTTTGTTCAGGCATTTGTCATTTGGGCTGAGAGTTTGCAGAGATTAAATAGAATTCAATATTAAGAGATGACAAGCCAAATTAATAAAGATAAAAAGCATTATTCTTTTACCCAAAATATGACATTTTGAAGAAATTACAGCTCATTAGTTCTTTAGAGAAAAAAGGCAGATCTCTTTGTACAGTCACTATTTTAAGAGTAGATAGAGTGAAAGCATAAATACTTCTGCATTTGAACTATAGCCTTTATTTATGCTTAAAGAGAAAAATATTTATTTCCAGCTAGAATTGTTTATGACTGTCAAAGTGAGAAACATTCAGTCTCTTCCCAGTATTCTTTTCTCTCTTAAACAAGTCTCAGCCTGAAAGTTAGGAACTTCCACGAAATCATCAGCATGGTAACAATAGTAGCCTTTGCAATGCTCTAGCTTTCTTTCAGCTTGATAACAGAGCTTTTTATACTCTTGATCTCCAGTATGAAGAACAGTCATAGTGTCCAGCCACTATTGATCTGGTAAATGAGAGAGTACTGATAATTGTGTTACTTACATCTCCTTATGGTTCCTGCCCTCTTGCATTGATCTCATCCCTACTACATCAGTAAGACTGTAGAGATGGTGTGTTAACAGAAATTTATATTTTGTTTCCACATTTTCAAAAGATAAATTGTCCTTCCAATTATCATATAGAAATATTGTTCTTTCCAGTGTATTAGTGAAAAGGGTCACTGATGAGCCTCTCAAAATATACATACAAAAATAATTTCTGTGTTGAAAGCTATCCTAAGAATGCATTCAAATGCAAGTACAGAATAAAGAAATATACTGTAAAATGTTATTTTCCAGTCATTGAGAGAGAAGAAACTAAAGGAGATATCATAAAACTAATGCTAACTTTCACTAAAACTTTATATCATAATTCTGCCTCATTGACTCTACCTCATAGACATAGAGTCTATAAGATACTCCTGAATTCCCTAGAAAGGACACTTCTTTCCACAGTACTCCTGGAGGAGAAGAATTACTGAAATATATCTTTTCAAGACAATAAATAGATATGGTCTAGGTTATTTTTGCTTGAGCAGGGTTGATGTCTCTCACTCCTTACACAGGACACTAATTGAATTGACGGTGAACTCTCAACTGACACAAGTGTCAGTCCCTTATCTAAAAACTTTCCCCTAATTGACTGTGGGCTCAAAAGACTGACCTTGAAGATGGTAGCACTCAGCAGCAGTTTATTAAAGCCTTCTGCCTTTTCCCTGTTGCAATCCCACAGGCTGTACCACACAACACTGACTGCTCCCTCTCTCAGCACAACCTGCTAGCTCCAACCACAGCACCCCTCTCCTCCTAACTCTTTACACCTTTTCTCTCACATGCATAACTCCTGCCTGACCTTTTACCCTTTTGTGATTGGTCAATATACATCAGCATTCCCTGCTCCTTCTCCTTCGGTGCTGTTCACCCATCTTATACAGCTGCACCCTGTTAGGGATGAGGCTGTGCTGCAGTCCCATTCCTAATTTTTCACAATCTATGCTCCCACACAGGGTGACTATACCTGTTCAAGGTACAGCTCAATGAAGTCACACTCTTAAATGAATGGCACAGACAGGGATCAAACCACTACCCTATTAACACCATGCTATAACCAACTGAGCTAATCTCAGGATCATGTTTGTATTTCACCTGTTATCTTGTGGCCACTATCTGAGGGGATATTTTAGGGGGTTTTTTGTGGTGGTTGGCAGAAGAGTTACTGATTCAGGATTTTTGATGGAGTTCATTAATCCTCAGACTCATAACAGTAACAAACTGACAGAAATTGTCCAAAACTGGTGCCATCTTTTACTATTTATCAAGCTAAAACTACAAGACCAAAGACAATGTTTTCATAACTATATATGGTTACAGCTGAGAAATTTGTCAAAAAGAAGTGTCAAAGTACACTGATGTTATTTTGTTGAAGAGGATTAAATGCAAATGTTTCTTTGTCATTGTATTGTGATATTGCTATACATTTCTGATTTTTGTTGGCTTTTATTTTTGTGGAGCGTCTATGGATTGGGACCAGATATTTTCCTAAAGTATCCACTTTGTTAGAAAGGAACTACAGGATTCTACAGGATGAAGTTGAGATACATAGGAAAGTTCAGGTCAAAAGTACCACATATGCTAGGAGGAAGTCCTGTTAAATTTAAATTCGTGCTGAATTTTTTATATATGTACATATATACACATACATATTTAATCTGCTTACAGAAGTGTAATTATAATATAACATGTCTTACCCCAAGTTTATGAAATAAATCTATGATTTTGCTATTAAATCATCTAGTTCTAGAAGATGGGATAGAAAAATTGCATGAAACTGGTAAAATGAGAATTTACTGTCCTTGAGGAAGTAATGAATAAGTAGGAAACAGAATGCATCCATGTTACTTGGAGAGCATGAGTTCCCAAGCCACAGGTAGGTAGATTCCAGAGACCACAGACATGTCTAGGACGACAGAGTGAGGGCTTGTGTTTCCAACTGCTGGGTGGAATGCAGCATCTCACTCCTCACATTTACAAATAAAGGTTAGATGGCTATGTCTTAGTAGCAAATAACCCTTTTTAGTGGTCTGCCATGAAGAATCCAAAGACACATCACAATAGCTACTTAATCACTGTTTTTCTGTGCTAGATGACTTATGTGATTTAAACACCAAATCTAGTTACTAAGCGTGTGCTAAATAAAATCAATTAAGTGGCATATGTAGTTTTGAGCTGGTGACAGGAACACAAAATAAGATTTAAAACTGCAATTAAAAGACAATTTTTTTCCATATTCTCTCCATCTTGGATGATTTTAGTTCAGTGTTAGCATTTCCTTATAGTAGCTATGTTCTCAGTAAGCTTCTTTTACCATTTGAACTAGTGTTAAAAAAAAAAAACAACCCTAACTGAAAAATCCAAACCAACCCACCAAGTTGTTTAGAAAGAAGATATTAATATTTTAAATATACAGAACTATTCATTTCCACTACACATTATATAATTCTGAGGTAATTCTGTGAAAACAGAACAGTAAGAGAAGAATCTGAATCCTCTATTCAGTCTCCTATAACGTTTTTATCCTTGTATCATTTAATTAGATATGAATTAGAATTCTATTTGGTTTCTTAATTAGAATACTACTTTAAAAATAAAAAAAAATAACTAGGTGTTCTAATCACTTTGACCCATATTTTATTACTAAATCAATATTTTGTCAAAGGGAAATGTCTTTAGGAATAGATGATGGGGAAAAAAAATCTTCTGTATTTATCTTCTTTTTTTTCTTTCAAGTGTCTTGTGTCCTCACCCCCTCCTTTCTCCTAGTGTCTTCTCTGTGTTGAATAAACTACTTTAAAAAACCCTGTTACAGAGAGATTTTAAAACAACATTTTCTAAGACACATGATAAACTCCAGAACTTTTTCAAGATCTGCTATTAAGGATAAAACTTAACAAAAAAAACTCCTGCTGTTTTTTGTGTAATACAAGAGAAATATTTCTGCTTAACATATGCCAGACAGATGGCACCAGTATTTTATTTCATGTGCTGTAAGCTTACATGAAACTGGGCAAGGAAATTCAGCTTTAAGAGAAATTCAGGCAAGGTGAATTTGTCTTAGCTGCTGGGCAGCTGGCCTAGCAATCATGTTATGTTTGTACACATGTTTCTTAACTGGAGTGGTGTTTGGGGACTTCCTCAGCGTTAGCACTGCTGAGAAGACTGATAGAAGTGCTGTTAACATTATCAGAGCTATTGCAAATATTTGAGGGGTAAAGGGATCAGACCTTCTTATTGAAGGAGTGTTTTTCATTGAAGTATAAATGTTTTTCAACTCATGCCAGTATATCCTCTGAAGAATACAACTGGATAACTTTCTTTCTTTCCCTAAACCAAATAGATATATTTTGACCTCATAACTCATAGGGAGTGAGGTTTTACAGAATAATTTTATTTTACCACTAGAAAATAATAAAAAAAAAGTAGAAAATATAGGTCTAAGTTAGGAAATTCATGGAAGATCCTAGACTTCCATGTGGCAAAATTTGACTACAATGCCTGCAAGCACATATTCCCTTGAAAAACGGGTCATATAAAAATTGTTAAAATAGCTTTTGCTTTCACATAATTTATTTTCTTGAAAAATATTCAAATAAATTGTTGTGAATAAAAACAATACAGATAAATAAATTAACATTTAACTATAAAAATTGATTAGGTATTTTTGGGTTTTGTTTGGTTTGGTTTGTAGGTTTGGTATTTTTTAAAGAAGCCAACAAAACACTAATTCTTTTTTGCATGCCAATTGCCTGTTCTCTATTTCCTCAATCTCTATTTTCAGTAAAAATTATAAAAAGAGAAAAAAACTCCTGTTTTTGTTTATATGTCCTAACTGAACATATCCCTTTAAATACTTTTCATGTCCTTGGAAAAACCGGAGTGTCCAAGAACAAGTTAATAACACATTTAAGGAACCTTGTCAATCAAAATAAAGACTAAATTTACATTGTGTCCTGGAATAACCCATTGTCTCACAGATAAACCACCAGATTTATAACTGCTGTTGTGTCATGAAAGACCTCTATTTTTAGGATAATAGTTTCTAATATAATGTCACCAAGCTAATCCTTGGCTATACTGCGTGCAATCTGCAGACCTCTGGTCTTCATCAAAACAATTGAGTTTTGTAGCAGAATCAAAATTTTGGAAAGCAGAGAGCTGATTAACATGTGAATGACCTACTGCATACTAAAAAGGGAAAGAGAGTTAAGTTCAGACACACTTATAGACAAACTCTTTTCATCAGAACTTTGAAATGCTGAAATGTTGCAAATAGCTGCTTATTGCTGTGAGTCATATAGATTATTTGTTTTTAAAATCACACAAAAGCAAACAAAGCAAACCCATATTAAAAATTTTGGGGCTGATTCTGGCCTTTTCTTTGCCACAGTTAATGTTTCCTCCCTCTATAACCTAGTAAAAGAGAGAAATGAAATTAAAGCAGAGTACCTTCTTGATAGATCACACTTTGGTGATGTATGCATTGCTCCAAAGGAGAAAGGTAGTGGACTATGACCTTGTGTACTTAATTTCTCCCTTCATTTGCATACAGACTATATTTGGATTTATCTACAGGAAGAATAAAGGAAGTTTCCACTAGACTGTAAGGATCTACTCCCAGTCTTTCACTTGGGAGAAATCTTTCTCGCTGCTCTTTCTCTATGAACCACATTTGAGTATTTGAAATGAGCTAAGGAAATAGCAAGTTAGCTAAAGTATGTTGTACTATCCTTATGTTTTCTTTTCCTAGCTAAGTACCTTCAGAAAGATGAGGTTTTAGTTTGATGCAACATTATGCAAATGGTCACCTACTGCTTCAGGAACCAGACTGATGCCATGATGCTTGCTAAATTCATCAGTCTGGTTTGGTAGTAGCTGGATATCTGTAATTGTTACATCCTTGCTGTAAGCTCTTCCAGACAAAACTGCATATATTGTGGTAGTGTTACTTATATAAAAGTGCTTATCCTGTCTCTCTTCATCTAGAAAATAAAACTTTCCCTCTAGCAGTTGCATTAGCACAATAAAAATTGTGCAGACTACAGACTGCTATGTAACTCTGCCACACATAATATGTGATCACAGAAATACCAGTAAATCTCCAGAAATACTAGTAAACTGGAAGACAGGAATTCCAATCCATTTCTATATTCACTACTGAGGGAAGACGTCCTTCTTAATAGACAAGTGGATTTTAAATACAGATTTAATCTCACATGTGTAGGTAGGTGCTAAGTATGAACAAAATCTCATCATCAGCATCATCATAGGATTTTTTTGTGCCTGGTTGCACACACAGCATAAAATGTAGTTTTAATCAGAAGTGGAGCAGCATCCATAAAGTGTCTAAAATATTGCTATGTGTAAAATAGCCCAGGAAAGTCTTTAGAAGTGGATAGTGTGCTGTGCATATATTCCAGCCCATTCTGTTTGAGGTCAAGTGTTTAGGGAGCTGATGGCTGCTGACACATGTGGTAACACAGGGCAGACTCCTTACTTTTCCACCTTGTTTTGAGGCAGTATTAGAATTCTGATACATAGGAAAGGCTGCAGCATGGAGAAGTTTACTGGCTGTGAGATTAAAATATTATACTTGCCTACTTATTGATGTGCTAGTACTGGGTCTGGCCAGGTTTCTTGGGGTAAAGAGAGTATGATGTGAACCAATGAGCCCTCTTACTGCCAGGGATGATCTGCAAATTGTAACACAGTGATGCATCCAACATTTGGCCTCACAGAGTGAGAGAATGAATACAAACATGAAGTAAACAAGATGTCTCAATGAAAATTGTAAGGGCTTCGGACTGGTCCTCTTGGAATGCTGAAAGAAACCAGCTTTTACTTCAGCTCACATTGTTCTCAGAGAGCTTTTGCAGGTGATAGGGCAGGATACCATCCCTTATTGTGCTGCCACCCTTGCACAAACTGCTGCTCCATTCAGCAAAGGTCTGTCCAGCCCTGATGTAGCTGCAGGCTGCTACAAAGGGTCCCAGAGTGTCTGCATCTACTAGCCAGAGATTAAACTCCGAGCTTCTGAGCACAAAGAACCTGTAATTCTGCTCTTACAAAGGAAGTGTGAATGAAGTGCAAGCTTCCTCTTGATACCAATGCACAGTGTGTGCTCAGCATGCAGATGTAGGGAATGTGTGCAAGGTGATATTTCTTTTCTCAACAGTCTCTTTAGACTTCATTTTTAGAAAAAACATGGAGTTACACTTTAACAAAGCAATACAAGTTTTGAAACTTGTCAGACTGCCTGAGTTGAACTTAGGTGCAATGGAAAATATGGGGTTTCAGAAAAATTCCTAAAGCAGTTCCTTTCACTGTGTCTCCCTGTAAACACTTGCACTGTGGACAACAAAGCTTTTGTGTGCTTGAGATCTTGAAAGGGAGGTGTTGAGCCTTAGCCTGAATCTCAGAGGGACTCCAGCTGGCAAAGGTTCTTTAAGTATGTCTAAAAAGACAGACAACATCGATTTATGAAGCACAGAAACCTCTATTTAAAAGACTTTCTACTCCTTCATGTTATTTCTGGGTTTTGCCAATGACTCTGATAGAATGCACACAAGCAGTGTTGTGAGCAGAACTATGTTCTGCATTTGTTTAGCAGAATAGAACCTTCCAGTTGCAGATTACCAGTCTTACCCTTCTCTTCTTGGTTTCTCTTTCTTTCTTACCTTTGCTTGCTGCCTGCCTAGCCCCATGTCACTTACATTTCTCATCATACTATATCAGCTTCAAGATGTGAAAGGAGGAGAAAGAATGTGGAGGAGGAGCATCCACCCCAGTGTCTATCTTCTGTATCATGCCTGTTGCTTGAACAATAATGCTCAAATGCTGGTAAATGGGAGGTGAGGTTTAATGCTGAGAAACTACTCTTTTATGGTTTTGTGCAGTCAACTAGGCTTTTGTATAGAACAGTAACAGTGCCTCAAGTCCTTTATACACCTTAATAAAGTGATTTTTTTTTCCTTGGTCTTAGTTGAGGATGAAGCAATCTGAAGCAGAGTCTGTGCAGGCTGGCTCCTGTTCTTTCGCTCCAGATCTGTGCTTTGGCACCCAGAATATGCCCTAAGCAGGCAGCTTCCTGCTTGATCTCTCCTGTCAAAGAGCTCAAGCTCTGTGTGCAGTCAGTTTAAAGACCAGGGAACTCAGCTATTTAAAATTGACTCTTCAATGAACCAAATCTTTTGCCATTGACTAAATAGACAGGCCACATAATTAAAGAAGGTGGTCTGTACTACCCAGAAATAGCTAGGTGCTGGATTTTCAGGTGTTTCAATATCAAACCTAGCTGCCAAAAGCATATAGTCTGTATCTTGCTGTTAAACTCTGTTGACTTTCAAGATCTGAAATGTTTATTGTAAAGCACATTTCTGCACAGTGGGTGCTGTGATCACTGACAGACATACCTATCTACCTGCAGGCATCTTGGCATTCTAACTGTGAATAGGGAAACCAATCCTACTGTTTGTAGAGTTCTATAATTGAATTAGTGATCATTATTTTATAAAAGAGAAGTGCTCCCACTGAAACATTCAAGCATAAACAGCTCACACATAAATTATTCACTCCTACACAAAGTTACAAGGCTAAAGCTACCTTTCCAGGACATCTAAGTGATGTAGAATGTGTCTACAGAGAAGTGCTGTAAAGTGTAACCCAAGTTGTCCCTGGAAAAGACTGCTTCAGCAAACAGCTTAGTTGTGTTAATATTCCAGCTGGATTTCTTTCCAGCATTTTATGGAAGCTGCAGATCCACCCATACTGCTTCCATACCTAAGCTAGAGTTGCAATGTGGTGTCAAACTATATCATGTGGAAATGACAGCATTACCTTGAAGATCAATGCACAGATATCTGTTCAAGTCCTCTTTATTAACTATATCCTCAGCAGAAGAAGCATCTAGGCAAGGTTTGATTTAATCTGTTGGCACCTGAGACTATCAAACTTTCTGTGCCTAAAGTCCCCAGATTTCAGTACATGCAATACCCTGAAAAAAGGTATTTCCAGAATGTAACTAAAGAGACACACCCCAGTAATGACCATAAATAGGATCAAATCTATCTCAGCAATTCGGTTATTAAAGATTACACCACTGATGGTAAACCCTGATTCTACTCAATCTACAAATCTTATATATACCTTAAACTTTGCATGTGTCTAGAATATTTACTAGTGTGATAATTGTATCTTGGAATACAGAAAAACAGAGTATTGTGACACTCCTATCCTCAATTCATATACTGGCAGCATTCAATTAAGGTCAATGCACGAATGACCATATTTCTTTTCATTAACCTGCAGTGTTTAAAATATTTCTCAGGAAAGTCTAGATTTTATTTCTTCACCAACCAAAACACTCCAGAAAGAGGACAGACAATGTATGTCTGACCATTATGCCCAGATACATCCTCTGGCTAAGAAGTTCTGGAAACCGACTTGCTGCTAGCAGATAATGAGAATCTTTTTTTTTTTTTTTTTTGTTATGCAACAAGAGCTAAGTTCCTTATTTTTCTGTTTTCCTACTAGCAGAAAAATTAACCCAATGTTAGATATTTTCCTTTGACATTTAATTTATTTATAACCAGACTATGGAGTTATGCTTCATAAATCTCTATCTTAATACTTATGTCCTGACTTTGACAAATTTCAAATTTAGAAAGAGGTGCTTGTCAGAAATGAAGGTGAATATCTCCTGCTTATGTACAAATAAACAGTCTTAGATATAGGTGAGCCAAATACAGTGACATTTGACTCTGTATAGCCTGAGACAAACATCACTGGGTGTGGCCTACCTAATGTTGCTGAAAAGTTGGCTCTGCCCTTTCCTTCAAAACCTTTCACATAACTGGCTCCCAAGTATAAACTGAAGAGTGTTTGCTGGTGATGAATCCTTCTATTTAAAAGCTAAGCAAATAAATTCTTGGTGTATAAGTCCTCATCACATTCTGAGGATAAAAACATCACTTTGAAAAATATGCATTCTTAACTTCTACCTTTTTAGAAACTGCTTTAGAAGATGCTAAAATAAACATTGTTAAGTTTGACAGCAAGGTGACTAGAAAGTGAGATGTAAGAGTCATTTTGACAAACACATTTAACCTAAAAAAATCTTTATGCTTATGTATTCTCAAGAATTTATGAAGTCTCCATATAGCTGAATTGAGTGCCCCCAACAACAATGTGCTGTCATAAAACCTGACCTTTCTTTAATTTGAAAAGCTTTTTCCAGGATTAAAAAGACAGTTCAATATACCTGAATACAGACAACATTGATACTCTAAGCATGAAAAAGTAAAATCTCTTACTGATTTTGTTCCCTGTTTGCCTTCTACAGCTTTCTGTAAAAATGAAAATATAATTTTGCTGTAAATTTTGATAGCTTGGTATTTTTGGGTTAGCCTTCTCAAAACTAGAAAGACAAACTAGAACATTAAACTTCTAAAGTAGAAATTCCAAACATTTATTTGATGATGTTCTGCTCAACAGTTTTGACAATGCTGAATCATCTACTTTCAATAGTAATTTTTAACTTAGAAAAGCATTGCTTCAATGACTGAAATGCTATAATTAATATAAATACTTTATGTATCCACAATATTATACAATTTAAAATATAATCCAAAAGGTGAATTCTGACTAAATAGACATGAAATAAAATCTACTTATCTTATTTAAGCAAATTTATTTAACATTTAAATGAAACACAAAAGTAACAATAATATTTTTTTACATTTTCCCCACAAAAATCTATAAGCTTTTATGAACATTTGCATATAAAGAATTGCATTTTCCCAAGGAAAACATTACCTGCAAAAAATATTTTCAGCCACCTTTTTTTTGGATTTCTTTTCTCCAGGAACTGCTCCTGTCAATTACTGCTGCCTTTCAATTTGCTTTCAGTTATTTGTGGTTCAGGTGGCTCTGTATAAGCTGGCTGATTGTAAACCTGTGAACCTGCTGGCCTAACCTGTAAAATATCTCTCATGATTCCATATTTTATGTATGGGCTGGTGCTGCAGTCTGTCTTCCAAATGCATTTGCCAAGATTGTGACCCACAGGAAGGCCAAGAAGAAGGCAGTGTTTTACTGTTAATGAGCCTGAACCTAGAGAGACCTTGCAGGAAAACTCACACCAGAGCTGACACTGTTATTCCTTCTTGTTTACAGTACCAGTTCTCTTGTTATGTGATAATCAAATCCATGTGCTTCTCCCATACTGGAGCCTGACTCATGGGACCAGATGCAATTAATATGCTCCTCTGTTAGATTAGTGACTTAATTAAAGCAACACCACCACCACTTCTGCAGCATTTCAAGAAGTGTCACTGCAAATATCCCTGATGTTGCAAGGTGATAAAGCAGGAAATCTGTCAGGTCCATTGTCACTGAGCATAACCATCTTGTTACACTCTTGCAATGAAATGAACTGCTAGTTCTTAAACTTTGAAATACTGCATACTGTTTCTTGTCAGGTTTCTACTGTTTTAAATATATCTTGTATTTTTCCTCAATACCCTTTTTATCCTGTTTTTATGTCTGCCTTCAAAACTACTAAGACCTTTCAAAGTGACGTGTCTGTTCCAAAATAATGCCTTTGGTAACACTTCTGTTTTCTGTAAATTTTATTTTAAGACCACTGAGTGGCAGAAAATAAAATTACCTCTCAAAACTCTGTGGTGTCAGGGAATAGACACCTGTTGTCTCCATTCAATGGTTTCTTACTTTGATCTCACAGCTCACCCACCTGTTCTTGTAGAATGGTTTTCCAGATTGCTAGATTTAATTGCTCACTTCAGGATAATTATGATAGAGAACAATTCTGAAAGAACGCAAGTTCCCCTGCAGCCTGAAATTCTGTGTAGGCATTCTTATCTCCAATTAGTGGCACCGACAGTCACTTGAAACTTAAATATAGACAAAGGCCTCTTCCAGGTTTTTCATAGACATGTGGCATAGGATTTTGCTTACTCAATGGAAATCTAGATAGATATGATGGAGGTTGTCAAATTGTTATAAGGTAGAGACAATTCAAAAGCAGTATATCACAAAAGCTGTGTTACAGAATTATTTTAATATGCCTATTTTAGAAATTATAATTATATTAAATTGTGTCACTGAACCCTACTCAAAAACTCCTCAATGTTTTAAACACAGTCACTTAAAAAAATTAGCAAATGGAATATAACTATATCTCAGTGGGATTATAGAAGGTTAAGATGACACTTTACACTTATAAATGCAGGGTAAGAGATCTGCAACTTGGAAGACATAAAAGAGTTTCATTACATACTCAAAGTTTCTATTTAACCATTCAGTAGGGGCTACATCTCGATTGATGTCAGAGTGATAAAAGATTTATATTACAAAATGTGTGTATAAAGCACAGTCTCCAGTGAGATTGAAAAGTGAAATGATTTATTCGTTAGCATAATTTAAATGTCATCAGTTAAGTTTAAGAGATACATTTGTCAAATAGTGTTAATTTCTAGTCTTACCAACAGCAAAACATTAAATTTGTTGGTACATGTAGAGGCAAAAAGTAAAAATAAATACAACTAGTAAAAAGAAAATCCAGCGTATTGAAAAAATGTAGAAGTCTCCCTCATACTGTTATAACCCTAACTTAAAATATAGATGATGTTGACTAATGTACACTCTTTAAATAGGAAAAGACATTAATTCCCAAATGACTTCTGTAGGGATTTAAGATGCTTTTAACTTTTAACATCCCAAGTCAGTTTCTAGCTCTTGATTTGATTCTATTATAACCCAAATATTAAGTTTAATCTAAATATATATTTGAATAATGACAGCTGAGTTTTCCTTTGAATAATTTAATTCATTCAAGAACTACTCAGAACAGATCAAGTATAGCAAAATATGGAAGTTTTGAAATTATTTGCAAGATTGTTGCACTTTGTTTCTATCCATTTTTCTTTCATGCTGAATGCCCCACAATGTCAATACAAGATTTTTCAACCTTTTCTACTGAGACACTGAGAACTTTGTGTCATATTTTTATATAGATTAAATGTAGGTTCAAGCAGAAAGAAAAGCCATATGTTTGATTTGCAGCTTAAGTAACAACATTGTTCTGTGATACTAATTACTGTGACTAGAATTTCCTTCTTTGTCATTCTTCTAAATGCATTTAGTTGTACTTTTCTGAATTAATGACTATATTACTTGTCTTATTCCCTAGAAAGTGATGCAATCTTGATATTCTATTCTGCAGTAGGAGTAGCCATTTATATCTATTACAGTGTCATCGCTATTTAAAAAGAGCACTTGCCATTCAAATCTAATGTGACTCTTGTGCACACATTAAGTTGGAGTAAACCAGAACAGGAAATGACAAATTTCCAGTTTTCTTACTTAAGAATCTTTACCTGCACAATAGAGTACTATAAATTTAATTTAAATAATTCTATGAGGATGTGCTTATATCTGTATTACAGATATAAACCAATGATTAATGTAATGTCTTGATATTGTTTTCTTTCTTGTTAATATAGATGCAATATTTTATGAAAAAAAAATCACTTCTTTTAACCCAGAAGAACTCTTGCTCCCACCGTATAACAATATTGATGATTCTTATCTGGTAAAACAGTAGTTTTATTTTTTCTAACAGTTCGGGAGACATTTTAAATTTGACTCCAAGAACAGCACAAATATTTATCTATTGCCTTCTTTGTGGTACTTTTTTGAATTTTGTATTATAGTCACAAAAGTAGTGTAAACTGTGTTAAATAAGAAATAAATTTGAATACATACACAGTGGGATGTATGACTCTCTGTTTTGAGATTATTATTTACACTGATCATGTAATATAAAGCTAATATAAACATATGTATACACAAAGGAGCTAAAATTTTATATCTAAATCCAGTTTAAAAAAGGAAAGTGGATGTGTTTCTTAAAATAAAAGAGGTCTCAAATACATATGGCCTTAAAGAGAGTACAAGATTTTCAAAGTTACTCAAATTTCTGTGGATAATACATCTGTCATCTTATATAGAACACTTACAAAGGGGACCACACAATTTGAAAATTACCAGATATTTTTAGGTCTTCTAGAGGTATAAAATCTCAGGTGCTTAGTTCAGTATCACACCTGATCCTCCAACAGACAATCCGAAGACATTAGCAAATGCAGATTTTATGGATTTTTTTTTTTACTAGATAACTTGAAGTTTTGCTTGTGCTGATGAAATTCTTTAACTAAGTAAGGTATTTGTGGTTTAAGCTCAGTTTTTTTCTGAATGCAACATTAACTGAAAAGATAATTAATATTTTCTTAAAACTAACATTTGCAGCAGCATAATATATAGCTTTCGCAGCTTCAGATTAATCAAAGACTTGAATTTATCTCTGAATCTTCATTAAGTATTTTTAAAAACATTCAATATTTAATTGAGAAAATCCATTATTAATTTTTAATTGAATACTTCTATGAAAGACATACTTTAAGTAAGCTTTTCTAATATAAAACTCAATTCCCAAAAGGTAAGCATTCCATTTTCTTGACAGAAAGGGAAAATGTGTACGTGGAGAGGAACAATGGGAAGGAAAATGTTAAAGGATGACAAAGAAACGCAGCAATGAGAAATTAATATAGTGTTGTAAAACAGGAGCTGAATTTACAGACAGAATCCTTTACCCACTTTCTCCTTCAGCTGAGGAATGACTCTTCCCCAAGACAGCTGAGAGAATTGGAAGTGGAAGACGAAAAACATTGCATTTGAATTGAATGATGTGAAAAATCCCTGTAAAAAAACATTTTGTCTTCACTCATGCTTCATGTCCCACTGTTTACAAAGGGACATGGGTTACAAAGGCCATCCTCATCCATTGTTATTCCCATTACAGCCCCCTGCATTGCTAATTGCTCATCAGGGCAAGAGAAGGGAAAGGCAGGTTTGTTTTCAAGACACTGAGTAATCCATATGGAGTAGTGAAATGCAATTCATGTCTCAGACAAACAACTTGAGGTATATATTATTAATGAAAACTTTACACCATGTGGCTGGAGTCCTATTTTCTTATTGATAGATCACAGATGTTGGTGGATTATTTCTCTCTCTCTGAGTGAAAAGCAGGACATTTTCCTAGCAAAAATCAAGGTGGGACAAAACAGAATTTATGATTTGTAATTTATTTATGGCACAAAATCTTGCCTTCCTCTTTTTAAGCAACTAACCCTGCCACTTTAACATCTAACATCAATCCAGATAGATTTTTTTCTGCATTACATCTGCTTCACAAATCCATGAGAAATATTTCTATGTTTCTACTTTTATAGAACACTCTATAAGAGTGTTCTATTCTAGAACACTCTTTATCCAGTCTTACACTCTCTCTAATCTTTTTTCTCTTTGGGACAGCAGTTAATCTAAGATGCTGAGAAAACTGAAAGACAACCTCACAACTTGAGCAATGCAGACTGTGTTTTTTCCTCTCCCTGTGGTAAGCAATTTTGCTGGAGGACTGGGATCACCTCAGTGGCCTTCCTCTGTACTTGCTTAAATATGTTCAAGGCCTTATGCTGGGGCCTTCAGAGCTGGATGCAGAACTCCAAGTGGGGTCTTCCTCATCCTCTGTGCTCTGGGTTCCTCTCCCCTCTCCCCAGAATATAAAAATGCAGTTTCATCTGCTCTTATACAGTTCATCCTATTTTAGGACCGGAACTGGTTCTGGTTTCACCAGATATCTTTCCTGATTAATCTGCAGGATAAAACCTGGTTTCCACAGACAATTTTCCTACCTGTTCTTTATCCTTTATGTATTGTTTTGAAGATATTACCAGCAAGTTGATCTGTACTTCATTTTTGCGACTATCCCAAATTTATCCCTTTGAAGTTACAGATTAATGAAATATTTATGCTGCATTTTTGTTGTGTTACAAACATATATTGTTTCTGTTATGATGCTAAGATTGGTTTTTCATGTTTTAACCCCCATAAACAACTAAGTACCACACAGCTTCTTGCTCAATCCTCACACAGGGGGTTGGAGGAGAGCAATAGAAGCATAATGCTGGGTTGAAATAAAAGCAGTGTAATAGGGAAAGCAGAGGTTGTGCATGCAAGAAAATCACAACAAAAGATTCATTCATCACTTCCCATTGGCAGGCAGGTGCTCAGGCATCCCCAGGAGAGCAGGGCTCCATCGAGTATAATGGTCACTTGGAATTACAAACACCAGCACTCCGATTGTCCCCTCCTTCTGCTTTCTTCCTCTCAACTTTTATTGCCGAGCCTGATGCCACGTGGAATGGAATATCTCTTTGGTTTATTCGGGGTCAGCTGCCCCTGCTGTGTCCCACCTTGTGCACCATTTTACACAATGCCAGCCTCCTTGCTGCTGGGGTGAGGTGTGGTGAGGAGCAGAGAAGGCCTTGGGGCTGTGTGAGCACTGCTCAGCAATAACAAAAACACCCCTGTGTTAACAACATTGCTTTCATCACAGATCCAAAGCATTACCCTATACAAATTGTTGTGAAGGAAAATAACCCTAGCCCAACCACAATGAGTACAGTGTTACAAAATGTTTCAATCATCTTGCTAATTATTATACTTTAATAAGCCTCTCTGGGATAAAGATAAGGAAATATTAATTATGCTTTGCTTAGTATGCTTTTTAATAGGTGAAAAAGGCTTCTTTAGCTGCACACCATGATTGAATGATCTGGCCTCTTTGACACACTGAATCACACCATCAAATCTGAATCATGACAAAGCTGAGGCGAGCAGACATGGGAATGGCTCCAAGCTGCAATGGGGAGGTTTAGGCTGGATATCAGGAAGTATTTCTTTACCATGAGGGTGGTCAAACAGTGAAACATGGTTCCTAGAGAGATGATTGGTGCTCCAAGCCTCTCAGTGTTTCAGAGGCATTTGGACAAGGCCCTTAATAACTTTAACTTTTTCAGCTCTGAATTGGTCAGGCAATTGGATGAGATGATCATTGTAGCTACCTTTCAACTGATATTGTTCTGATCTATCTTAATGCCTCAAAGAAGTGCAATTATTTTCTGGATTTTTAAATTATTTCTTATAATTATATCAGTAACCTACACACAATTTTATTTTGTCAGTAAAGATTAAAATATACTCTTATGGGTAGTATTTTGAAATGTAACAGAAAGAAATCAGAAAGTGATAATGAAATTTATTATACAAATGTGAAAAAGTGAGTATACTTATTATATTTCACCCTACTTCCTAAAGACAAGGAGTTCATGATTATGTACCTTTCATTATTTATTCTCACAAGAAATTTATTTAGAACTTTATTAGTTTTAATTTCTGTTTATATTTTCTTCCTTTCTTACTTAGATAAAAGGATATCTGTATTTTTGGATGAGTGGTAAAGTCTCATTTTTCTTACTCAGATTCTAGCTTTAGGCGTCTGAAGAACAGCCTCACTATCATTTCAGTTCTAGTTAAATACTGGAAATCCTTATCCACATGAAGATTGCTCTCCCAGTCTTCTTGGACAATTTCTCAGGAACTAGTGAAAATTTCAGTCTTACTATTTATTTATCTCAAGAAAACAGAAATAATGTGCTACCTAGATCTTGTATTCCAGTTCACATCACCAGCAATGATTATTTACTATCTTGGGTGTATAAATTGCTTGCTTAGAAGTGATTTCAGGCAATCCAATTAAATAAAATTAATTTTGATCATCCAAAGGAAGAAATTTTTTGAAATATACTTATGTGAGATTCTGAGGGAAAAAATATATTATATTGGCTAGAAGAATGAATGCAGAGTGACAATTCAGAGCTTCTACTGTAGGTGTTAGATAACTGTACGTATCACCACATTAAAAAAATTTAATCTCTTTCACTGAATTGCTTCAAAAAGACCATGAAATTCATTGGGTTGCATAAGATATACACCAGAAACCATGTACAGTAAAAGAGCAAATATACCAGCCAGGAAGGGAATGGTGATAAAAATGCAATTGAGGTGTAAATGAAGTGGTTGGGTCCTTCATCTAAAGGCACCCTATAGTAAAATTGTCAGTTTTGAAAGAAGGCACTCCTGCAGCTAACACAGACACACAAAAGCCAACCCTGCCAAAACTATCTATTGACAACTGGGGACACAAAACAAAGCTCTCACTTAACTTATGGTGGTTTGAGCACATTTGAAACCTCCTGTAATGTATTCAGCTGAATTAAAGGCCAAAGGTGTATGTGAAAAGAATAAGTAGCTACATAGCTGTCTGATATGTGGAATTTAATTATCTTGTCTGTGGAAAACCATTCCTTTCAGCAGGGAATTATAAACTCATGTGAAGTTTTGCAATTAATGCAGACAAATAGTTTAATTACAGGCTGCTGTCATTGACAATGTGGGTAGGACTGGTTATATGCCCTGCAGGATTTAAACAACTTGTCAGACACAGTCAGAAAGACAGATTTATTTTTTTTAAAGACCACTGAGACATAAACATTTAAAGTAACTATTTAACATTTTTTTTCATGTCTGAAATATACCAAAGTATTTCAGGGTGTTTAAAATAATTTAAATAGAAATTCAATGTCTATCAAACATAAAATACATTAACATGACATCTCAAAATGTCAAATGAAAAGTGAAAAACTGAAAGTCTGTTTTCAAAAATACTTGTGTGACTTTTCTGTCATGAGAGCAAAGGAGGTATGCCTACCAAAGAAGAGCAAAAAACCCAACAAACCAACAATTCTATTCCTACTATATAAACAGATTTCATATCTGTAAGGTGAGGGCAGTAATCTTATTTCATAAGCTAAGGGTGTTATAGAAAATTATGCTGAGAAAATGAAAATATTAATGCAGCTGGTATTGAAAATTATTGAAACCTGAAAGAGGTGTGTCTCTCTTTGCTAGCTAGTACAAAAATGGCACTCAGTTAAGCAAGCAATTACTCTCTAGTGGTATCTCAGATTTGGAAGGCAGCACTCAGCAGAACTTTCTACACACCACTTTTATAAATCTCCATTCTCAGTTTTTTCTTTTTAGCAAGTAACTGGGAAGCCAAAAAGAATCCCCAAAATAACTTCAAATGAATAACTATCTATTTCAGACTCACAGTATCATTGTGAAATGAAATTTTCTCAAGCACTAAGAAAATAAAAGAGGATTTATCGCTTATGTTTATGTAATTTTACTGATATTAAAATATTGTTATGATTTATTAAGAGATTTTTCTGCGTAGTTAGATGTCAGATTTTTGAAAAGGAGGATTTGATAAACAGAGAAATAAGGGTGAGGTTTACTCAGGAATACTCAGGTTCTCAGCATTACTTACATGCCTTAAGATGAGTTCTTGAATATCCATTTGAGATATCTGAGTTAAATGCTTCCTTGAGTTTTGTAAGATACAGCAGAACAGTCATTTGTATCAGAAACTTTACCTCCGCTTCATAAATTTTTTGCATAAATGTCAGAAGTATTTGTCAAATTTTACCATGTTGTCCATAAAATTCCTTTACCAAACTATGAGATATTGTGTATATATGTAGATATGTAGACTATTGAGATAGTCTACACTACATAAGTGTAGAGTGATTTTTGAAATTAGGTATTTAGATTTATCTAGCCTGGAGCAGAAAGCCAATGTTGAGGAATATTCACTTTTACAATGAGATGGGTACTATACAACCTCTAGGAAGGGCAGTATAGAAGTATTTGTAACTGAAATAAGAGATGCAAGACACTTGGTTTCTTTTACCACAGTAATTTCTTGTTTTTAGGTAAAATGATCAAAATTTATTAATAAAATTGTTTTGAAGCCTGTCATTCAGATTCTGTTGACATCTGGCAAAGAACCTCACATAGCAAACACTCATAGGCAGAATTGCTTTTTGAAGCAGGTGGAGGCAGAGTGATATAATTGGGACAAAACACGCAGTGGTGGTGGAGATATTCAGTTTATCCTTTCTTTACTTTACAAAGAGATTTTTTTAAACTGTTAACTAATAGACATACTGTGTGAGACAGTGTGGCCTGAGGGGAGCCAAATGCACCTGTTCCAGCAATTCCTGTAATTATCAGGTTATGAGTAGTTCAGAGAATTTTTCTTACCCTTTTCTGTTATTCTGCTTTGTATGAAACACATGAAAGCCTCATCCAACCCAGAGAGAGAGGGCAAGAAAAATATTAATTTTTATGGTTAGGACCAGCCCAGGAGTTATGGAGCTCACTTAAGGGGTGGCAAGACTTGAGCCTGTTTTTAGGTGAGTATTTTATCTCATGACTATTAAATATATGGTATATGAACAGCTGAAATGTAAACAGGGAGAAGGGTTATGGGAAGGTGCCATTGTGTCACTGACCCAGAGTTTATAACTGAATGCAAGCACTAGGAAAGATCACAAACCTTTATATTCCCAAAAGGAAATGTGTATATGGTAATTTGGTGCATAAAAGAGAGTAATCTAAATTCCCACCTCTTACTAGATTAGGGAGATATTTATTTGCATTTTACCTCTCTTCCTCTCCCTGACATACTTTTCTTACCTCCCAGAAATGTTTCACTGCTTCAAGTGATTTAAACAAGTTCAAAAGTGGAAGATAATGTCAGTGCCTCTTTCATCTGCACCTCAGTTGATGTCTTTAATGTGTTCACATAATGGGTTCAGACTATTTATTTAGTGTGATCTTGAAAATGCTTAGAAGTTTGAATGCTTATCCATATATTATTTTACACCTAAATTACCAATCCATGTTTATAATTAATTTCAAACTATTATTGAGCATTTATCAGTCTATACACTTATAATTTTAAAAAAATGTAATTATCTGATCTGGGTACAGAAATGGAAGATGACAGATTTTAGAGGAGTTTTTATCACACAAGTGTATACAGGAAACCAGAAAAGGTTTCAAAATTATTCATTTAAAGCAGTGGATGAACATTTCTGCCAAGAAATTGATGTCTTTATTCCTGTATTTATAAAATACTTGTCATAAACTGTTAGTTAACTACAGAAACATAATATAACCTTCTCCAGCCCTCAAATTTTCAAAGTATTAAGCCAAACTTGTACTCAGTCATTCCAATACAAATAGCTTTTATTGATATCCTTTTAAGATGTCTAATAATTTACATTTGTCAGCACATTCAAAAATTAAAATGAAAGTTTGGGATAAAATCCAGTAAAATGCAACAATTCAATGGGAAAAAATAATCTGCCTGACTCAGTCCCAGTTCCTCACATTTTACAGGGCTCAAGAAGCCTTTGAACAATGCTCTCAGACACATATTGTGACTCTTAGATTTGTCCTGTATAGGGTCATGAGCTGGACTTCAATGACCCTTGAGAGTCTCCTGCTGTTCTATGATTTGTTGTTCTCTGATTACAGATACAGTGCATTATAAGAGATTTTCAAACTCAGCTTGAATTTTGCTTTTTCTCACAATATGAGTGCATTCTCTGACCTCTGAAACATAACTTTACTCATTGAGTGACCAGTTTTTCAAGTTGTGGTAGAGCCTAAGTGTATTCCTCAAATATTTTATAATGCAGCATTTAATGTATTATTCTTGAAATCTTTCCACAAAAAAAATTTCTAGGAAAAGTTTCCAGAAATTTTCCAGAATCATAGATATAAAGATTGGAATAGACCTTCAGATAGGACTCCACTGCCACAGGATCAGGATCAGTTATGTTTAGGCCATTCCTGGTAAATTATTGTTTATCTCCTGTTAAAACAGCTTTAGTACAAACTTTTGGTTGTCCCCTTCTGTGGATACAAATTTCAGATATAATCCAGAATCACATATTAAAAGTGTTGCTTCCTTTCACTCACCCAAGTAAGAAAAATGACACCTCAACTTCACAGAATTCAGAAAATAGATCCAGGAATACTAAAGCCACCTGTCATCAAATTACATGGCTTGCCAGAAATAAATATTGATTCTTATCATAAACTCACTACAGCAGAAAGAAATCAAAAGGCAAAGATGTATTGGCAAGTTCTACAACAATACTAAAGAAACCTGACACTCCCTCAGCCCCCTACCCCTCTAAATTACAAGACAATTTTCACAGGAAAAACAGACTTAAAACTATTAAAATGAATATTGATGTGTATATAGGGGGCTACTCCTTTTGCTTCGATAAAAGTGGTAAAATTTGGAGAGCAAATACTAACTAGGTCAGCAATATTTGAGGTTTTATTTAAAGAAACACTTCCTTTCCTGGCACATGCTTCAGCTTCAGGATATTTCCAAGGTATTTCTGAGGTAACATCTGTTGTCAGGTATCTTAGAATTAGTGTTTATCTTTGATGACTTTGTTCACACAGTGATTGGCATTATTATTTTCTTTATTGTTCATCTTGTCTTGTGTTCTTACCCTATCTCAGGGTTAAACATTTCTGTTAAACATTCAAACATATCTGTCTCTCTTTAGCCTCCTGTCAGAGAGGTGGGCATGAGAGCTTCTAAAATTTAGTTTCCACAGTGTGTTTAGATGCTCTTTGAGCTACTGCTTTCTAATGAGAGCTAATTAATTTTATCAACACTTAGTTATGTGTCTCTTTGCTTTTAATATTTCTACCAGAATGTAGATCCCACATTTTTTGTTCAACCTTTCTGTTTTGTTGCTGGAAGTCTGCCCTGCAGGAGAGGACATCTACCTAATTGCCTGTACCTTTCATGTAGTGCATAGCTAAGTGAACGCCTTGTCAATTAAGTGATGTATGGTTAAGGTATTTGATATTTATATTCAGATCTACAAGTGCTTCTCCACTCTTTTGCATAGAGCCCTGTATTTCAGCTTCTTGGAATATTAATCTGAGGCCTTCCTCTTCATGTAAAGATACTTTTATTTTGTTTAAACCTCAATGCAGAAGTCTGATGCCACAAAGAAGCAATTTCTGTGACATAGTGACAGAAGGGAGGGGTCCCTCACAGCAAGTATTTAAATTCTTTCCAGCAACTTGTTTTCCTCAGTAAAAAGCCCAAAATACCTTCATCCAATAGAATAGTATTAAGGAGCACTTCAAATATTCTCTTCTCAGTTTTCCTTGATCTTTGTAATGGTATCAACAATATTCACTGGTTGTTATTTACTGACTACTGCCTTTTGAAATAAAGGCAATGTTAACACATTATCTTCAATAGAGTTTTCTAAACAACTGACATTGTTAAAGAATTAATTTCTTTCATCATTTTAATAAATGACATAACTAAGAAGTGTGTGAGGGTTCGAGGCTATTTTTTTGTTTCTTTGTATGTTTGGGTTTTTTCTGCTTGGAAAACTCATTACAGCAAATCTTTATTTCTGTAGTTGTCAATCATCATTAGATTAATACATATAGCAATCAGAAATTCATTAGCAATCTATTTGTTCTGGATTTGCTTCAACAGGTTAATCCTCATGCAATTAGATCACAATAATATAGAGTCATAAAAAGGTTACACTCACAATGTGTTGACATTTGAACCCTGAAACTGCTCACTTCCAGGCATACATGTTCCTGGAATGCTGTTGCCCCAAACAATGGCCTGAGCCCCATCTTGTGTACCACATACTGTGTAGTTACCTTTTCCCTAGCATATCCACTGGAATTTAGATAGCCATCATTATTTCTTTTATGTTCCTGGTGGTTCAACTGTGCTTAAGTATCCGTTTCAAACTTATATCTTTGCCCAGAAGTTACCTTAATATGCATATAAATCTCAGAGGCTTAGAAAAGCATTATCAGATGGTTTTCAAATCCTCAAACCCTCAGGGGCTTCTCCTTATCTTAAGAGGCAGATATGTGCTTCTTCACACTGTTGATGTCTTTGGAAAGCAACAGTACTATTTTATTTTGACATTTAATTTGTTGCTTTAAAGTAGAATTGCCAATTTTTAAAAGTTAAGTGCAGCTGAAAGACATGATAGATTTGCATTTTCAATACTATTTTTTCCTTTTCCTTTTCCTTTTCCTTTTCCTTTTCCTTTTCTTTTTCCTTTTCCTTTTCCTTTCCTTTGTACAGTTATTAAATACATCCCGATTTGCATACTTTTAATTTTTGTTTTGTTTTCCAATAATGCAAACATTGCTAATGTAATTTTTATTTGTCTTCCAACAGTGCTTATTTCTGATTTCAAAAACCAGCTAGGACAGATTTTCCTTGGATATCACAATCTGCTTCTGAGCAAGAAGTTTTGAAGCAGACAGTGGAATGTTCAGTGGTCTTCCAACCACAAAGGGATGTTAGAAAGTAAGAGGGGCCTTAAAGAAGGCCTGCAAGAAAACTGGAGAGACTTCTTACCAAAAAAAAAAAAAAACCAAAAACAAAAAACCCTGTCTAATGATAGGGCAAGAGCAAATGGCTTCAAACTGAAAGAGGATGGATTTAGATATTAGATGCTAGGAAGAAATTCTTTACTGTGAGGGTGGTGAGGCACTGGAACAGGTTGCTCAGAGAAGCTGTGGATGCCCCAACCCTGGCAGTGCTCAAGGCCAGGCTGGATGGGGCTTTGAGCAGCCTGGACTAGTGAAAGGTGTCTCTGCTCATGCCAGGGTGGGCTGGAACTAGATGGTCTATAATGACCCTTCCAGCCCAAACCATTCTTAGTTCTGTGATTCTGTGGTCCATAAAATAAAACCTCAAATCAAATTTCTCCTACTTCATAGAAACTATATTAAAATGCCCTTATTAATTTCTTGTTTCTGATCTCTTTAATTTCCTTGTCTAACACTTGTTCTTTAAGAAACTGCTAAGTGATATTTTTTTTGAAAAGTTGCAAACGGAGGTGAAAATTATATCTTTTCATGATGCTTCTCTCCATCCTCATCTGACACTGTTGGTTATGTATGTACACAAAGAGATGGATTAGCAAGCAAACATGGTTCAAAAGACTGTTTCATGTCTTAACCATCATGACTTCCATTTTGAAGCTCGCATCCAAAAGACAAAAGGCTCTGAATACTGTCAAAATGCTAAAGCTTCAATTTGTTTTAAAGGGAGGAAGTTCCTGTGAGTATGGTTAAACAGAAAAGGAAGAAATGTGGGGACAATATGCCGTCTTGATGATCAGGGAAAAGATTTTTGTTTTGGTAGGTTGGGGTTTTTTGTTTGGTGTTTGGCTTTTATTTT
>VWZP01003422.1:446861-557184 GCA_013396995.1 Dicaeum eximium
TTTTTTTTTTTTTTTTTTTTGTGGTTTTTTTTTTTTTTTTTTTTTTTTTGGTTTGGTGTGGGGTTTTTTTTGGAGGGGGGTTGTTTTTTGTTGTTTTTTTTTTTTTTAAATTTGGAAACAGGACTTCTCAGAAGTTATGATCAGGGGGTGATGAAGGGGATAAGAATGTGGGGAGAGGACAGAAAAAACTCTTTCCAAAGCAAAACATATTTGCTTTAATTTGTCTCTTATTCCTTCTTTTAAATTTGTCTCTTTCTTCCAACAATTCAACCATTATTTTTCTCTATGAATTGTTACATTTCCTCATGTCATTTCAAGTTTAAATTGTCCTCCAAGTTCATTCTCAATCTATGTCCAAAATTTAATTTTTTGAGTTATCTAAATAGGACAGGTAAAGTAGAAAGTCACTAGATATTAATGGTCAGATTACATAAGCCTATATTAAAATAAAGCAAATAAAGCAAAATCCTATATAAAAATGTAAAGAAAATCTATTGACTTCTTAAATTGTTCTTCTTATTTGATGTCTAATTTGTAGAATTTTGGCCCTGTCAATACTGACTTGAACTGAATGGAATCCTTGTAAAACACCTGCCTACAGATATTCACTTGCTTAAAATACTTAAATTTCCTGCAAAGTATTATGACTGCATCTGCTCCTACAGTATTCCTGTTAAAAGTCTTGACAGTTTGGAAATCACTTGTCAAATTACCTCACAGCATTTTGAGGTATGGTGGAACTATAAAAGTCTTTCTCAGAAGCAAAAATTTGTAAGACAGTGTTGTTACAGCTGATATTCTGATTCCCAATGACAGATTTGTTCTTATTTGTTTTTTTCCAAAAGGGATGCTAAAGTTTGAACTTGAACTTGTATGAAGTGTTTCTCCCAGAAAGATCTGCCTTAATGACTAAAATAACTTCTTGTATATCTCTAGTGAATTTTTTCCCCTCCTTGATGTAAAATTTGTTGTACTGTGAAAAGTCAGGGTGGTTAGTGGGAGGTGTGTGTCAGTTTTAATATTGCAGAAATATACTACAAAAATGAGTAGAATTTAAGGCAAAAACCACAGGTGTTGAATGTAATTTAGTGCCAGCATATGTGTCCTTAAGAACAGCACTTAACCACTGACTGATTTACAAAGTGAGAAAATGAGTTTTATTACAATAGTACTGTCTAGTATAGGTTCAAAGTAGTGATATTCATGATACACTTATTATAAGATATTTCATCCATTCACATACACACACAGACAGACATTAAAGAGTGTGAACAAAGGCATTCTTGTGAAAAACTTTACTTGAGAGTCAGAGAGATGCTCACATGTAATGCTTTGGCTCTTCTCAATGGGTGAAGGGCTGAGCCTTGGGAAGTAAGGATATCACCCCAGGCTCTGTCATCAGTCAACAGTGCTCTGAGTATCACAAACTCTCCAAAAAGTTCTGAGAGGCATCTCAGAACAGGCAGAGGAAAGTCCTGGTGCAGCCCACTGTGGTCCAGAGAGCTGAAAAGGTTTCACTTATGACTGCTGTTCGTAGGGTTTTACAATGATTGCTTTAATCACACTTAAATTTTCCAGACTCAGGTCAGTAGTTAGAGACCTGACTCCCAAACAATTGGAAATTGTTTCCAAGTACCAAGTGAAATTGCTTTTAAAAACTTCAGCAACAATAATACCATGACTCTTGGGCTATGGCTCAGGTACAGAACGTTCCAACATTGTCATGCAATGACTGATTATCCCAAATCTTGTTCTTCACCACAGAAATGCAGCCAGTGCTGTCCTGGTGCAGTCAGTGCCATTCCTGCCTTACCATACCACCCAACTCATTACACAAATCTCAGGGGCAACAGGAACTCCAAGATCATACAGAAGCCTGAGTAAAAGGAAAGGAGGGATAGGATGGGGTGGGCTGGGTTTGAGTGGGTGGATACACATTGTCACATCTTCTTCGTTTTGGAATTTATCCATATGACACCTTCAAAGAAGTTAAAAAGTATGAATAAACCATCTCTATTATTGTTATGCTCATTACATCTTCTGAACAATGAGGTTCTTGTATTCATAAAATGCATTAGGATAAATATTAGAATAAACTTTATATGTGACTTAAATTGGAGTTTCCATGTGGAATCAGTTTTGTACCTCTAATAAGACTGAAATGTTTCATATTTTTATATCTTCAAACTAAAATATAATATGCCTAATTCTTACTTTTGACAGAATTAACACAATCCTTTTCTTAACTGACAAGGTATTTACCCACTAAGTAACTTTTTATAGCAAAAACCTGAATTCACTTCTTGATGAAAAGCAGTGGAAAAGACTGTGCATAAAATTTGTGTCTAACTTTAAAAAAGAATGGCAAATAGGAGTGCAGGTGTCTTCAAGCAGATCAAGGAGAGATTTATATAGTTTCATTCAGAGATGCTTACAGTCTCCCTGGCTGACAGCTGACACTGATGACAGCTGAGAATGAGCACACCACAAATAAAATTCTTAATATACACAGGCATTTTAGGACCTTTGTAAAATACACGGTTTCACTACTTACATTTCTGGGGATTAGATACTGCAGTTTACATTTTGCAGGAACACAGGATCATTCTCTACTGGCTAAAATGAAGAAAACCAGAAGGAGTCTTGCTGGAGATGGCTGGTGATACGACATGTGCATGTGAGGAAAGCAATAAATCTAGGATTGGATACAAGGCATTTGGAAGGCACAATGGCTTGATCCTTTCATGCTTTCACAAGCAATGCCACAATAGTAATTCAGATGTAACCTATACTTTTTATGAAGACTGGGCATTTTTCCAAATAATAAAAATAAAGAATATAAAAGATAAGTAAGTCAAATTTCCATCTCATGTTTGGTTTAAAATTGATAAAAATAATGCACAGACAACCAGTTTTGAACTTTCATTGTGTTGGAATTTGTGACTATGCATTGCCTTTTAAAAGCAGAAGTTGAGCATGTTGCTACTAAAACATTAGGTTCTTATGTATTCCAGGGAATGGATATTCTGGGAAACTGCTGGTGATTCCATTTTATGATGCTTTGTCTACTGGAATATCTAATAAATTAAGCTGGTTTCAAAATGTCTACAAGGAAAAAAGCCAGTGTATTTCATTTGTATAAAAGTAGAATAACAGAATAGTGAATTATGTCTAAGGTTTCCTTTCCTTATTTCTTTCAACAGCTTGATAGATTTGCTTTGATTCTAACTTCTCTTAATGTGATTTATGATTTGGAGACAAAGATTGCTGAGCTAATAAAGCTCTGAGCATATCAGTTGTCTGTTTCTCAATTAATTTATTATTTTCAGTTGAAACATATTTGTGATTATATAAATTGTATTTAATCATGGGGTGTAACTCAACCATTCAACTGATTTACCAGCAAAAGGAGTAAATGGTTATTTTATTCTGAATCACTTTTAGAAACTTATGGAGAAATCTTAGCATTCACATAAAGGTAGCAAAACCCTGACTATCTTCAGAGAAAAGCCAACTTGTCAATTAGGAAAAGCACAATCATTCAGCATTTCATTGCTTCGTCTTTCTCTTGTATACTCCCATAATCATTCTAATTCCCTTTTAAAATATTTTTGGATTTTTCAAACACTTATTTTCTCCTCTTTATTTTCTGTTACCATTTTATGAATTATTTTTCATATATCAATAGCAATCAGAATTAGTTCAAAAAGTTAAGAACACTACTGTGCCAGATGCTTAATCACTAAGTGAAAACTTTCCCATACTGTAGGTGTACTCACAGTCTAAATTATGAGTAAATCATATTCTTCAATATCCATAGTTTGTCATTAAGCTTATTGCTTTTCAGGACATGTAATAGATCTTAAAATCAATGATTCTGTATCTAAATTAAGTGTTCTAGCATCTCTGCAAGAATTTCGTTGCCATTTGACTAAGATTAATAATGGTTTTACAAAGAAAAAAGAGTATAAAGAAGCGTATTTTGGAGAAAGGGGAAGTTAAGCCTTTTTATCCTTTCATTTCCACAGCAACTGGTTAGTTCAGCCATAGAGACAAGGTTTATCATGTGTTCACTAAATTAATTAATTAGTTCCTAATTGGAATACTCTGCTCAGCTTGAAGTACTATTGCAGCTACAACACAGATGTGTATATGCGTATATATATATATTTATAAGGCAAATAAGAGAGTTGGAACTGTGTGATCTTTAAGGTCCTTTCCAACCTAAACTTTTCTATGATTCTGTGATTTAACATAACTTTTTAAAAGAGCCCATATTAATCAAAAGCTAGTCACACTTTTTTGCAATGGTCTTGATAATAGCATTCTGTTGATTATGCCATACCACTTCTCTCTTTCTTTTTTCCTACATTAGGTTCTGAGTGCCAAAAACGAAAGCTGTAGAAATTAATTCTCTGTCAGTGGCTTCTTCTCTCTCAGGTTTCACTGTCAATTGTATTGGCAACTTTACAAATGTCTCTGAATCTCTCAGAGAGTGATCTGTGCAGTGGATGCCTGGTAGTCTTGACTACTATGTTATTTTAATTAATTTCCCTTTCACAGTATTCTACTATATCTAAGAATATTTTTAGTTTGAAAGGAAATAAAGATATCTGGAAAATATATGTTTTCATTTAATTTCCTAAAAAAAAAAAAATCAACCAATCTAACACTTAGCAATTCTCCAGTTAAATTCCTGGCCTACTACTTAAAAAGGAGAAACTTCTAGTAATGGTCCTTTAGAACAAAAAGGATGTATTTCAGACACCCTACAACACAAAAGTTAAAAGATCTTTTAAAAAATACTACCTCTGGTGTTATGCAGGGGGAAGCCAAGAGCTGCAACACACAGGAATATGGTGGATTGTTTTTATTTATATGTTATGTTATGTTATGTTATGTTATGTTATGTTATGTTATGTTATGTTATATGTTATGTTATGTTGTGTTGTGTTATATGTTATGTTATGCTATTGTCTTTTTTGTCAGTTTTGTCAGTTTTTTTCTCTTTGTGCAGTTTATTTTGCCAGTTCCAGCAGGCTCTTCAACAGAACCACTGCTGATCAAGGCTGAGCCCACCAGGAACCCTTGTGGTGCCTCTGTGATAACATTTAAGAAAGGGTAAAAATCAGCAGAGAGCAGAGAGCAGAGAGATAAACAGCTCTGCAGACACTAAAGTCAGTGAAGGAGGAGGGAGAGGCAGTGCTCCAGGTACAAATCAAATATTTCCTGCAGCCCATGGAAGCACCCCCACTGGAGCAGGAGGATATGCCCTGGAAAAAGAAGAGCCCACCCCACAGCAGGCTGCTGGCAGGATATTTGGGCTGTGGAGAGAAGCTCATGCAGGAGCAGGTTTTCTGGCAGGAGCTACTGCTTGTGAGACCTACATGGGAGCTGTCTGTTTCTGAAGGACTGAATCCAATGGAAAGGAGACATGCTGAAGCAGTTGGGAAATTCTAGCACATGGGAAGGATACACACAGGAGGAATTTGTGAAAGACTTCATCACGTGGGAGGGACTTGACATGGAAGCAAGGGAAAAGTGAGAAGGAGGAAGGAGCAGCAGAGACAAAATGTTATGAACTAACTGTAACCTCCCTTCCTAATTCTCCTCCACTTCTTCAGGCAGGGAGGCAATAGAAGTGACAGGAAAAAAGAAGTGAAGTTGATCCTGGGAAGAAGGGGAGGGTAGGGGTAAAATGTTTTTATTTCTGTCTTTGTTTCTCACCATCCTACACCATTTCTACTTGGCATTAAATTAATTTTTCCCTACTCAAGCGTCTACACATCTAGCCTGTGATAATTAATGAGTGTTTTTCCTTGCTTTCTTTCTGAGACTTTTCACCCCTATTTTCTCTGCTTTTTCTGAGGAGAAGAGGCAGTGAGAAAGTGGCTTAGGGGGCATCTGACATCCAGCCAAGGGTAACCCACCACAATACCGTGTGTCTGTACTCTTTGGAAATACCATAGGTCAAAATTATTCTTGTGACATAGCTTTCACATCAATTTCAGTGCCATAATAGGGTGTGAAAATCAGACAAGGATACAATGTGATATATATAAAATTAATTAAAAGCAACTTTAGTTAATAATTCTGAAAGTAGATGCTGTGCGGTTAATTAAAGATTCATCTGTATATGTTAATTTATATGAGTACTACCTTTACCACAGCATCATTTAATTCCTTTCAGTGTGTTACAAAGATATGTAGATTTTTTTTTAACTAGTTTTCAAAGTATTGTGTGATTTTCAACCTAATACATTTCTTAGGATAACTAAATATGAAGTTTAAGGGTTTATTCTTTTTAAGATTTTACTTAAAAAAATAAATAGGAAAGACATTCTAATTCTTACTGATAACCCAAAGTACTGCCTTTTTCTTTGCATTGCATTTATGTCAATAGTAAAGTATAATGCTACTTAATCTGATAATATATTAATATGAAAAAAAATTGTAACTCTTAAACTTAGGTTTCTTATTGTGATGAACTTAAACACTATCAAATCCACCTAGTTATTGCTTCAATGCAAGTTAGTGCTTTGTAGCAGTTTTGTCTATTTGACTTACGGGAAGATACCAGAATCAATCTAGATATTCAAAGTTTGCTTGTTAAAATAAGTTAATTTAAGATATGCACTTTTAAAATCAATCAATATTCAAATATTTTTAAAATCTTGTTTTAATCAATAATCCATCCTTTATGGGGACTGAAATATCACAAAACAATTTCATGTAGTGAACAGCATTAGGTATTTGCAATAGCATTATATGAAAATGCAACTTAATTCTGTGGTACAATGTGAATTTAAAGCCAGAGATTAACGAGAATAAAAATACTGTACACCAACCAGCAATTCCAATATTTGGAGGAGCTACTGCATCTCTCCTGCAGTATTTACAGAGAAGACAATAAGGAGAATAAGCACTGTCTATGCCATGAAACCTCTTAGGAAAGAAATAGTGGAACGAGGTGGAAAAGTGTACCAGCCTTTAGCTTGTGAAGTTTTTTGTTTTGAAAAATAATCTCAATTTAGGATGAATTTAAAAGGCTGAATTCAGAAAATAGTCTTTTAATATTCCTAATCTTAAACAAATTACATTATTTATATAATTGCTCATTATTTTAATGTGTTTATCTCCTGACTTTCTATATACCATAAGCTGTTGTCTTGTACCAGCTATTTATGTGACAGACCTGATAAGGAATGTTTTGCAGTGGAGGAAGTATCTGCTGCTCACACTGCTAACTATAACATGAAAGGCATGTAGGCATCATGGTGACATAAAAATGAGAAGAGCTTCTGCATTCTTAGAATATCTATCCTTTAGAATTCATCCTAACTTCCTACAATTATCCTTTTTTTTAATATCCAAATTTATGTCCTGTCCTTTCCCTCTAAATCTCCCCAAGCCAACAAAAATCACAAACCTTGGTTTGATCCTGACTTGACCATTAAGGGGGCATAGTATCCTTTGACACACCCTGAAATAACCTTATGGCATGGAAATGAATCCTCATGCATATTTTGAAACCTACATTCAACTCTGGCCCCTGTTCCTTACATAGAATATGAACAGTTAAGCTCAGCTGAATGTAAATCATACCTATCCAATATATTATTTTCCTGGCTTGAGCTGTCATTCTCTTAGTACTCTGATGTGTTCCATAAAAACCATACAACAGTTTGCACCATTTTCTGTTAGAAATCATTGTCACATTGTAATGAAATTATATCTTTGAAAATTCAAGCTGTTAGACTGTTATAGTTTGCATAGACATCTGTATTTTCTTCTCTGCTATAATATCACCAATACAGTTTTACATCACAGAACACTTCCATGTGTACTTCAGTTTGTTTTGAAAAAGTTTACTAAGTGTATAGTGGATACACATCAGTTTGTTTGAAAAAGTACTGTGTATAGTGAATACACATCTGCCATATTTTCACAGTTTTATTCAGTAATTCCTTGTATGTTTTTTATTTGTCCACGATAAATACACCAGATTGACATCTGACTTTGAAATCAAATTTTTGAGAGGTTCAAATTAAATGTCTTTGAGTTACTTGTGATTCAGATCTGCTTAGAATCATCTAGTAACAGCATTTCCTATGATGAGACCACTGATCCGTAGTTTCTACATAATCTTCTTTTTACACCAGAACTTAAAAACTCATCTGCTTATGAAACAAAGGTTATATTTGTGTCTGTTATATTGATAAACATTTGAAAATATAGCACATCTGCGTGAATTGCCACTGGCTTGTTGGAATCATAGAAGCAGAGTAAAGGAGAATTCCAATGCAATGCAATGTCTGATTTAGGACCTTGTCATGTTCATCTAATGTAGTTTGTGCAGTTACATTCTCCTGGAAATTTTCATACATCTGACATACTTCATAATTATTCTGTGATTCCAATGTTTATGTGTGATGCCTATGGTAATATCCATTAGTTCATGATTCAAACATTTCTGCAAGCAGATGTTTTTTTTCTTTCATGGGGGTGTTCTCTTTATTCATAATTTTTTAGCAAAAACTGGATCAATAGAATTGAAAGTGATGTTTTATCCTTAGGGTCTTGACTTAAGCTTTTTTAGCATCTCATGGTAATCTGCCCAAATTGCCTTTGGTATAAGCATGTCATTGGCAATTATGTGGAAAATCTCAGTATCTCCAAATGTTTCATTGATCTTTTTTTTGAAGCATCATGAGTCTCAATTCTTCATTTATTTCAAAAGGCAGATGGGAAAACATATATCTGCCCCAGGGTGTGCTAAAGTGTGCACTTGGGATGATTCCTCATCTAGTCTGACTTGCCAAAACTTGTTTTTCAAATTTAGAACACTAAGATAGGTTTTCAAGTTTGTCAGTCCTGTCTTAACATAATCTTGCTAAAATCTCTGGCTTCCAGTTAAATCCCAATCCCCAACATCCCTCGGTTCATCTGCAGGTCTACAAACCCACAGAAAGCAGAAATTATCACTTTCTTTCCTATCCATAGAAATTCACACCTGAATTCATCTTCCACTGTGAAAAGACACATTAAAGCTGTATGTGAGAGATATGGTAAGCTGATGTATTAATAGCAATAGGCAATATTTCCCCTGGAACTCTTTTATCCTCCTCACTATGTCATTGCAGAGTGAAGTGATTTGGGAAGTCTCCATGCGCAATGTCTGTTCCATTTACTGAGTTAGGTTTAGATGCCAGGTAATCACTCTTGTAGGGTGAAGAGCCACCACATGCTCCTGCCTCACAAAGCAGGTAGTTCCTTCTCAGTGGCACTGAATATCAAACTAAGTTTGAGCAAGACAATTTCAGCATTTCAAAAGTTTTTTCAATTTAATTTTGTATCATTTTGGTCTCTTGCTGTTATATACTTGATCTGATTTTTTACCTAGTGAGAAAACCAGAACAGTAACTCATTAGCAAAAGTCTCTTGCAAGTATATTTTGAAAGCTTGAATAAGAAATAATCTAAAGTGGAAAGCAAGTTTTGTCAACTTCCCTATCAACAACAGTTGCTAGAACATTCAAAGTTTCTTAGGCTGTTTTTTAGCAGGGAGGACTGTGTTCAATCAGTATCTGTTGATATCAGATCCTTTTGCAGATTTAGGAGTTATTACTTTTGTCCACAAGATGAGGGCAGATAATTATTGTTCGATGACCCCTTAAAAAATTGATTCTGTTTAAAAAAAAAAAAAAATTGCTCTTGTATTCCTTTATTTACTGTGCTTCTAATAGAACCTTTGCTCCCTAAGAAGCAGTGGCCACTTTCAACATAATGTCATGCTATTTTTTGCTGCACTTTGGGTAATACTTGATCTCAAACTGCAGTCTCAAGATGAGCTTTCTTTTCTAGATGGACAGCATGTTTTAGACAAATTTGACTTTAACGCGTACCAGTCTTGTGCAATCATCCAGTTCAAATCTTATTGGATGTGTTGGTCTAATTCTTCATACATTACTCTAAAAATAGATATAATAAAGATAAATATGCATGCAAACATAAGGTTTTGTTGTTATTCTTGAAATTATTTCATAAATAATTAATCAAATAGAAAGTGATATAATTATGTTCTTATATTTATAAAAATTATGTGAGGGACATTTTATTTCATATTATTTCTGTAAAACGTTTGCCTTTATAAAGCTGTGATTTTCAGTGACTGAGTGACCAACTGGGATTGCTTCCCAAATGAAAAGGATTTAAAGAGAATTTTTAAGGAAAAAAGGAGGTTGTGAACTTTTCCCATAAGGTATGCTGATTGAGAGTTTTTGCTATAAAAGCAAATAGGGGCCTAATATAGAGTTTTGAAAGGTAAAAATAATTTTTTTTTTACCTCTCAGAGTTGTTTCTCTCCCACCATATAGCTTAACATGTGGAATTATGCAAACAGACAAATAAAGACAGTTTAAAAAGCCTTAGGAAAGGGCATGTGCTCAGTTACATCAATCTGGGAAAGCTGAAGTATCAAAAACCTTAGTTATATTTGCATAATTATTTAGTTTTTGTTTTAACAGTGTACACGTATTAAAATTTATATCCCAAGGCTGAAGAGGGTGAAATCTTACCATTGGTATTGACCTCATAGAAAATAACCCTTTGTAATGTCAGGAGGTATCAATGGCATATAGGAAAACCAAACACTACATCCAAATATCACAGCACTCAATTGTCCTTTCTTAACTAGGAAGCAAGGAAGAAATATGTAAAAGTCATTGATCATTGTAGAGAAAAGAAAGAAAACAGCAAAAAATGTAGAAAGAGCTCATATTCATGGCCAAGATACAGGAAAGTATCAATATCATTTTACAAAACATTGATAAAGCCTTGGCAGATACTGTGTACAGTTCTGGAAAACCATGCTCAAGAAAAATTCTAATCAAGCAAATACAAAGTCAGTCTTTTAAGATTATTAGACAACATATTTCAATTCATTAAAATAAATATAACAAAAGCTTCTGACTCAGTTAATTTTGAAAAAAAAAAAGTTAAAATTAATATGGTTTATCTCCTTTAAATATATATAGAGAAACAAGCAAAGTAAACAAATATTTAAAAATATTTAAATTGAAGGACTAAAGTTGGGACAGGAAAAATATTCATACAAATTTGGCAGAATTTTTTTTGGCTGAAATTAAGACAAAATTTCTGCTGTTGGATGAGTGAAATCTTAAATCTTTAACACAAAAAATCTTAAATCTTTAACACAAGTTTGCTAAACATAGCAGNGAAACAAGCAAAGTAAACAAATATTTAAATTGAAGGACTAAAGTTGAGACAGGAAAAATATTCATACAAATTTGGTAGAATTTTTTTTGGCTGAAATTAAGACAAAATTTTTGCTGTTGGATGAGTGAAATCTTCTCACACAAGTTTGCTAAACATAGCAGCCCATGAGATCTCTTCTTTTATTCTCCATGGGTTTTCAGCTCACTCCTGTTTTTTTCTTTCTTTCTTTCTTTCTTTCCCTCTGGTTCTTTCCAAAGATAAAAAATAACTAAGGATTTGAGGGATTATGAGAAAATGTTTTTGATTACAAATTTCAAACTGGATTATTGCCATTTAAAAACAGATGGAAAACATTTCTAAATATACCCAGGAGGCTAGGAATCCTGAAAAAGCAAACCCACAAATATCTCAATAACACAAAATTCCAAATAGTATTTTAACAGATTTTTTTGTAGTATGCTCATTATGTATGTGATGAAAAAAAAAGAAGTTGCAAAGTTTCTTCTTATATTAACCTTTTAATTTTATTTATCTTTTTATAGGCTTTAACACTTTTGAACATACTTTGCACAATGCTTCACATGTATCTAGATCAAAAAACACTTTCTGGAATAAGCTGTGATTTCCATTTACCTCAGTGTGTTGGGGTGGTGTGGCAAGGTTCTGTTGCAGGAGGGGACCACAGGAGTGGCTTCTGTGAGGAGCTGCCAGAAGCTTCCCACATGTCCAGCAGAGTCAGTGACTGAGGGCTCCAAGATGGAACCACGCTGGTCAAGGCTGAGCCCATCAGTGAAGGGAGTAACCCCTCTGTAACATCAGATTTGAGAAGGAAAAATGTTGTTGTGCAGGCAACTCTTCCAGAAGTGACTGAGGGTTGCAAAGCTGCTTCTGCAGCAGCTGCAGCATAATGTACTATTAAGGCATTTCCCTGCAGGTGGGCTTTGGTTGTCCAGTAACAGATATCTGCAGTTTGCAGCATGGGATATATGGAATGTTGTCGGTGTATATACAGACCTTCATTTAAATCCACTCAAAGACACAGATGCTGATATTATTTAACAAAGAAAAATATTGCACATATCATAACATACATTTTGATCTCTTACATGTGATGATTTCAGGCAGCACTAGTTGACATCATTAAACTCCATTCATGTACTTGTTGTTGCAGTTTCCATAGAAACTGGCAAAAGAAAATGGTGAAATAGGATTGAGAAAGATGGAAAAATATAATTAGAAAAAAATAATTAAAATGAGGAAGTTACAGTTTACCAACATTAGACCCTCAACACAGTGAGCAATCCATGTGTATAAATCCTGTCAAAATTAATGGCAGTTGTGACAGACACAGCTGCATCAACTGCTTTGTTGCAAGAGATATCAGATTATTTATGGTATGCTAGTGAATTCAAATGTTGTTTTAGTACAGTGTCATAACAGAGGGGTTTGTTTGTTTGCTTTCCTTTGGAAGGAAAGAGAGAGATTATGTCCTGGGGGACAGAAAATACCTTTGAGTTTTCTACAGTCAGCACCTCTCAAGTTTCTATTCTGTTTCTGAATGAATCGACTTTACATGGAAAATATCATACTGATTTTTCTTAGTTAAATGTCTGTATTTTTTATCCCTATAATACATTTCAGTTAAAACATTTCCTTGTTGTTTCACTTCATTTATTTGGAATAATAGAAATAAAACTTCTATTTAGTATATGTTACAATGAAGAAATAGCTCCCAGCTTTACAATAAAACCAGAGGTGTTTATTATGTAACGGTAGCTCTTTGTATCACTATAACTTGCACTCAAAATGTCAATGGTTTATTTATTAGAATTTGATATTATCAGCCCTATATTACTTGCAACCTGAAAATACTTCCAGAGCCTCAACCAGTTATGACCTGAAATATGTATTAGAATAATTGAGAGCTATTGGGAGGGAAGATTCTATTTTCTGATGGCTTCGCTGCACATGTTTTAATTCTGTACATCTTACATCCACACTACACCAGAGACTTTCATTTGTTTTCAATCTGTATTAAAAAAAAAAAATTAAATTGTGAAGAGAAACACAAAACACTTTAAAAAAATCAAATGGTATGGTTGCCATTTCTTACCAAAATGGGATCTGATATATAAGAATCTCTCTGCAAATATTAATTCTTATATCTTCCTTGAGAATGGAACACAGGTTTTGATTTGCAAATGCAAAAATAAACCCCTGTATTTATGTCCCAGGTGATTTATCAAAAAATAAGTACAAAAATCCTGGAATGCAAATCATGGTCACTAGATGATAATGTTCCTCATCTTATCCATAGGTTAAAATTTTGGCCAAGCAATATGGACCATATTCAATATTGCTATATTCAATGGAATTACCTTGTGAGAAACGATCTGAGGCTTTTTTTTTTAGGTGCATCTTATTATAATATGAATCAGCCTCTGAGGTGCTAATTTATATTATAATAAGGATATGGTGTCATAAGTAATAGGAAAGGAACAAAGGAAATATATAAGACTACACATATAGAGTAACTCTGCAAGTATGATGGTCAGACAGATGTTGCAATTGAGAATCTCTTGAGTGTAACACTATTTCCAGTGAGGTCTGTATTGCAGAGTCTGCATGTAAATAACTCACAATTTGTTCTAGAAGCTATAGAAAGAATATTTAGGAGCTGTTTAGCCTGTGTTTGTCTTTTTTTTTTCTTCTCAGTACTCCAATGCATGAAAATTGTCATCTTGACTGATCATCAACAAGCATTGGTTGATCATCAAATGACAATCCTTATTTTCCTACTGATTAATAAAGTTAAGAGATGGCTTCTTTCCCTTCTTTTTTTTTTTGTGTAAAGTTTTCACTGGAACTTTCTTTACCAGTGACAGCCTACGAAGAATCCTATCAACCACCCACTTTGGTTTTCTTTTTGATTTTACAATAGTAGCATATAAATATGGTATGTGATATCTCAGCTACTAAGAGGCATATGCATGCATCTCAAATGGCCAATATAGTTCTAGGTATTTCAATAATTTACAAACAAAATGTAATTTCACTACTAAATTGACCTGCATAAAGATGCAGCAAAATAACTCTGCCTGACAGTCTGAGTGCAGGTAAGAACAATATGAAGGATAAAACCTTTATTATTATTTTCGCTGAGCCGGAGTTCCTCTTGGGCAGAAGATTTAATCTCTTCATGCCAGTTTTGTTTGTTCTGTAATTACTGGAATTCTTATTAGAAAAATGAGACTTTTTATTCAAACTACAAGAGTTTTTTTTTTTTAAGAAATAAATTATATGCTAAATATATATAGTCAGAGAATACCTTCATCAGATAATCTGTGAAATGTTACTAATTTTTAAGAAAGAACATATATAGAGGTGGTTTTTTTTTCAGAAAAGTTTTTAGCATAATCTTGCTCAAAATAAAACACCTTTATTTAAATAGAAACTGCATTAAGAAACTGAATTCAGTGAGAGTCACTTGCAGAGCATACTGATGTTTGTGATGATCAATATGTTAAATATTAATCAAGTTGTTGTGCAAGAACCCAAACAAAGACCAAAACAACAGATTGATAACGCTGGGTATGTTAAATGAACATGCTATAACAAGGGATCAAGAAAAATATTTTTCATTTTACATGACTTATTTGGTAATTTTACCCTTAAAAACACATACACACACACAGAGACACACAAATATAAATTATAATGTACATATAGAAAAATGGATATATGTTGTTCACAATCACATCCAAGTTCAGCTGTTTAGGAACTTAAAGGCCACGAAGAAGTCAAAGTACCACAATATATATCAATACATATATTGGTAAATTCAACAAGTGCATTCATCCACATCCACATGCTTATATGTCTACACATAAATCTCATTAGGAATTGTATAAACACAGCCCCATGATCCTCTATTACTGCAAAGTTTAAACATGATACACGTGTTGTTGTTGAACCATAGAATCTTGCTGAACCTTTGTTTTTCTCAGTAAAGCATCTGAAATTTGTTTTTCCATATTTATAAAGAAAAAAATATTTGTAAAGGAACATAGAGGAAAACATAAATGATTCCCAGTAGTCAGATGTAGATAGAATCTGTTTTTAGACAACAGCTTGAAAACCAGCTTTTCCAAAACACTACTTTATGCATTCTTGAATATTTGGATTCCAACACTTAAATGGTAGGGGAAAACTGTAAATTCATGTGCAAGTGCTCCTAGGGAGGTCATCAAATTTCAAGGAGAAAAGGTTTAGGCATTTGATCATTTATTTAGTCAGCTTAGTGGAAAATAAAAGTTTAAAAAAAACCCTAAACAAACAAAAAAGTTAAAATCTCTTCTAGAATCATAACTAACTACCAGTTAGGAAGAGTTTAAGAGCAACATAGAACATCAACTCTTACCTCATATATAAAAGAAAGTAAAGCTGAATAAATGAAAAAAGCTAAATGTTGCTCAGGTGTTATTTTTTTCAGTTTCTCTACCCAATATTTCTCAATTTCCCCTTATCACCTTGTGAGAGGACTTCTTGAACAACTGGCTTACTCTGCACTACATGTAGATGAGGTATAAGTAATTCAGGGTCTCAAGGGTACAAAAATTTTCCCGCTCATAACACTTGCTGCTGTTGTTTCAAAATGTCAATGGGAATCTGCCCAGATCTGACACAACGTGCTATCAAGTCTTGAAGAATCAGGATTTGCTATTCTCTTGGGTATAATGGAAATATCTGAAGGTTATATATGCTCTTATAAATGCGTGTGGGTTTTGTCTACTTCTTTCCAACTTCTTTTGTCTACTTGTCTTTTGTCTACTTCTTTCTATCTACTTGACTCCAGTTCCTAAATCCATTCTTGTTTCTGTTGCTTCACCTTAAAAAAAAAGTAAATATTTCCTACCATTACTTTCTGAGCTTTTATTATCTATATATTTTTGTCATTCTACTTTCTGGTCTCTCTTCTCTGAAAGGTTTTCTGACTCTCCTGGAATTATATCTTCTGGTTTCTCAGTCATATTCAGGGGAAATTGGGATCTCCTTTGATGTTGCATTAATTCTAAGGCTAAATGTTTTATATTTGAATTGGCATTCTTCAAAGCCCAAGTCATCACTAATCTGAAATCTCCAAGAAAACAAGCTATGTGTTCAACAAGCAGATTGTATTTTTAGAATTCACAGCTTGCTCACTAGAATAGTGAAGTCAAACCCTAAAATGGTAGCATTTGAAAAATATACTCATCCCTGGGATGGGGAGAGGAGGAAAAAACCAAATAAAACAAAACAAATAGAACAAAGCAAAGGCAAACACTTAAGAACTATCTGTCTTTACCTCAGGTGAAGAGACCTTTGAAACATCATTAGTCAATTTTTATAAACAAAGAGAAAAAAAGTTGTTTGTCTTGGTGTATATGTAAATATAGAAAAAATAAAATTATTTAATATGCATTTGCTATTTGTATATATTAACATATATATATATATATATAATATATACACACACATACACATATATGAGGAAAGCATAATTAAGATTCTAGTTCAGTGTGAAAACACCCATAGGAATCCTTCCTCAAATTTTACGCAGCCTATCTATGAGGTCAGAATTGAAAATGGAGACATAAATATGAGCAATTTCTGCTCACAGTCACACATCAAACTTCTCCTAGGAGCAACAGTCATAGCTTCTGAGTCTTATGATGTATGCAACACCAAGTGACATCACAAGGAAGATTTACTGAGATTGTCAAAACAGAAGCTGGAACTAACCATTCAGCAAGGTACAACGTTATACATTTCACACCTAAGTCAATAAAACTTCCAGATGTCAAGTCATTTATCAACAGTTTATTCTGTTTTCAATACCTTTCAAAACTCAATGAAATTTAATTACTGTGCAAAGCACTGTGAATAAACATTTTAGCTCTGTGTTTATCCATGCATAATGTACATTCCTATACAGTCACGCCTGTATATTGAATCACAGGTACAGGAAAAACCCCTCAAATAGTGACAACTAGTTCCATTATTTTAAATGTCATAAATTCTAGATGTAAGAGTTGGAAATTTTAACTTTTAAATTTAAGTAATTGTAAAAGTTAAGGTAAGAAAAGTGAGGTGCAGATGGCACCACTTTGGTCTGATGGCCTCCTACTCAAACCTGCACAAAAAGTCTCATGTGTTTTCATAATAAAGAGCTCTAGCTCGGGAGAGGCATACCTCACTGCTGGTATTACTTATATGTGTGTCCTTGTAAGAACCAACTCCTTTCACAAGAATAGCATCTGAATGCTACTGAGATTATATAAGATAAGCATATGGTTCATTCAGTATAGCTCCGCAGTGGTGGGAGTTCAGAGCCTTTTTGTACAAAAGATGACGTTCCATCTAGAAACTAATAACTTGGCATTTTCCCTTTACGAATGTTTAAGTCAACATTTCTGTAGCTTTGGTATTTTAAAGTTAAACATATGTAATGGTATTAGTTTTTAGTCTGATTCGACCTAGGCAAAGTCAAATAAAATAAATGAAAAGATACCTTTTGATAAATTCAAAATTAATTGGCAAATGATTATGTTTACAGCCTAATTTTAGATTCTTTTTGGTGTCTCTGTTGGAAAGCAAATCTCCATAGATGCCATACAAGAAAGGTACAGACCAATGTAAAGGGAAAGTATAATTGTTTAAATTGTCATGTAGGTTTTTTCACGTAGGTATTTCTAAATGGAAACAACTTTTGATGGATATTCTTAGACTATTCTACAACTGCTCTATATATTTTCCAAAGTGACATTAATTTACCGTAGTATCCTTTAGTCATCCATAGTCATAGTCTATGTATTAGTCATAGTTTATGTATTTGCCAGGCAATGCTCTGTGACACATAACAATGATAGTACTGTTATGTTATTGCTCTACTGACATAGCCCATGGACACTAGTGCACGCTTTCATGATGGATTGTTTTTTTATGGGATTCACAGATCAGATAAAAATGATCTGATAAAGCAATGGTACCCCAAATCAGATTATAGCATAAGGTTTTAATAGAAACTTTAGGACAATAGATCCCATAATATTAAAAATTTACTTCCTATTATAAGATTTTCCTTACGAAGGATATTGCCGTTATCCAATTTACCCAGAAGATGAAATTTTGTGTTATTCCTGAAACATAAGGAGCACTTGGCTCATGTCATCCTGAAGTGTGGAAATCTCTGTGGATAAAAAGCCTTCAGGCCAGATGGAAGGTGTTGCCTAAAGAAGGGGGCCAGTGAGCTGCTTAACTGAAATCCTTTTTTTCCTTCCTTTCTAAATTTCTTCACTGTCCTGTGCTGACATCTAAGTCTAAACCTAAACCTAAATGGACAATTAGCAAATGAATATTTTTTGATTAATTTTAAAATTTCATCATAATCAGGAAAATAACTCAATAAAATATACCATGAGATTACTGACCATCTACTCCTTCTGACACTTTGCATTATATCTACCTATTTTCCTGAGGAAAACAAGTGTTGTATATTGCAGTCCTGCTTGTGGCATGAATCCTCTAAGTATTAAAGTGCTATGTATCAATTTAATAAATAAACATTTAGACTGAATAACTGACTTCTCAGAATTTACTTTTTAAAAATAAAGTTAAAACTACTTTATATATTGTTTTTTTCTATCACTAGACATTTGGAATAAAATCTATTTTCAAAACACTTTTTCTGGATTGCTACCCCTTAAATGGGAGGATGCTTTGTACTTTGCCAACAAAAAAAAACAAATTAAATTGGGATGTAACATTACCATCTCTCTTCAAAAAAAAATTATGGTCTCATTATTTTCTGTGTTTCTAATCTCTGCTTGCTACACTTATTCTTCACAAATGGTAAAAATTATATATATTTTTTTTTATTTTTTTTAACATTTGAAGATAAGCCAAGATTTTCTAGTGAAAGGACACAAAGAATTCAATCTGTCTAGGCACAGATCCAAAGTACACTTAAATTATATTACATTATTAAACCTTTATTCCCTGGGATTTGTGTGCTGTGAGTTTTGCCAGTGGTAAAACTTACATTGAAGTTTTGCCTTCACTTGAATTTCCCATATAAGATGACCACTCTGTCTATTGCTTTTTAAAGTATCCTCTCCTGAGACTATATCAGGAGCTATAAAACTGTAAGATTTTATGATATATGGGCATAAAGTTCCTCTGGATTCTTTTACAAACACAGTTTTGTTAACAAAAAGCAGATGTGCCACAACAAATACACCTGCCAAATGTTGGAACCATTCAGCATTGCTCAAAATAACTGTTTAGTCCCTAAGCAATCTGGCGTGTGCATCCTGCTGTGCTCTCTTGAATTTTCAGTTTAACTTGTCTTTTTTCTGACCATATGTAATGCACTCACTCCTTTCTGCTCAGTGTGCTGGCATGCTGCTGTGACTTCTCACAGGAAAAGCTTTGGAAGCTGCAGGACACATTTAAGCCCTTGAATGAATTTTTCCAGTAATGACATATGGGTGCCAACATTTTCTCCTGCCCTTTTTAATAAGCACTCTCCTGTTCGGACTCACTGCTGATTTTGCTTTTAGCTGTGGATTCCCTGGTGAGCATGGGGTCAACATCCTGTTCTTTGTATTGTCCCTCTCCACAGACATGCTTTCTACAGATTCACAGCAGTAATGATTTTATCTTCTTTCTTGTGCTTAGTGTAAAGTTCAGTGCAAATGAATTATGATATTCAAATATGGGCCTCACTCTGGTTTGATGGGGGAATTTCATGGAGTATTCATCATATAATTTATTCTAGCAGAGCCCACTAAGAGAAGAAAATAATGGTAAAAATAAGTCTTCAGCCCATTAGGTTCACCATTAAAAATTCAAATTTCTGGGGGAGGAAGGACAGGAGAAAATCAAGTATCTTTTAGTGGTTTGATAAATTGAACAGAACAAATTTGCAGTTGTTTTTATATGGGGACATCCATTACATCTAAATTGCCTGGAGGGAGAGATTTGGGAGGCAGAGATTGCCAGGAAATTCTGGTTTACATCTGCTGTGGTATACTCCCCTCTACAATCCTGATGTACCAGACCATGTCTGCTTAGTTGAAGAATCCTTCTCTGACTCCTGAGTAGTCCTCAACCTACACAAGTGGCACTTCAGTAGTGCAGCTTCATAGTCTCCCACAACAGGAAGAACCAGTACTTATGTCGCACACACTCTTAATCATTAGAAGAGAAATGTAAATAAAAGGGATTATTTTATTCCATTAAACTAGAAATAAATTTTATTTTATTTGATGGAAAAAATTCAAAGTATAAGTCACTTCAGTGCTAGGTTATGCTTTTCAGTTTTCCTTTTTTGTTTCAGTCTCTCAGCTACATTAGCAAGACACTTTAGAGTGGTTTTATGCAGTTAATTAAAATATATAAATAAAGGGGAGAGAATTCTCTCTGGCACTGAGGTAAGATGGCCCTGACTGTCACAGCTGTCCTCAGAGAGCTAGCTAGCTCTTTAGAAGTTTCTTTGGTTTATTTGGAAGAGAACGTAATACAAAAATCCCAGAGACAAATGGAGAAAGCAAACAATTAAGTACTGATATTGACTACCAATCCAGTGCTCTTGTATTTTACAGTTCATAGATTTCCTGGTCTGAGGTCTTAGATACTAATGAAATCTTCATTCAAAAAAAAAAAATTCTAATGCATAAAATCATTGTCTTAGAGTTCTGTTACCCAGGTGGCTAAAGATAGGATGGAGCGCAATTTCTATCAGTTATCTCAATTTACAGTAAATCACCTAGTTTTCATTGAATTCTTTCCAGTTAAGATCTTCCTTTCTGTTCATGGAAACTTTGTACTAGGACATTGATAAGCAAAAAATGTAGTCACTTTCTTCTCCCTTTCTTTATCACATTTCTGCCACTTTTCTTTCCATATTGCTTATTTTAAAGGTTAATCTTTATATAAGCAACTTCTCAGGATTATAGGACTTAACAAGCTGCAAAATTTCTTATTAAACTCAGGCACAGCATACCAGATGGTGAAATAAAGACTTGGAATGCCTAGAATAAGTAACACATCTCCTGTATGAGCTGTGAGTTTTAGGAAGCCCTTTTTTGGATATCTTGTTGAAGGTAGTTGTCATGCTATTCAGACAGAATCTTTTTTTTTTTAAACAGGATGGAGTGTCTAATGGCATAATTTGGTTCTTCAGCTGTGCAATGACATTTAATCAGCAGTGCTTCCCATAATAATCTCATAGAACTACACATCTTAAATGTAATTACTAATTTAAAATGCACTACTGATCTAAAATATACAGGATAGTTTAATTAGTTGATGTGCTGTGACCACAGATAGCTGCAGCTTTCTCTTTTCTAGTTTATCTCTGCATTTGTCAGATTCATCCTTGAATTCTGAAATGGTTGTAGATGGTTATATAGAAAATGAAATGAGTATCACATAAAACATTTTCTGTTATTCAGAATTTCATCTGAATAACTTTTATTTTGATCCAAACAGGTACAAAAAGGAGTTAGTAGATGGATGATACTGGGAACTCACATAATGTTGTTTCCTTTAAAAATATCTGCATTTGCCTTAATATTCTAGGCTTTTAAATATAAATTATCATTATTTATAAGAAAGTGCACAGTCATAGAGCTTAGACTCAGGTAGTCTAAAAATACCTTCTTCAAAAATGACCAACAAAGTGAAAGTTGCAATTTCTTGCTTAACCTCTACTTGCTAGCAGCTTGGTCTTATTCAGTAAAGATCTATGAATAGATTTTGGTAAAAAAAGTAATGGATTATAAGGTCATTTATCTACAATAAGTGTATTGATAAGGTACAGTCACGTGTCCAGGAATATAATTTCAAAGGCTCCTATTTCCCAGGGAAATTTTGTTTAAATGCATGCCCAGTTCAAGGTCTACGCTGATTATTTCTGTGTTAACAATGTAGATGTGCTTGCAGAATAAGTTGGTGTGTTGTGCATGTGTTTTTTTAATTATCATTCTAAATCAATAGAAAGAAGACAATCACATCCAAATGGCAAGTATCATCTTACTGAGGCAGAAAAAGAAATCTGATTTGTTATACACAGTAAAATCCATGACTAAACACTCTAGAATACATTACTGGGTTTGTTGCTGAATGACAAAAATAATTCTTGGATGGATGCCTAATAGAAACAGTGATGGCTTTGAAGGAATTTCCTTTCAGATACATTAAACTATGTAACTGAAAAATTGATTTTAGGATGCTCTTGATTAACAGAATAGTGTTAGCTGTGGTGGTAGGGATTGCACTGAGGAAAGCATTTTTTGAATGCTGGCTTGAACCACTCATCTCAAAACTTAAGTTTGTCCATTTACATTTTGTTTTAGCATTCAGACAATTTACAGACCTCAGAATTCTGTGGCGTCTTGTTCAATGAAATAATTCTGAGCAATTTCACACTTTTGCATAATTGAAAGTTATGCTTTGATTTGAAAAGATCAGCTAACTGTGGTGAAATATTCTGAATGGTAGAAAACATAGAGGTGATCCCACCTGCTTTTAATTGTAAGGTAAATGAAATTCTAAGTATCCATGAAAAGCATTTTATAACTATTAGTTTGCCTATTATTGCATTGAATAAATATTTGTAAATGTGAGGCTTTCAAGGCAATGTACCTTCTATGAAAATTTGGCTTGATATTCCTTCTATAAAGGTCATAGTTCTGATATATAAAAGAAGAGGAGGCTGTGGCTAAATAATCAACCCTTATCACTCAAATTGGTTGATAACTCCAACATTCAAAAAAGAGGTAATCGTAAAATGTAAACAATTTAGAATTACAAATTAAAAACTACAATATAAACAACAGCTGACAACACCCAAGCTGTGTGGTGCAGTGGACATGCTGGAGGGGGAATGGCTTCAAACAGAAAGACAGTAGGTTTGGATTTGGTATAATAAAGAAATTCTTTACTGTGAGGCTGGTGGGGCATGGAAACAGGTTGCCCAGAGGAGTTGTGGGATGGCCTGTTTCTGGGAGCGTGCCGGTTGGATGGGTATGTGAGCAATGTGCTCTCGTGGAAAGTGTACCTACCCATGGCACTGAGGTTGGAATTAAATTACCTATATGAGGACCCTTCCAACCCAAATCTTTCTGCAGTTCTATGAATTAGGTTTTTCATAGATTTGAAGCAAACATGAATGAAAAAATATTTATACAGCATGCAAAGCCTAGCTCAAGACATTCCTTATGGGAACAGACCTAGGGGAAGAAGGAGCATTTTTCAACTTTCTGCAGCAAAGAGTTGTTCACTAGATAGGTAAACCCAGAAAATGCTTCCTAAGTAGCTATGGTACCATCCACAGCAGGAAACAACCTTTATTTTAATGAAGAAAATTACGTTAATTAAGAAGATGACAAGAATGCCTTGGACTGAAGAATAAAATAGAGTGTTCTAGGCAGTCCAGATATTTTACAATCTGTAAACCATCATATCCTATCAAAACAAAAGGTCACCAAAAGGTTTTAAATGCTGACTTCTTTGTTCTGGAAAAAGAAACAGATAGCTGTATGAGAGAAAGAGAGCTTTCAGATGTATCCTCGGTGGAAGTTAGGATTTTTTTTCTTTTATTGTAAATATATGTTTATTTTAGGTGTCATAAATAGTTCGTTTTTCACTTTAGTTAACTGGACATATGTAAATAATGACTTTTCTTTTTTTTTTTCAAATCTGCCTGGTAGTGTACTGAACATTTACATGTTCTAGTTATCTGGGACACTATAAAAGATCTGAAGCCCACAGCACATCTTCATTTCCATCAAAACATTAGTTGACTGGGTCTACCACTTTGCTGTATGGCATAAGAGAAGGTTGCACTTAGAGGATCAAGGGAAGATGAAAATGGTTTCCAGTGACTATATCAGTGAATCTCTGTTGTAAAATAAGGAATCAAGAATAAAAATTTAAACCTTGAGGAATTCAGTGGAGACATGCTTTTAGACACATAGAATTTATTCCATCAAGATTTTTGCATGCAGCAATTATTTCAATTTTTTTACTTAAGATAAATATGAATATTATTGTAATAAGCAATGATGGTATTTTTAGCATCATATACAGAGATATGTAAGGAAAATTCTGTAAATGTCTGCAAATGCCAGCTTTTAGAAGATGATAACGTGAAGTTTTTTTGTTTTGAAAAAATTTTTTAATAGAGACTTGGCAAGGAGACAGAGAAATGCTATATATTTAAGAACCATTAGATCTTTTCTCCTGGTTGTTTCACACTTCTGCACGTTTTGGTTTTATAAGCAGGTATATGAAAGGTAACACTGATAAAAAATTGGGGGATCTTTTTTTTTAATTTTTGGTTTTTTGTTTGTTTGCTTCAATTTTCTCTCACTAACCAACTGTATATTGACATCTATACCATCCTAAAAGGGCATGTATCAAATATTAACTAAATGTCGTTGAATTACTGAGAGTAGTGAAACAGTAATTTCAGATTTGTTTGTGTTCTTTATACACTTCAGAGTCAGGTATCTGTAACTTTTTGGGGAGATGTATTTCACAGATTGTTAATTATGCAATACAGTTTGAAGAACTGATGCAGTGAAAATGGATGGAACTCCTTTCCTGCAAAGAATCTAAACACCCTTGGGGTGTTCCATGGAATTAATTTCAAATTGAATCTTGGAAGTAAATGAGATAAGTTCCCAACTTCTCTGGGTTATCAGAAAACTATTAACAAACTTTAGCTTTGTTAAAAGAAATAATAATGGAGCTCCTTTTCCACAACATTAATTTTTCAAATCTGGTTATATCATCGAATTAAAAGAGCATGTGGAATTTCTTCATCTACCCCATTCAGAACTCATCACAATGGTACACTTTAAAACAAGAGACCTGTGGGAATAAGCTTTTGTATTTTTGTGATTGGATGAGAAATTAGAAATTTGTCTTTGAAGCTTTGCATTTATAGTCAGTGTAGTTGATCTGTAGCAAGTAAGTCTTGACATCGGTCTGCTGAACACTGGGGAGACATACTACAGTTGAAGGTTTAATTTTGCAGGCAGAAAATTTTGTCTCTAAAATATTTTTGCAGAATCAAGTGTACATTAATGTTTTCTCATTCTCTGACTAGCTCTATAGCTAATATTATTTTACTTTGTAATTAATTTTCTTTTATTCTTGTGATTTCTGTTGTCACTGGTATAAATTAATTGCAAAGCATTTTGGTACCATCTGGTGATGGGTACCATAGAGACAAATGCATAGTTCCTTTCTGTTATTTTAAAATATTGTCTACAAAAAAGGAAGTACATTATTTAAGGTAGGTAAAGACTTTGATGGTAGAGGACCTGTCTATGCTGTAATATCTAACCTCAAAGACTTTTGCATTTATGTATATATACACAGATGGTTAGGGGAGAAAAAGTCTTCAGCTAAGCTTTAAATTAATGGTGTTTATGCCTGTGTTCCTTAATATGGCCTTCCTAAACTCATATAAAAACATTTATATGATCAGGGAGAGAAAGTAAATGTCTTTAATTATGGGTTACTACACAATTAGTCCCCTCCTGGGAGTACTAAAACTCTGCATAGCCGTATCAGAAAGCCTATGAAAGTTTTTGAATGAGGCTGGTTACTGTAATACAGATTTAGGCTAGACTGAGTTAATTCCTGCCATGTTAAATAGTATATTCTTAGACAACTTTAAATATTTTAACACCAACCATTTTAAATTTTCAGGTGCCACTACAGGCATCTAAGTTCTGAGATATAAAATCTGATAATCCAACATTCACAGCTCCACTTGCTGCCTCTGTACACGTAAGCAAGCCTTTCAGTAAAATGAGCCCAGCCTGCACAGCAGGATGAGATTAGGTTATTGCAACCAAGGGAAAACAAACATCCAAGCAGGTGTTCCTGTCTGTGAATGTCATTAATATTTTATGTTATATCTCCATTTAAATATTAAAGAAGATAGACTTTGGCACTTGTGGAATTTTAGATATGGGTTTCTTAGAACAGTTTATCTTTCTCTCCAGCCTTTGAATATAATGAATCAACAATAGTAGTCTGAGCTGCATACTTGTTGCAGCTTCAACAAAAGTATTCAATAAAAATATGGATTGTAGAGGTAAACTAAGATTTCATGTCAGTGTACAGTGCTAGAAAAGATTTCATAAATGAGATAATTTTGCCTTTAAAAATGTGAAGTAAATAGCTAAAATATGTTCAGATTTTATTTCTCCTTGTAGAAACACATCCTGTGTTTATCCTCTTAAGCATTACTGCCAGTGAAATCAGACTAGCAACATCTGAAAGAAACAGGGCAGAGCTAATAAATATTAGTCTTATTCTCTAAGATCTATGGTTAAAATCTTGCAGATGTTCAAAGATGTTTTTGATATTTTGATATATCATACTGCCTGTTATTTATTAATAAAAATAATAAAAGAACTTTAGATTTTGTGAACATAAAAAAAAATCTCCAGAAATATTGACACAAGAAAACAACAAATGGTGTCATCTACTAAATTCTTGCTCTTGGTAGTTAGGAATTTTAAAAAATTGTCCTTCTGTAACCTAAAATAAAAACTTGGAAAAAAAAAAGAAATATATATGTTGTTTGAGGTATGAGAACTTCTAGTTTTACATATCTGGAACTAACTACACCATGCATTTTAGTAAGTTGTAAGAATATGTAATCTACATTTGAGTATATAAACACATCTGTAACTTTGCAGAAAAAAGAAAATCAACAAGGCTTTAGGTAAAAACCTTGTTCATGCCAACAATGTGCAATTTTTTTCCCCCAGTTACTACCATGCTGACTCTTCAGCACCACTAGCAGTACCAAAAAAACATATTACAGAATCATTGTTTTCCTTTGCAGAATCCAGATTCTTCTGTTGTCATTATATTGAGATAAAGGTAAAAGGAAAATTAAAAAAAACTGTCTCAATATGTTTTTAAGATGGTATCTAATCCTGCTGATCAGAAAGTTTTGATCTCCTTGGCTTCTACATATTCAGCTGGAGTTGAAAATGCCCATAATCTTTCCAAAGGCATTTGAAACAGAAAGTGACTAAGCCACTTTTAGATGCCTGTAATGCAGACATCTGTGCTTGTCATCACGAGTTCCTTCCCTACTGTAGATGGAGAATGACTTTAAAAGAGCAATTAATATGACATACCATGGGTCTGCACTTTAGGGTGACATGAGTAATGCCCCAAGGTGCTTATTTCTCCCTGTTGACAACAAAAGTAGTGTTGAATGACTCATTCAGGGGTATTTCATCAGTTTGATCCTGTGTCTAGTATCTAAATGAAGAATGGAAAAACAAGAAAAGCACAAAAGCACAAAAGGGCAATAAACTACAGTAAAATTCTGGCACTTAAAATCTGTTAGCTATTTGACCTACTAGTCTCACCAATGCAATTTGAATAGGTTCTGTCTGTTTTTAAACACTGGTATCTTACAATCCTAGAAATATCCAAATGAATAAAAAAGCATTCATGAAATATAATCACACACAACTCAGTCAGTGTTATTCAGAAGAGTATAATGTAAAATCAGTGGAGTACTGCTCAATGGAATATATTTATGCCTGGCATGAGTCTGTCTTCATAGGATGGACTTCAGTCAGTTCAGAAGAAATTGAGACACTCGATCTGATAAACATTTGTTTGAGTCAATTACATTTGTTCAACCAATCAATGACTTGGATTTATATTAAAACACGTTAGGGAGCTCGGAAATAAACAAACTTGATGGACAAGCACCACTTAAAAGTATCAATGATTTCCATATAAATTAAAATTATATAGCTGAAAGGGAAATAACTACTCTGTAGAAATATTTGGCAGTCTGCCTGTTTATTTCAGCTATTCAGACAGCAAACATGGGTGTCAAGGCTATTTAGAATTACATCTGTAACTTTTCTTTGATGCTGAGTGTTTGGGAATTAGTAAATACTGCTTAAGGGTTGGTCTTGTGACTGAGATGAAGCTGAAACCAATGAAGTTTGGTAGTAGCACTGAAGCTAGGAGTGTGGAAAAGCTTGAACTTTCCAATTTAATTATATAAAGAGTGTGATAGCATTTATTTCACAGCAATTCTTCTAGCTGATTTACATGGCCCTCAGGACTAGTTATTTTCTTTATCTCACTAGTCAGTCTATGAAAAATATAACCTTAACTTTTGTTGATGGTAAAAACAAGAGAACAAGATGGAAAATTCTAATTATTGTGACTTTTTAAATAAAACACCCCCAACTTTGTTGTAAGTGTACAAAAAGAGAGAACAGCAAATTATTATTAAGTTAATCAACTGTACCATCCTGTGATCAATGACACTAGTTCAGATAAGTAAAAAATTATTTGTTAAAAGTAAAACCATAGAAGGGTAGTTGATGTTCCAATTTTAGTATTTTATTTTCCTTTCATTTTTACTTCTTTTTTTAATGACTAGCATGGAAAGTGTAGAACTTATGAGAATGTTAACACCCCCAATCCATCAGATATTAAATTTTGTTTGTGTGCAACCTTTTTTTGTGTAAAAAAATGAGCGGGCTAGACTCAACAACAAAAAACTTTTATAGGCTGTGTCTTTTCCTAGAGGAATGGTCAATTCAACAACTTCCCTGTGAGTTGCTTGTTGGCCACAAACTCTTTTCAGACCTTTACAGGCTTCTAAGGAAGTACTGTTCCATAATTTCTGAAGATATTCGTTCTCAGACTTTGCTGTTCTGTAAGATCCTTAGTAAATCATTGTCTCCTGATTTTTTTTTCCCACTTAAAACTCTCTAAAATATTTTTCACCAGATGAACACATTCATCTTGCCTATAAGTCAGGAAGACTCTCCCCTCCCTTTGCTCAATGCAGAGGGCAGGGACTGGGCCAAGGCAAGCAGAGTACACATGGAATCTGTGCCAAGCACAGCACACATTGAATCCTGCAGCTCACTTGTGGCCTGTTAACAAAACAGAACACATAGCTCATGGAGATGTGTTTGAGGTTTGCACAAATGGGACGGGACTGCAGGGAGAGGTTCCTTGAGCTTTATTGCATCATCAGTCTCATTACATGGTTGAGAAAATGGGAACATGGCAACAGCTCACATCTTGGCAGCAGCAGGCAAAGATTTCTTTGTTACAGAGCATTTTAAAAACTTTCTAGCCAATAGCATACTGCTAAAGCTTACAGACTGTTCTATCCAGTCACTAAAAGCACACGTACCCCTGCTTCACACAATGCCTGCTTCTATGCTTTCTATTAGCAATACACAACACTTCATTATTAAGCTTAAAACCTTCTACTGTCTTGTTAGACACATTTTTCTGCAGTCTTAAGGTCTATATTAGCCAATCCTAAAACTCAAACTATTGTTTCATGCCTTTGCTTGCTGTACTATTGTAACTTTTCTACTTTCAGACTTTAGTTCTCTGCTCTTTCTGTTTCTGAAACCTACTTTCACACCTTTCTGAAAGTCTTCTTGCCTTGACTATTTCCCACAATGATGTGTAGATGGAACAGTAGGTACCACTTAAGAGTAATCCCCAAAGTAGAGGAAATATCTAGACTGGTGACTGACAAAAGCTCGTACCTGCATTTCAAGGTCAAGGTGCAAAACCAGTACTAGGTGGTTATGCAGGGGTCTGTTTCAGCATGTAGACACCTCTTGAACTTTATATTTAGGGATTAGTATAAGACTGAAAGAATTAAGGCTGAACTGTGTTCCAATAATTGATTTTAGCACTAGCTGTTGTCATTCTATTTATCACAGGCATCCATGCATAAAGTGATATCTTTTTTCCCACTTATTGAATGTGCAGCCTCAGAAGAACCCTGTAAAAATAAATTCTGAAGCAAAACTATTCTTCATGGGGTAAAAGTAGTTCCTTGATTCTGTTTGGAAGTAATTTAATTTAATTTAATTAATTGTTCCTTTCTTTATATGGCATTAGTAAAGGAGATTGTCAGAGGGAGACTAAAATTACCAGTTACTTTCTTTTATACAGCATTTATTATTTTATATAAGTGTATAATACACTTTTTTTGCTTTTCTTTGCTAAGAAAAATCCCTTCTTCCATGTTCCTTATGTGAGAATATTCTTATATCCCAATGCTTTTGTTTTCTAGCTCTTAATGTTGCATTCCTTATTTTCATATTTAATTTTTCCAATTACCTTCTCTTTTTTTTTGCCATTTATTGAGTTGTACAGCCAAAAGGAAAGTGTTTTGGCACCAGTACCTCCCCTTAATCAAAAGAGTATGCTTAGAATGACATGTGTAATTACCTAATTTTATCCTGAATGCTTTTTAATGTTTATTTTAACTTTTTCCTCTGTTAAATACTTAATCATTTCTAGAAGCAGAAAGATAAGCCTGCTGAAAACTAGCTAGACTTCCTGGACTATTGTGGAATATATAACAAATTGGAAAAATTTTAAAAATATCCTAATAATCTATAAAGGAATAAAGGGATATGCAACAGATAGTGCCATAAAAACTGCAATGAATATAAGGAATGATAGATGTTGAGTCACAGTTTTATTGTCATGTTTTTAATGTCTGCTGCTTGAAGCAAGAACATTTATTGCAATGTGGCATTCACAGTTGACCAAGTACTGAAAAGGTACAAAAATCATAATACTGGAAAAATTATTATCAAGTAAGGTGTCCAGAGGTATATAAAAATGGTTCAGGTGAAATACCTTCATCAGGTAGGAGAAAAAGATTAATAATATTACCAAAAAGTTTCTTAACATTTATATTGATCAATATTTTTTACAGAGGATTCATAAGAGTAGTTACCTTACCTATGGCCCAAGATTCTATTCTCAGTGATGAAAACTGTAAAATTTCTATTCAAAGAAAATTATTTATCCCCGAATTCCAGGTATTTGTTTTAACACTGTCACTTCAGTGACAAAAATTGTGAAATAACTGTTGTGAAGGAAAACAAACAGAAATGTTTTGATTTGAGAAGCACTCTAAGATGCTACTTCCATCTTATAACTTTGGGCAGAACAATTAATAACCAGGGTGAGAAATGATCAGCCCTTTGATTTCGCCTTCACTTTCCCTCATTTAGTGGCCATTTGTCTTTTACAGGTGTTACATTTTCTGGTTTATCTTTGCGGGTTTTTTTCCCTCTCTTCTTCACCCTGTTGCATTTAAAAAAAAAAAAAAAAGGAATATGGTTAGAAACTGAATGCCCCAGTTTCCTTGTTATTGCTTAGTCTTCTGGAATCTGCTTCCATGTAACTTTTGCTAAGATTATCCTTTGCATATTTAAAGATATTTGATGCACTACATTTTGACCACACATTTTTTATTGAAACTGGTGTACACTTACTCTTGCATACACAACCTAATTTTCTGGAGAGCTAGTGATCATTCAAGGGTAATTATTGTTACACTTAGTCTGCTTGTTACAATTTTCCTGAAACAAACTCCTACACACTACAAACTACCTCAATTTTTCAAGTTTTTCATGTAAATGGCCGTAAATAGCAACCATGTACTCCTGGATTTTCACCCTATGTTTAATATAGTCTAATTCTGAAAATTAACAAAATAACCTTATGTGATTTTGTCATTGTTGTCACAATTATGCCTCTGATATCTGTCATTTTGTGGAATGTTTGACACATTCCAGTCAAAAGCACTACTGAATGAGCTAGAGGAGAAAAAGGCAGAAGAGAAACATCTAGATTTTCTATTCAAAATTTAGTCCTTTGACAAAACTGACAAAAATTCTTTGTCAAGTTATACAGACCCAGGATTAAAAAAAAATCTTGACTGCCCAAATGAAGTCAAACTCTTGCAAGAGCTGAGAAACAAGTGTTAACTCTTTGTATACGAGGCCAAAACTTTTCTAGATCCCATTCCAAATGACCTAAATTCTAGGAATATATTGAAAAGCTGGGTTTCTTCCAGGAGATTTATGATGATTATTTTAATGCTAAGACCTTTAGGGGTCTACCACACTGTATTCACTTTTGCTGTCAAAGGTATGAAACAAGCATAACTGCAGCCTCTTCCCTTCCATGGTCCATCTCATCTTGTTATTTCAAAGCATTCAATTCTCCTCATTAGTTCTAAGACCCAAATTAACACAATTAAAACTTTAAAATATAGAAAGTGGAAATGTAAAGGGTATGTGAGATATTGATTGCTAGAAGAAAAAAAAAGGTAGGAAAAGCAAAGTGTAAAAAAAAGCTACCATTTTTTCCAGAATGTATTTTTGAGAGCATTGATTGATCTGGCTGTTGATTGTAGGTATATTATAAATTACTAAAATGCTATCTTTCAGACATTATATAAATTTGCCCTTTTTCTTAGACAGTTTATACACAACTCATATCATATATACATATATGTATCCATCTGTACAGAAGACAGAAGTATGCCATTTTCTTGTGTATCAAGCCTCAAATTTAGTATCTTTTCTTAAAAAAAAGTTTAACATTTATCTGACTTTATCTGCTTCTTGAAGTTCAGCTAACAAAAGCATTATCTGGAGAAGTGTCTATGCGTCAGCATGAGCACATTAAGAAAGTCTTGTGGAATAGAATTTAAGCCACAATGCCCAGTTTCAGATTGTGTTTTTCTCTTTTTCTCTGTCACTCTGTCACTCTCACATAATTAAATTTTCTGAACATTGACATGACTACAAAACTAAGATAGATCAAGGGTGTTCAAATTTCTGCATAAAATATATTCTGCATCAAACTTAGAGCGAATGGAACTTGTCTGCAATGTTGTACTTTGTACACATTCTTATAGATGCTTTAAACCACATTAATCCTTCTTATTCTGATCTGTCCTGGACAGGATTTCATCACTGTGCCAACAGCATAACTGGAATTAGAAAGCATAGGGAGAATGGGGAGTTCTCAGCTAGAGGCTCCATTTTGGATTAAAAAAAAAAAAAGTTATACAGACATATGGGGTTATAGGACAGCAGTCAGTTGCTACTGTTAATTTCTATTTTTTAACAAAAGATGTTGATAGATTTTTTCTGGTTTTTTACACCAATTTTTATTTTTCCAGATTATTTTCCTGTTCTTACAGTTAGAAGAGCTAGCGACAGATACCAATTCTTGCTTTCTGAGGATATTTTCAACTTTTGCCAGACTACTTTTCACCTTTTTAGGTGATAAATTACCATTACACATCCATGTTTTCACACTTATTGACATTATCTCAAGATGCCTCCAGGTTCTTGGTATCCAGCCGTGCTTCGAATACAGTGTTTGTTCTGTGTAACTGCCTTGTCAGATATCTACATATAAACCATTTCAATTCCTTCCCTAAGAACCATTTCCCACCTCCTGCTTGGATATTTCTCATCTCTAGGCAACGTATGAGAGACAACCTTTGTGCTTTTGTGTCCTGTATTCAGTGAGAAGGAGAATTTAGGAGTTTTCCAGAAAACACTGACTCAAATCACATTCCTGTTTAGTATTGAAACCTTTAAAAACACCAAGGAAGAATAATATTTTCCAATTTAAGTAACTCCACGAAGCACTTGACAATACAGCTAAAATCTGCTTTGCAGTGATAGATTGTAAAGTCTTGAAAAATAAGAGGGAAATTGAAAATTAGACCATAAAATATGGAGAAATGTATCATGAAATCTGATCATAATCCAGGCAGTAATCTCTGCATACTAGAATAATATCCATATGAAAGAGTAATGAGGGCTATATACATAAAAGCTATTAAAAATCCCCTTACATTTCTTTTGATAACGACAGGGAAAAAAGGTTGGTATTTCTTTTATTTTATTGTAATAAATAACTTTAAGTATATGCCAGACTTGAATGAAAAAGGTATTAAAATTCTCCTGTGGGCAGCATTGTTCAATAATCATCTGCTAAAAAGTATCTTTTTCTATCTTAGTCTCTGTCAAAGTTAAGATATTTGGCTAGATAAACTACTGGTCTGATCCATTATTGCAATTCCTATGTTCCTATGGCTTTTTATTTCCTCTGTAACAATTACTTTGAACTGGATAATACAATTTAATGCCCACTTCCCCTGTTATTTGGAATGAATAATACTCAGTATAATAGGAGAGCCTTACAAAGAGCTTTTACTTCTGAGTAGTGAAATGATGCACTGACATTTTCAATAGTGAATAGATTTCACAACCGACACATTAATAGCCTTTAAATGGAGAAAGGTCTGGTTGTACATCTTCAAAAAGCTTCTGAACTTGAGATAAGTCTTTGCAGTAGGAAGACTTATTTCTTTTTAAGATTATATATTGTTAACATTTACAAATCAGGTCCAGATTTTCTTGTGTTTGCTCTTTTTTTTTTTTTAACTGTGTGTCAAAGTTGATACTTAAGCATATAATTAAGTTGATATTTTAAAAGTACTATGCAGCTGAGGCTACCATTAAAAATTTCTCATCTCAGCTGTCTCACAAGGCATAGGCTTTTCTGGGTTTTGTAAGCATATTAGTGCATAACATGCAAGATCTAATGGATAACATTTTGATCATGGTCCTACCTGTTTCTGAATGGTATTAATTATTTCTGCTTCAGTAAATGGTGACATCATTGTATTTTTGAACCATGACATCCTATGTTATGAAGATATTATGCCTAAAAATTAAAACCCTCACCTTTAAATAATTTTCACCTGCAGACCTCCTGTGGAGTTCTGTTGGACTAATAATTTAAGGGACTAAGAATAGGTAATATAAATAAGATTAAAAAAAACTGTTATTCTCTCTCTAAATTTGCCTTTATCAATAAACTCAATAGAGTTGGTGTTGATGGATCATTGAAAACAGCATTTCTACAGACCCAAGAATGGTGGAAACACTGAGATGAGACACTGTAGATGACTTTCTCTTAAGTCTCATGCTGTTATCAGTCTAAACAAATTTACCTCTTGGCCTATGCATGCAAGTTTTATGCCTAGGTTTCAAATGCTTATTTTAGATACTGTATGTGTCATATATATATGTATACATGTATATATAATTCTTCATCAGTAATGTGTATGAATTCTTAGGTAATATATGTGGTAAGAAAAAAAAAATTTAAAAATTCTGAAACATTTAATTGCCACAGGAAGTTGTATCATTATCTTTACTAAACATTACAATTTTTATTTCAGATAGGTCACCAAATTACATTCAAACATTAGCTTCCATCTTTCTGTGATATGAGACACATTTAAATTCAGAAATGTGGAATGTATAGCTAATATTAATCCCCTAAACTATTTAGTATCACTAAATTAAATTAAGTCTTTTCAGAACCAGTGAAATTAAATTAAAACTCTTATGCCATTGTAGCATAACTTGCTTCTTAACAGAATATCTTTGATAAGACATTTGAGAATTAATTGTTTTTAAAAATGAGAAAGCATAGATCATAGATACTATTATCGATGTATGTAAAGTATGATGTGCTAGATTTATAAAAGCAACTGTGGTAGAATAAACAAATCTGCAGTCCAGCTGTAATACAACCAGCAATTCACACTGGTATCAGGAAGAATAAATAGGAAAACACACAATATGAAATACGCAGACTGAACACCAAGAAATAGGAAGGAGTCTCTAATCTTAATGACCTTTTCTTTTATAAAATATAAGTTTGTAAAAAGGACCAAAATTAGTATACTTATAAATGGGCAATTAATGAGTAAAAGCAAGCATGTTACACATGCTTGCAGAGATTTAAAATTCTGCCTAGCAGTAAAATTATGATACTAAATTAAAATTTGGTAATATCATCCCATGTGTTCCTTCACTAATAATTAAGTCGAATTATTTAACTCTAGGTATTAGGGACAACCCTCAATGCCAAATAGATCTGCCTGAAATGTTAGCATTATTTGAGTTATCATTTGTGTCCAAAAGGCCTACTATTTGAGGCAATGAAGATCAAAACAGATTTATGGTTTTTTTTTTCATTTACATTACATTATTTCAAAGCAGAAGTCTAATTTTGTTAAAAATATTTGAATGCATGACATTGAAAAAAGAGTGTATAATTAAATTGCATTTCTAGTAGCATCAATGTGAAAAACAATTTGATTTAAAAACTTCTTACATTCCAAACTATCCTTTCATGCATGACCAGCTCTGTTCAATAAAGTTACTATTTTGATTTTAATTTAAAAAATTGTCATACATATATTTCTGATACTTTAGTTCTCAAAATAAATATACTCATTATAGCTAATGTAGGTAAAAAGATGCAAAAATAAGGTTGGAATTTTTTTATAATGTTAAAGAAAATAAGAAAGGGCTTTTTTTAATCTCTTGAAATCACCATCTAAATGATTCCTATTATTTGCTACCTTTCCCTCCCCACCCAGAGAGAACAAAGTATTTTCCATTGAAAAAATATTAAAAAATGGCTCGATGCTGTCATATTAATATAACCATCAAACAGCAGCTCTTATGTGGTGAGTGACATTTCTGATGGCTTTTTTGGTAGATAAAATGATAGATTGTGTGAATGTCTGAGTCTTAACTTGAATGTCTATTTCTCTTCTGAATTCTCTCAGACATACAATGCAAACAGAATGATAAGGGAAAACTTATTGTATTCCAGATATCAGGTTTTATTAATTCAGAAATCAAATCTAAATTTAAAAAAATCCATCTTATGCTTCTTCCTGAGATTGACTGTTTCCATATTTGTTAGAAATGCTTTGGGGAAAAATATTTCTTGCTAAGTATATTTAAATATTTCATTTTGATTTTAGATATCATATCCATTAGTTTAACTATATTTTTAATTGTAGCCATAAGTTTTCTATACTCCTGGTTTTTAAACGTTTGAATATTTCAGAATCTTCTGTGATTCTTTTCTTTTTTCTTTAATTTATAAGATTTATATTTCAAAAAGGACAGTTGGATTTTAAGCAAAAAATTGTATTTCCAAGCTGAGGCACAAAGTGTTTGCAATTGAATATTTAATTTCACTGAAATAACCCTGGATTTTGAAAACACATATGCAAACAAGCAAACATGAAAACATAACTCTATCTCAAAACAGAATGAAGTATAATAAAATGGTTGAAGTATGTAAAAAATACTTTTTCTGGCTAATATCTTCTCATAGAAACCTGTTGTGCTAAATAACATTTAGTTTGTTAGACACAAGATGTACTTGTTCCTATGCTTGCTCCTGAAGCTTTTCATATCTGTTTACTGTATCTTTGACCAAACACTTGTAGAGACATAATAAAATGTGCTAATATTCTAAAGACAAAAATGATTTATCAAACAGATTCTGAGGCAGAGGTATTACAACAAATGTATTTTGTAAGGAAATGCTTACCTGTTGTAGAAAAGAAAAATACTAAATGGACGAGATAATTAGAATGTGGTATGAGTACTTTTTAACTATGGTTTTACAGGAGAAAAAAGGTTTAAGAATACTTTAATCAGTGCAATACAATGATAGCTTTGTGTAAGCTGTGCAGATGGCACTGGAGAATGACAGGGAAAAGAAGAATTTCAAATACTTTAAAAATGACCAAATTCCAAACCATTAATTTTGCTTTAAATTTAGATATTTTCTTAGTCATAGTCCTGATCAATAGCAAGACTAAAATGTCAATAAGTGAGGAGTTGTGTCATGATGCCATTGTAGCCCTGATAAATACTCCTAAGTAGACATAGATGGCATTTTCAACAGTTCATAAATATATAAAAAATAGTATATTTCTCATGGGTGGACTTTAATATATATACATATATATATATGTATTTAATTCAAATTCCACAATGTTATGAACTGTTTCCCAAGTAAATACTTGCATATATTTCTAATACAATGATATACTGATATCCTAAATACCTGAGAAGTGTACCTGATGTTGTGAGAAGTGCATTGTAGGCTTCAGCACAGAGCTTTTCATGTTGCATACCTTGTTTGCCTTTCTATATATATGCCAATAAGAGAAGGTGTTTATTACTCCTGAGCTGAATAAAACATTCTTGTATAGAAGGAAAAATAACAATTAACTATTTTCTTTTCCTGGAGATTAGGATATGTTTTGTCAGAATATTTAAACGCATCAGAAAACACAGAGAAAATAATCTCTTCTCTGTACAATAAGCAACCCACATGTGACACTTTTGAAATAAAATGCATGTGTGTTTTACCTCCTCTAGTATATATTCCTTGAATCAAGCTTTAAGAAGCACTTTTAATATGTATTTCAGCTATATAAGAAAAGAAAAATTATGAAAGAAACTAAAGAAAAGAGAAAATTGGTACTGACAGAAAAATCATGGCACTAATAAAATTAATGTCCAGATATAACAAATCACTAAGTGCAACTTAATCTGGACTTGATGTGACTTACAACATGGCCTTCATTAATATAAAAATAGCAAACAGCTCATTAACCTTTTCTTAGTCCCAGAGCAGCACCACTGAACACCTGCTAGTTTTCTGGTCCTAACAAGGAAAATAGGGTTTCCTTCATGGGATATCCTGAAAAGGATCCCTACCTGTGGTTGTAGAAACATTACTAATACCATGCACATTGTTATTTTCAATCGCCATAAAATTATTAAAAATGTGAAAAGAAAATAAGATTTCTGACTATTTTCATCTTAGGCCAGATGTAGTCTTTTTGTCATGTTCTTCCCATGATCCTACTATTATAGAACATAACTGACCCATTTGCCCCACAATATAGGTAATAAACATAATGGTAATGATGACAGTAATACTGACTTCTATCAACAGCAATATTCCTTGACTTTTAAAAGTCTGTTAAGACAAAAGAAAAAAAAAAGAGATATTATGATGATCTGTATAATACAGACTGTTTAATTTCCTAGTAAATAACTTCTAGAGCAAGGCCAAGTGGCTTGAATTGCCAAGGCCTGTTATATGGAGGTCAGACTTGAGGACAGAATTTCTTCTAGCTTAAAATCTTTTTAGTTTATAAACCTGTAGTTGAACTTATGAGGATCTTTGAAAAAGATAAAACAAAACTACAGAAAATAATGCTGAGAAAATTTACCATCAGCTTCTCCATGAAGGGTTGGTTTCAGGGATGACATCTGAATTTTATACACCCAAGAAAGAGTGCTTCAAACACTGGGGCATATTTATCTGAGCTCCAAAAATTTAAGAATTTTAAGAAAGCAGACTCATTGACTGAACTTCTGAATGTAAACATAGTAGTGATGTTTTCTATTCTTTCCATTCATTTAACTGACAGTTTTATTATTTATAGATTTCTAAATTAGTTAATTATTAGTGACAGCATATTTGACTTTTACTCACCAGCCTTTAATTGACACCTTTTCAGATGTAAATACCTTTTCTTTGATTTAATAAAACAATTTTTTTCACAGAGATTACCTTTAGCAGTAATTAGACTACCAAGAGAGGAGAAAAAATGTTAAGATATATATTTAGCATTAAGGGCAAAGCATAGTACCTCTGAAAGCCACCGACTTTTAAAGAACAGATAAGTTCTTTTCCTGCTAAGAAAATCTATACCACTTCATGTACGAATACACGCTATGTAACATATTGAGAGATCATAGAATTAACTTTGGGATAGTCTTGTTACTATAAAAATCTCAGGGTTTTGTCAAGCTTATGTACCTGATTAATGTTGCCTGCGTGAGGTTATAGGCAGCCTGAAGTTACAAACTTTTTTAACCTTTGAGAAAACACAATTGATGGGCTACAGGGAACAATGAAAACAAAAGATAAAAATGTTAGTTAGCCCTGCAGCTCAGTGTTCTTTTTTTTTTTTTCCTCCTAATATTTCTTTTTCTGCTTCTTAAAATACAAACCCTTTAGGCTACGTTTAAAAAAAATACTTTTTAGGAGATATTCACTCTCTCTCACACACATAGCATTGTGTCATCTAACTTTACAATATAGAATTCAGTGACAATTCCATACTCAAGTAGAGTTGTAGCTACAGCACCTTTGGAAGTCAAATGGTCTAATCAGACAAAGTTATTCTTGTAAGGAAAAGGCTGTTGATTTCAAGAGGATGTAGAATTGCCCTTGAAGCTATAAAGAGGAGTATTTTGCCTCCTGTAAAACTTCATTCAAAAGCTGAAAATAAATAGATATGTGTATCTTCTGACTCAGGAAAATTAACCANAATGAAAATTGAGAAAGATTAAATATCTGGTATCTGGAACTTAAGTAAAAGATCCCTGGTGTAATTCAGAGACACATATTTACAAAACCACATTCACCAGAGTTGCTCAGCTTTGCAAGCAAATAAGATGAGCTTAGGGGATTTATAGCTTTCTAATGTGCTTATCAAAACTCCTTAATCAAAAGCCCTTAAGTAATTTATCCCTACCTTCTGTGCTGAGTCCTCTAGACACATACTAGAAAAGTGGATTAATGGAAGACACTGATTGTTTTTGATTTCTGGCATACATTTATTTAAAGTTACCTTCTAAAAAATGCTTTTCATTGTCTATTAGTAGTTATTTATGACCTACAGTTTGCTCTGGTTTAGAACAAAATAAACAAACAGAAGGAATCCTTATCCTAGAACACTTCAAACCCAAAGCCCCAGTGCTATAAATAAAGGTTTTACCATTGATTCCAAAACTTGTGTAACCAAAAAGTTAAGCTAAGCAAAAGCATTAAATAAACCTCAGTCTCTCATATCTTGCAATTCTGTTTGCATGTAAGACTGTGGCCTACTGAGGAAATCTCCATTAAAAATTGGAAGTAAAGATAACTAAAATATTTCAACCTTTTAATTTTAACTATTTAAAAATCCTCTCCCTCAAAAAAACCCCTTAAAAATCAACAACAAAACAACCCAAACATGTCTCTTGGGATATTTAAAGAAGAGTGTTCAGCTGCAACTTTAGCAGGACTGAGTTTGTCAGGTATGTAGTAACAGGTTTAATCTTTTTTTTTTTTTTGTCTCTAAAATTTTAGAAATAATGATCAATATGAGAATTTCATATAAGTTTTTTCCCAAAGTTTTTAACAGCTGTTTTGCAACACGTGATGCCTACATGCTTGAAATGTTCAATGTGTGCTTAGTCTGAGGGCCTGGTAGCCTGCAACAACCAGACCTTGATGCATAATGAAAGTATTTTGCTTAGTATGTAAAGATGAAAGATCATAAAGGTGCTATTTTTTAAATTGTTTATCAGATGCAGCATTAGTGTAAATAATGAAAGTGTCATAAAATATTTGAGAGTAAAGCTATAGTATTTCCTGTTCTCTCTTCTTCCCTTTTTTTCCTCTTTCTTTCCCCTTTATCCCTCATTCCTTCCTTTTGTCCCCTCATTCACTCTCTTTTTTTCTTTCCTCCCTCCTTTCCATCTCTTACAGTTAAAGTGAGATCACACTTCACAGTGCAGCATAGTGCTTGTATACAGAACAAATACTTTTAAGCTAACAACAATCATCAAAGAGCAGTGCATACCTAAATTTATTTTTCAACATCTTCTAAATTAGAGGAGTTGTTACGAAGTTCACCAGATGTTGTAGTTTTGCTATTTACATATACCTTTTTTCTAAAATAAATTTTAATCTGATATAGAATCACTTGCAGAATTTAAATCGATTATATATAGAAGGCTCAAATTACAATGTTTTCGTTTTCTCTGTTTAAAGGAAATTCTAAAACAAGAATTCAGCTGGATTAAATAAAGTGTATGCAACCAGGCGTGAAAATTTTAGTGAATTTAGCAATGTTCAGCATCATACTCCTTCACAGCTGAACAGAACATAAATTGCAATCATCAGCAATTTGAGTCATCTGAAGAGATCAAAACACAGAAGTCTTAAAGTCTGTTAGGCAGGTTGAAAAAAAATAGCCTGACTATATTTTGAGACCAACTAAAGTGACTGAGAAGGCTGGTTATCAGCCAGGGACAGGTTTTCTATTGAGTTGTTCTAGACATACATGGTGAAAATTTATACTACAGAGGATATTTTAAGGTCATGCATAAATGTCTTAAAAATCAGAAAATTAATTTCCAGTATGTGTATATTCACTAGATGCATATTTATGCAATTACTTTTATTACTTCCCAGAAGAACCCAGTTCAGTGGTTCTTTGAGTAGGATACTTTCACACTTTGTTCTGAAATAAAAGCCTTGAAAAATTCACTGGGATAAGACCTAGAGATAATAATTTCTGACATCTAGGAAATCTCTCCTGAGGTGATATATTCATTACAACTTTCCAAAGAATCACTTTTACTAATTTGTGTACGTTTTCAGAAGGACAGCAAAGGTGATTTTATTGAAAGGATGCTGCACAGAAGTTAAATTAGAAACAGCCCAAAATTAGAGCCTTACATAGAGACAACGTCCAAAAAACTTTTTCCATATTCAGATGATTCTGTATTTTTCCCTGTTCTAGAAAATAGAAAGCCTTTGTTATTGCTATTTGCAAGAAATTACTAAAATATACATCAATGACAATTTTTCTCAAATGCCAAATATTTCCAAAGTTATGATCAATAGTTATGATTGGATTAAGCTTGAAGTTAGACTGACATGTGTCTTTTACTAGAACTCATTCAGAATAATCAAATGAAAACTACTAAGACAATATTACAATTACTGCAGGAGCAATCAAGAAGTGAAGTTAATATTCTTTTACTTTTGGAATCAAAGTAATTGACTTTCATAAACTACTCAGAATCACAGAATCCCAGGATCACAGAATCCCAGAATAGGCTGAGTTGGCAGGGACTCACGAGGATCACTGAGTCCAGCTCCCAGGCCTGCATACCACCATTGCCAAGAGTCACACCCCGTGCCTGAGAGCATTGTCCAAACCCTTCTTGAGCTCAGTCACTTGCTGCTGTGACCACTGCCCTGTATCAACCCAGTGTCCAACCACTCTTTAGGTAAAGAATGCTTTTCTAATATCCAACTTTAACCTCCCCTTTCACAGCTCCAGGCCATTCCCTCAGGTCCTGTCACTCATCACCACAGAGAAGAGATCACTGCCTGCCCCTCCTCTTCCTCTCACAAGGAATTTGTAGACTTCAGTGAGGTCTCCCCTCAGCCTCCTCCTCTCCAGACTGAAAAGACCAAGTGACCTTTCTTAATAAAATACCATTTGCCTTCATATATATAACCAAATATTAACTTTAAAGTGTGTTTTCCTTAGCTATTCTCCTTTTTTACCTAATAGTGGCTCAGAGTCTGAGTCTGCAAAAGATTCTTTTGAGATCTGACATTGATAAGCCACAGGAACCTGAAGACTCAGAGGCACATGCCTGGGACCTCACAGTAATATAATGAATGAGATGTTTCTTTAATGTGTGTCTACACATTTGTGCTCCCATCCTTTATGGTCAGTTTAATAGGTGCCCTACAAAAAAACCATACCAAGTGAGAGCATCCTTAGATTTGTGTAATGCATTTCTGGAGCTCCCTCTTCCATTGTGTTTAATGAAATATCTCTTACTAAATTCCTTAATTTTGTTTCTAATACTAAAGTTTTCATACCGATGTAGAAATATATTAAATTGCTCAGTTCTTCATAAGATTTTTGAGTAAAAATAAAGTTTGTGGTGGTTTGCATCTTTTAGCATTATAATTTATTTTTAGTATTATGCTTATTTAAGGAACGCAACGTTACCTATTTTTGTTTACACTCTTGTGACAACTAAAAGGAGCTCCCCTTCCTCAGGCATTTACTGACCACTTCTAACCTAATATTTTATTTTCTTGCTGCCACGTCTTGGGTGAATAAGGAGGACAGAGTGAGATCAAGAATACATAGAGACATATAAGACACTCTGTGACAGATTCCACTTTACTCCAAGAGATGAAATGAACAACTGGAAAAAGATAAAGAAATGTCTAAAATGAAAGGGTTGCTCTTTGCAATAACAACTTGTAATACATAATGTATTTCCAGCAAGGGAAAAGTGCAACAAGGGCATCCCTCATGTAGATACAAAAGAGTTGACCAGGTAACTTCTGATGGAAAGATTTTCCCTGGCCACTTTCCAGGATGAACCTCTAGGGACTGAGTAGTTTTTATTTTACCAAATATAATGCCACTTCACAAGAGTAACAACACATAATCTAATTCATTTTCCTTTTCATTGTAGTGAACTTTGCATATGTATTGGTGGCTCTGAAAGGAGTATGCAACAAATTAATGTCCTGATTGACTTGCTATTTGTGACTTTGCAAAGTAAAAGTCAAAGCTGATTTAAAGGCTTGATTTTGGGAATCTGGAGTCTGAAAGACAATAAAATCTATCACTTAATAAGAAGACAATGAAGAATATTAATAATATTTTATAGTGACAAAGAAAAATGTCATTAAAATAATTAACCATACATATGGTTTATAAATAAATAATAGCAATTTACTGAAGAAAAACCAAACCCAAATGTTGTGATCTAGATTCTAGAATTGAAATTTTGAAAATTAAAGGAAAAAAATACCTTTTTGGGGTTTACATTTTTTAATGCCATGCTTTTCTCTCCTTTTTAGGACCTACATATAAATAGTGATTTCAGTACTTATTGTTGTTGTTTGTTTTCTTGTTTGTTATGGCTATATATAGTAACTATTTACTTCTTAGCTATTTTGAAATATATGCTGTTAATGTGAGGAGACTATATGATCTAATATCTAAATTCTGTATTTTTTAATGACAGAGCACAATGAAGCCTAAAAGCATTTAAGTGACATTTCTTTGCCAAAATTCCAAATGCTGACAAGTGATTTAACTGGAACCGAATCATGACTTGGAACAAGAAGCAGAAATACAGCAAAATAGTTGAAGGATGTTGATGATTTTTGTGACTTTTTGCTGATTACAGCAGTTTTGAAATTACAAGAAACATCCAGAACTTTTAATGAGTTTCTATATTAAGGGTAGCACTGACTTCACATTAGAATGAAGAGGGAAATGACTGCAAATAATGGTGACTGTGTCATAAGTCATTGTTTTCTCTAACATACAAGAGCAAATGATCACTCCACGAATTTTTCAAGAGGTCTTCAGATGCCATATGCATTGGAGTAATTCAGACGCATGGACAATACCAAGACAAGAGCTGAATCTCTAACTGGCTATTTCAGCAGACAATAAGTTTATATACACTTTTGAGTCAGTGGACATAGTACTTCTCACATCTGAAGAGAAAAATATGTATTTCCCTTGATGGACTGCTATTTAGACACAGCATAAATTACATATATTTTTCAACCTTCTTTCTGGAAACCACTCCCATTATCTTATCCTCAGATCTTCCAGATTCTTGAAAACATTATGTTAAATAAATGAGAAAAATAATGCAATTGTGGTTTCTTGGGTTTGGTTTGGTTTGGTTTGGTTTGGTTGGTCGGTTGGTTTTGGTTTTGGTTTTTTGGAGGGAAATGCATAGATGTGGCCCTCAAATTTATAAACTTAGCAAAGCCTTTGAAAATTGACAGAATACTGTGTAACTGCCAAAAATCAGATATTCAGTACATAGGATTTGTCTGATTCTGACACAGATTTGTATACAAATATCTGCCTTAGTTGAAATGTACAGATTTCCTCACAAATGTATATTATTAGCGGGTTTTGTGAAAAACAAACAAACAAACAAACAAAAAAAACCCAACAAAAACCAGAACCATATTCTAAAATAAATTTCAATAAAACTGCAAACATTTTAGCACAATTTGAAGTACTTAACAATAAATTTAATGATTCAGCATATTTTGAGAAGGGGGAAAAATTCTCTAATGGTTATTTGATTCCAGATTGAACGAAGGTATTTTATGAATAAGCAATACACTAGGTGAATTTATGACCTTGGATAGATGAAAGCCAAAAATATGTGAGGACTGAATATAAAGAAATAAAAAGGTACAACCCTTGGCTTTCTTGATCAAAGTGACAATGTTAAAAAAATAAATTTCAATTTAAAAAATGGTGAGTGCAAACTGTATTTTAAAATCTATGTTCTGTAGGACAAAACTTATTTTTCATTTAGCATGCTACTATGATTTTGATACCCATCTATAATTTAAGGGTAGTCAATCACAGAATTCTTTTGCTTGGAGAAGACCTTTAAGATCATTGAGTCCATTTTAACTGTTTTGAAAATTAAATGGTGTCATATTCACTAGTGTACAATATTAGCAAGGATAACCTTGTGGAAATTAAAAATACAAGCAGATACACCATGATACCATCTGATAACTAATAGCCTCAGTTAAGCATCTATATGCCTTTAAATAGTCTTCCCTTTTTCCTTTCTGTTTTGCTGTGTTCTGAAGAGTTCAAGCCTGCTACTGAAATATGTTTCTTGCATATGTTTTTTGTTTAAATAAAATCACAGCCTACTCTATATTTTCAAATGTGGTGACTTATCTAGAGGAGTCAACTTTACAAATGTATATCTGGAACCTCTGTTTAAAAGAGAAGAGGTACCTTGATTTACATCAGCTGCAATATCTGCTTCAAAAATGCTTTTAAAAATTGTATTTTAAATAGATGACTTTTCTGTCAGGGAATTTTAGTAGGAACTGATGGCTACAGCAATAAAAGGTTAGTAAGAGGCAGTGTGTATACTCCACTACATCATATCTCATGTCTGTGATCCCATATTCTTCATAGTATTTTAGTTTTACTGTAAATTTTCAGAAATTTTTCATCTCCTGGGGAAAAAAGAAAGATTTAATTGTTGGAGAACTGGAAATCATGGGACAAACAATAGTGAATTCTGGGTCTATTGCTCTTCTCTCAGGTAAAGCACTTTTTTCAGAATCAGAGTTGGACATCATTAAAATTTAACTGTTTGCAGAAGGGAAGGCAATAATAATGTAATGAAATGAGTAAAATGTGTAGTCTCAGAAGAAGGAAATGGAAAATAGAGGTACACAGAATACCACAGAGGGATGTTGTGCTTAACTTCAGTAAGGACTTCAGCTGAGAACAATCTTCTTGCATTAGAAATAAAGCAGACAAAAGGAGCAAGAAAATGGGTAGGTTTGGGTAGGTTCTCACTTGTCCTATAGCAGCAGCAGCTGGTCCTGTTGAGGTCAAGATTGTCTCTAGTGGTAGTGAGCTGAGCCCAGTCCTCATGAAACTGGGGCCTGATCTGGGAACTACTAAGTGGGTAATAAGATACCAGAAACCCCTCTATTTCAGTGCTTTCTTGGCTTGATAGGATGTTTTATTTGTTTGGTAGATAGAGGGCAATGTGTATATCTTCCTGTCATTATACTCAGATTCAGACATATCAAGTTTGATGTCCTGACTTTTACAGCTCAGTTTTCCTTAGTTCCTTCTCTGGCATCCTGTCTAATACTGGTTCACAAGCTCTCACCTGCCTCTCATATACTCTACGTGGCAGCTTACTCTTGTTTGAACTTCTCTTTCACATAAAAGAAACTTTCCCACTTGTCTTTCCTACCTATATTCCCTGAAAAGCTCTGAGTAGTCAGGCTTTGATTGTTGCTTGTTCTGTTTCTCAGGCTATGTACATTTATTTACATATACTTGAATAGGAACTCCCTTCAGCCTGTTCCATATTTTTTATTGTTTCTGCAGTTCATTCACAGCTTGGGTGGGTAAAGACCTCCCAGAGTACACCAGCATCTCCACAGATAATATTTTGAAGAATTATGGTTCCAGGTCTCAGGTTACAAATATACTAATTGTTTCAGATAAAATAAAAAGAATCCTCCTCCATGATATTGTGCCAAACCAATTTTTTTTTTTTTAGCATTTAGTATTCATATAACACTCCGCATATATAAAAATCTAAATATGCAGAGAAGTCAGAAATTGCTATTGATTTATTGTGCTGGACACTGAAGTTCAGGGGGCAATATTTTGCTAGAAATAGTCATGTAGCCAAATCAATGAAATAAACAAAAACCAAATTTAGATCTTATTGTCCTCTGAAATATAATTATTTCATGCACAGTATTGCCTTCTTTATAAAGTATGAAAATATTAATACAAAACAATAGGTATTTTTTTTCCTATGTCAAGTGGATGGAAATAGAAAAGAGTCTAACCCATAGCAATTCTTTATAATTTTCATTCCCCAAAGTGTGTTTCTTTTACCTTTACTCTTATAAGCAATACAAAGAAAAAGGGGAAAGATGGAAAAGTAAGTTATATTACCTGAATGCAATTTTCTCTAGCTGTGCTCCCTCAAGGACATTAGTAATTTATCTACTCATTTACCTTTAGTTAGAAAGTATTACAGTTTTATCTGAAAACACATGAAAAAGATCAATTACAGGACTGTGAATTCTACATGGTCAAATGATTTATTGCTTGATCATCCAGGAGGATCTACTAATAGCTGTAATAAGAAAGACTTGGAAATAAGTAAGACATTAAATTTTTTCACCATATGCTCATAATCATAATTTTCTTGCTAAGGGTCATTGTATGACTACCCTTAAAAGAAAGAGACAAGCAGCATAGACTTCTCTGTTAATTGGTGTTCTTTATGTAAGTTGAGAGCAATTGGCACAAAATATGTTGAAAATTGTATTAGAGCTGGCCAAGATTTTATAATGCTCGAGTTTCCAGGGTGATAAAGTACTTTTTAAAGAAATAACAACAATAACAACAAACAGATGGCAAAAGAAGAAAATAAACTAAGGATAAAAAGTAATGTAGAGAAGAGAAGAGAAACCAACAAACAAGTAAAGACAAACAAAGAAAATAGATATAACAAAGAAGCTTAAGACTAGAAATAATATTTTATTAATAATTATTTAAAAATAATTCAGCCTATGTCCTTCTACTGATGTTCCCTTTACAAATCTGAAGTAGCAATTCATGTGATTTCCAGATGTTGTATCTTAGGATTTAATTGGCTTTGTATTTTACTACGGTTGATAGCTATGTACAAAGGAGCTAGAACCCACATGAAAGGAGCTAAAGGAACAAGTTCATGAAATAAGAAAACTTTAAAGAAGACAATAATATAGCAGAGAGGTGATTATCCCAAACTGCTTCTACTTTTAACCAACCTAGAGTCCTTAAATTTCACTGAGAGTAAATACAGAACTGAGAATATTACTTTACTTGGGTTTATTACTTAACCAATCTTCTAACCAACTAGTTCTGCTGCTTCTCATCTCTGTGCACTTCCTAGATATTTATGAATGTCAAATTCAAAGAAATGAGAGACTATGTAATGCTTGATATACTTTTTTCCAAGAGGTGCACTCACTGACAATTCAGCCTCTGAAAAGGTTAAAGGGTTTGTGTCAGATATCACTGCCCTGTAAAATGGTTCTATATTTGCAGCACTATGGATTGGTAAAACAGGTAGATCCCTGATGTAAGTATTCATTATATTCCCTCCATTGACACAAAATCAGTATACAAAGTACCTTCAGTAGTTCATATTTATAAATGTGATCTCTGAGTATAGTGAACTCTGAGCACTGGTGTTTTTTAACTGTATTATGGAATTTTATATATATTAGGAAATCAGTGAACAGGTGTTGTTGTCCAGATTTTTAACAATTGTCATCTGACAGATACAGAGTGAGATCAGGAATCCTCCAGAGTATAATGAAATGGCAGTCCAAAGATTTATGTTTCTTTATAACCTGACCATTTCATTATTTGCCACTGTTTTTGTTTTACAGACAAAACAGAAGTTGTGCCAGACTGACTACGTTAAGTCACAGTACTGAAAACATTCCAAATGTGTATGCTTGTAAACTCATTTGTAGCAGCACAGGGCTATGTCTTGTTCAAACATGAAGAACAGGTTGTCAGACTGATAACCTGAAAAACAACTTGGACATGTGCAACCCAGACAAAGAGAAACATATTAGGACCTCAGCAGCTTAGAATGGGTCTCCACATGAGCCCAGTTCCTTAGTTTCTAATCTATAAAAAGTTAGAGTTGATAGCTTTTTGCTTCAGAATGATAATATTTCTAATGTCCAGTTGATTAAGAAAAATTTGAAGAAAAAAGAAGTCTGAAAGTTGTTTAGATTGTAGAGAATCAGAAAGTTACATTTTCCTTTAATAAATGTTTCAGTAATGTGTTTGTAATGCTAAGTTAATATTGCTAAGTCACCAAAAATTCAGCCTTGATATACTTAAATAATCTCTTATTTTTCACATTAACCTTATTTCTTTAAGTATTTTGAACAAATGTTGGCTATTAAAAGTGCAATGTGAAGTGAAGCCATTTTATGTGGAGTTTCATAAATACATGAAGCAGACTAAAGAAAAATAAAATGTGTTAACACCTTCCCATGGTAAATGACAGATTTAGTGCAGATTGTTTGGTTTGGATATATTTTCCCCTTGAGAATAAAGAGGAACGTCAGAGATCAATACATGAAAGCGTTGGTCTTGAATTGACAGTATTCTTTGTTAAAAAAAAGAAATAAATGTCTTATGTGCTAAAGCTCAGAAAAAGCTACAACATACTGAATCTTGCTTGTCATATAGGGGGAACCATTACACTGACTGAGTCTCTGATCAGCATAGAAAAGAGCAAAAACTTGTTCTGGGTTTGTCTGGAATGGGGTTAACATTTTTTCATAGCAGTCCACATGATGCTGTGCTTTAGATTTATGACCAAAATAGCATTGATAGCAAGCCAATGTTTTATTCATTGTTGAACATTGCTTGAACAACATCAAAGCCTTTTCTATTTTTCTTTCTTCCACATTACCTGGAAGTAGGCTGAGGGTAGGTAAAAAGCTGTGAGGGGGAATAGCTGGGACAGTTGACCTGATCTGACCAAAAGAGTGTATCGCCTTCTGCATAGCCAAGCTCAGCAAAAAGGGAATTTTGGCCAGTGTGACACCCAGGCTGGTGTCCTGGGAAGCTGGGCCTCAGAATGCATGACTCCTACTTGGGAAGACAGATGCCATAACCATGAATGTGTTCCCCTGTTGATCCTCCATTTTCTAAGAGTTTATTCCTTATAAAGACCCAATGGTTTGTGATTGTGTCTGTTGTCCTTGTCCTCTCCTCTGCCGCCCCCACACCAATCTGACCCTTATTTCCTGTAACCCTGCTCAAGGGATGACCACCAGTGGCACTCGTAATGGACACATCTGGTCATGATGGCTGCACCAGACTCAAAGTAGATTTGGGGGAGGCACAATAGTCAAAGGCTACGTGAGCAATGTGCCCACCAAATTGTGGTGCTGCTTAAATTTGGAGGAAATTAACTTCTGTAGTAAATATGCAAATACCACTATAATTCAGTTAATATACTTTATAAATAGTGAATAGCTGGGGGCTCATTGGGCTTTCTTACATGGCAGCAGTCAGCACACTTGAGTAACACCTCTTAAAGCTGCCCTTGAGGCTGAGAGATTCCTCGCTGCAACAGATTATCAGTAAGTGATTAATAGCATACTAAACTTTTAAATCTTAACTAAGTGCTATAAAGGGTTGGTTCTGCACATAACATCCCTTAGACATAAACAATTGACAAAGTCTGGGCTAAGTCTGGATCCAGCTGCATCTAAACTCCTTTCTGAAAAGATCAGAACATAAGGGGGTTCTTTCTGAACCTCATGACTTGGCAGAAGGCTCTCCCTGACAGTTCTGTCTGCCTGTCCTTTATGCAGTGATGTTTATGAAGTGTCACCTTTATAGGTGACATACCTTGCCATCAAATCTCATTAGATCAGTGATGCATTTCCTATTTTCCAAACTTTGTTAAATCTCTGCCTTATATCAATAGAAATATTGTTACTTCTCTCTTAAAAGTGTCACTCCATCTGCAACGTGACATATCTGTAGTCTCTTGAGTGGCTCTAACATTTTTATTACATCCAAATTCAGCAGGCAAGCTGATGCCATCTGGAACTACAAATATGACTGGCTTCATCTAAATAAAGATTAATGCTACCTACATACTTGACAGCACAGCAGGGATCAACCTTACTGATAAAGGACATGACCCATAACCTTTTTTCTCCTGCTACTGGAAATATGGATGCAAAACTCCAACCAATGCTCTCTATAACCTGAAGCAGATTTTCTCACCTGTTGGTGCAACAAATGGTTTGGTTGTTTCATTTTGGTTTTTTGTAATGGAAAGAAAAAATTATATTCAAATGTTTTAGGACCAGCTACAAAATTTCTGTAGCATTTCCTTCACATTTTCTCATTTTTAATCCCTTGGATGATGAAGCAGGCAATAGTCATCATATATTTAGGTTATATAGAAACTTTCTAGTGGATATTGATATAAATTGTCAGTGAAAGGCCTGGGGTCAATCAGGCTGAATAGATCATCCATCTATCACCCCTCTGATGCAAGGGAGCAGCAAAATTACAAGTGTAGGATGAAAAGTTAATTTAAGAAACCAACCACCATTTTTTTCCTTTCACTTGGCATAAGGTCCTGTGAGAGTCTTGAAAAATCAAAGGTTTTTTTTTTCTCCTGCACAGACTTACCTAAAAATCCCCACAATTCTCATATCAGATGCTTAGTGATTAGTGACATTAAAGGGTGAGGAGCTGTTAGCCATATACTTGTCACTTAAGGTTTTTATAATATTTATGTTTGAAACACAGTCTTGTTTATTTTTTGCTGAGATAAGATGTTTTAGTACATCCTAGGATTGCCAACATAAAAGACCTCAATCTCAGCCTATGACTAAAATATAAGGGATAGCAAAAAAACCTATTTATCTTGTATGTAATAGATCACAAGATAAATACTGGATGCAAATAATGGAAGCAAAGAAACAAAAAGATAAATATCAATGAACAATTTAATGAAAAGTTTTTGTTTTCTTTTTTTTTTTTTTACTTCTCTTCCCATTAGGCAGAAAAATCAGCAATGACAATTATAGAGGATAGTTGATCAGCAAAAATTTCATGGAAAGTGATTTCTCATATCCCTCTGGCCCTAATTAAAATGGTAATCAGCTGTACATAACAGACAGGACCAGCTTTATCCTTCTAATACTTGGTGTAAAGTTGGAGTAAGTGTATTGACTTCAGCAATATTATTTATGGTAATTTGAAAGAAACTACGATTTCTTCTTATCTGTTACAAAGAATAAGTGAGATTTCTTCTATATATGTCTTGAAGGTTATATTGCAATTTCTTCTTACTCTGTCCAATTCTTTTCAGTATCATTAAAGTTTCTAGAACTCCTTTAAATGTTCTGGGATTTCCTTCTCTCTTATGCAGTTCTCAGTCACACAAGGACTTAAACTTTTGGGTTGACCACATTGCTTGTGTTGCTCTTTTAACTTTATGCATTTATTTACGCTTACATGGCTTTTTCTTCCTTTTTTTTTTTTTTTTCCTAATGTGACCTACCAAGAATAGATTCTCCCTTTTCCACTCTTGATTTTTTATGAATTATTGAATTTCGGCCAGTTTTATTCAACTTGTTTCACATTTCCTTCAAGTCAGCATTTCTTACAGTGCAATATTGTTGTGTTTGCTGACCTCTCTACACAACTTCATCAGCATTTCAAACTTAATGACATTATAATAATGGTATCCTACGTGCTTTCCAACTTTAACCTTGTTTATCTTACAGCAGTAGCCTGATTTTCCATTATATGGCCCTTGTGACCTCATTTACTGCTTGTTCAAATTACTGGGTAAGAAAGAAATGTTTTCAAAACTCTTTGTGTAGCTTTCTTATTTCTATTTCAGTTGCTCTGATCTTTCTGCACAGAAAATCACAAATAAGTACTGTATGGCTATTTTAGACAATAATCTTTTGCATATGAAATTTTATGTGCCACCTCCTTATACTGTTTAGACCTATATATAGCAATACAAAATATGTTTTCCACAAGAAATCATTCTTACCTTTTCAGTTATTTAACTCCGTCCTTATTGTTTCATCACATCAGTCAAAAACACTTCAGGCAGTTAGAAGGGTCTCTCCTACTGATAATTTTGATATCCTACAGTTATTTCTAGCCCCATATATGGTAGTATGGGAATGAAAGTTAACAGTCTACTTGAGAGCTGTTCCTTCAAGAATAGAAGGAGAAAACAGATTTCATTATCAACATTTCACAGGTATCATTATCAACAATTGATTTTTCCCCTCTGGATGTTGCGCCTGGAGACCTTGACAACATTGAGAGTTATGACCATGCAAAATGCATGAATATCAGCAAGGCCAAGTGCAAGGTCCTGCACCTGGGTCTGGTCAATCCCAAGCACAAGTACAGGCTGGGCAGAGAATGGATTGAGAGCAGCCCTGGCAAGGACCAAGGGGTGTTGGTGGATGAGAAGCTTGACATGACCTAGCAGTGTGATTTGCCACCCAGAAAACCAACCTTATCCTGGGCTGCATTAAATAAACGGTGACCAGAAGGTGATTTTATGCTCCTGCCTTTGTTTCAAGAGTTGGCAGGTGTTTTGCCTTTTCTATAGCTGATAAGGTCATGTTGGGTCACAGGTTGGACTCGACGATCGCAAAGGTCTTTTCCAACCTAGTTTATTCTGTCATTTATTCTGTGATATCCTCTCCTCATTTTGCTCCTATTCTTTTAATGTGTTTAATGTGTATTTTTACCTCTTCAGAAAATCATCTCATTAGATTTTAACTTGAAAGAATGCAACTGATTTATCTTTTTAATATCCTGCATCATCGTGTGAAGTATATTACATGCAATGAAGTATTTAACACTCTTTTTTTATGTCTATGAGATCTCACTCTGATTTGTGTTCACACTGGTTTGTGTTCAATCACACAGAAAAGCATTTGTAACCAAATATGTGTCTTTTTGTCATAATGCTGATTTTCACAAAATATTTCATACACTATGAAATGTTTTTGTTATAACAGGCTGATTCACTTAAAAACTGTCTTGAGTTCTGATCCAGATTTTTTAAAGATAAAAATATTGGATGCAGTAGCAAATTGATTTTCTGTGAAAACAGATTCATAGTGATAAATTTTTGTTGAATCATTCCATCAACAATATAGATTGCAAATAAAGAGAAATATTTTTTTCTATGCTAAGTCAAAAATGTAGACAATGTGTGATTTTTCTAATAAATTAAAAAATTACTTAGATAACTTCTCTTACAAGCTTGTACTGGTAGATATTGATGCACATTATACATGTATAGTCCTTCTCAGTTATGAGTAAAAGATAACAATAAAAAAGCTGACAAGAAAGTAGCAAGTATAGAAAGACTAAGCATTAACCACTTAAATAAAAGGGTTTCCTGCCAGGTCAGATTGCCAGTAAACATGTTGTGAAAAGTTTTATGTATTTTAGGAATTAAAACAATTTTTACAAGCAGAACATGAGAACGCAGTCAGTGCTGTAGGTTATGTACAATACAGTGCAAAATCTGGGTTTAAAAGCATTAGAAAAATGTCTTTAACTAACAAACCTATAGAGAAAGACAGCCACAACAAGCATACAATCCATGGTGGTAAACAACAGCTTTTGAAATGCATATGTTCTTCAGGCTGATATATTCCTCTGTGACAGAGTATGTCAAGCTCTGTCAACTGAACATTTTAATAGAAGGGGTTTCTTAAAATCACAGCCAAGAAAACAATTATTAGAGGAGAAAAAAAAAGAACTTACATACCACTGCACACAGAGAAAATTTTTCACACAAATTTGTGAGGATAATTAGTGCCATGCACTAGCAACTTTCTCCTGACGTTTTGGACATTTAAAATTTCGCCTTGTTCTGTCACTGCTCAGCTGAAAGGCAAGACCAACCCCCACCTTGCCACAACCTCCTTTCAGGTTGTTGTAGATGCCAATAGTCTCCCCTTGTCCTCCTTTTCTCCAGTCTGAATAACCCTCTTCAGAGCCTCCTTTCAAAGCTGTGAACCTCTTTAAGGAAAGACCAGTATTTGTAGAAAAAAAATTTATTTTTTTCTTATTTCATATATTTACATTGAGATGGGATTTACTTCCCTTTGGGAAGTCCTCTACAGGTATTCTAATTTTCTTTCTATCAAGAAACCTGAAACTGTATAAATAGGGAGGTTATATGTCAGACTCCATGCACAGATGTGTATGATTTGTGCTTGTAGGTATGATTAGCTATGTGAATATGTACAAATATCTAGAAAATACATGTCTGTCTGACAAAAGTACATACACAATTTATACTACGCTATAAATATATATATATATATATATAGGCAGGCAGATGGAATTAGAAATGAAAATTTTTCTCTTCCCATTTTTGCCAGTTTTGTGGAAAATTCTGGAGATATTGCTATACCATGCAGGCTAAAGAGGGAAAGAAAAAGAAGATAAAAGTTAGTAACGTTCCAATTTCAATTTTTACTAAATACTAAAACAGTGGAATTCTACCAGAATAGACTAAGTCTAAAGCTAAAAAATATGACAGTTTGCCAAGATTTACTAATCAAATGTTTCAGACATTTGAGGCTTGGACTGAATGTAATATGTTTGTTTCCACAGACAATTATATCTACAATAAAATTCTCAGGAAGACAGCTTAGGGATCATGAAAATGCCAACTAATATGTTACATCAACTCAGATGATACTACTCCTTCATCACTTCTTATAAGCTTAATTAAAACATCATTTTTAAAAACCCCAAAGATTGGCTTAACAAATTGAAAAAAGAAACAAGCCTTGATTGCATGTATTTCTCAGGTCTACACACTTTATTATAAGCAAATGAGAGAACTTGACATCGCAGAGTGCACAGATTTATTAATTTACAGAATCACTGAATATTCTGAGTTGGAAGGAGCCCACAAGGATTATCAAGCCCAATGCCTGGCCCTGCACAGGACCTCCCAAGAATCACACCCTGTGCCTGAGACCATTGTCCAAACATTTCTTGAACTCAGTTGGGCTTGGTGCTGTGACCCCTTCCCTGGGGAGCCTGCTCCAGTGCCCAACAACCCTCTGGGGAACAAACCTTTCTTGAATATTTAACCTAAACCTCCACTAACACAACTTCAGATTGCTGGGGTCCTGTCACTGGTCACCTGAGAGAGGAGACAAGTGTCTGCCCCTCCTCTGCCCCTCATGAGGAAGTTGTAGGCAGTAAGGAGGTCTCCCTTCAGTCTCCTCTTCTTCAGACTGAACAGGCCAAGGGACTTCAGCTGCTTCTCATTTGGCTTCCCCTCAAGGCCCTTCACCACCTTTGTAGCCTCCTTTGGACCCTCTCTAACAGCTTTGTATCCTTATATTGTGGCCCCCAAAACTGCACACAGAACCCAAGGAGAAGCCACACAAGTGAAGAGCAGAGCATCACAATCCCCTCCATCAGCCAGGTGGTGATGCTGTGTCTGAGGCACCACAGGGCACAATTTACATCACAACCGAGCTCATACTTTCAATCACAAGATCATAACAGAACTTAGTCTACAGCCCTTGCACATCGAAATCTATTAGATCTGATATAAACTGACAATTATTATTTGTATAAGGAGACCTCTGCTAAATTTAATTAGACATCAGAAACAACACTGAATCAATTAATGAAATAACATCTGAATTTAATTTAATGGTTCAATGGAAGTTATGAAAACAGCTCTAGCCCATTTGATTACAAGAAAATTTTATATATTATATAAAATTAGTACCGTTCAGTTTCAGAAATGGAAAAATAAGTGGTATATTCTGTGTTTCAGCATGTATGCAGAGTGTGCAGCAGAGCAGCTCTTTCTGAAGAGTTAAAAACTGCCTAGATCAGATGCCTAGATCAGATGATTATTAAATCATCAGAGAATCTCAACACTGGTTTGTAAACAATAACAAGTTGTGCAAATTAAATGGTAGTGGTTTTGAAGGGTAAAGATGAAAACATTTTCAGATTTTAAGCAAAATTGCAGAAGAAGAACCTACACAACCCTCACTGATACCTAGGCCATTTAATTTCATAGACTGAATAATGCTATGAGGCAAAAAGATAATTGCATATTTAAACTATGTATTGATAATGTTTATATACAAGGGTGTTGAATGTCTTAGAGATCTTTGTGTGCTTGACTTTAAAACCTTCAAATTGTCTTCCTAAAAAGGTTTCAAGTTTAAAGCTAGAAACAAAGCTATGTGCTTCCTGTCTTCTTTGCATTCATCAAGATGGTCAGATGCATTGCAAAGGTCTGTACTACATGAGCTAATAAGAATCATAGAAATAGAAGCAGTTATCAACTGGTTGTAAGCTGGAGAATGAAGACTAGCTGCAAAAATTCTGCCAATGCTTTTACAACTTTCTCCTGAAAGCTGAAGAGTGGATTTCAGGGTTCCTTTCTTACCACAAGCTGCCAGGTTTTACTGCTGGTAACAAATTTGCTTGTCTCTCATTCTTCCTTACCCTTACCTCAAGTTTTTTTCTTTCTTTTGAACTGTAATTGTCTCAATTTGATCTCTTTAAAAATCAAAGATTCCTTTATCCATTTGTTTTCCAATCCTATGCCAGATTCCTCTCTCCAGGCTTCTAATTCTTCTCTCAACCTACCTTTTTCATGCAGATATATTTTTTCTCTCTGAGATTCTAACTCATATAACTCCTTTTTTTACTTCTTCTAACCTTTTCCACACCAATTGTTTCAGGTCCTATGTCATGCTCCCACCAGCTGAGACTACTACTGTTTTTTGTAGCTCAAGGTCTGGCATTTTGAGCTGAATACCTGTCCCCTTCACTCCAACTCAGTTCCAATATTTCAATGTTGAAGAAAATCCTTACTGCCTCTCAGCCTTGTTTATAACACATGAAATGCAGACATGCCAAAAATTTAGATAAAAAATATAGGCACACATTCATATGGGAATGTGCCTGAGATTATGGAAACTATTGAGAGAAATAATGGAAAAAAGAGGGGTGGGGAGTGGTGACAAGGAATGGGTTTGTGCTAAAACACAGCCCTGCTTGTATTATACTCAGAAATTTGTTATGTGCAAAGAGGGCAATATACCTTATATATGAAGCCAGGAATTCATTGCCATTTTAACTGAAATTCTTTTCACTTTAATCAAAATAGAATTAGTTCCTGTTTTCCTTTCCTGTTCAATGGTAATAAATCTCAGCACATACAATATCAATATATAAATATATAATAAAAATAATATGTCTGTATATTCATATATCTATTATCTAAAAACATGGATTGCAAATACCTTATCTGTGACCTTCCCTCCCTCTGCCCACATCCCACAAACTCCATTTAAATTAAGTTTGCCGTAAGTGTGTTTTTTGCTCATCTGGACACTGTCACTGAGCGTCCTCAAGGGATCTTGGACTTGACTTGTTACTTTGCTTTGTGCAGTTGTCACCAGATGGTAGAGAGAATGCTGCTATGATCACTATCTGTGTGTCATTGGTGCAGTTAATGTGCAGTGATCACCTTGGCTGCTGCCTTCTCTTCCCTTGTAGAACGGCCTTATGGTATATTGGACAAGCAGGGTACAGGAAACCACATTTAAGAGCAAATTAAAGTAAATTTTTTAACACAGAAACACAGGATTTGCTGAATACTGCACAAAATATCCAAGGTGAGGCTGCCCCAATGCAAAGCAGAGCAGGACAATCCCTTCCCTTGCCCAGCTGGTGATGCTGTGCTTGATCCACCCCAGGACATGTTTGGCCCCTCCTGACTGCCAGGGCACTGCTGGGTCATGTTCCACTTGCCATCAACCATGACCCCCAGGTCCCTTTCCATGGTGCTGCTCTCCAGCCTCTCGTTCTCCAGACCATCCATGCATCCAGGGTCGTCCCATCCCAGATGCAGAATCTGGCACTTTCCCTCATTGAACTCCATATGATTGTGATTGCACATCCCTCTAATATGTAGAGGTGTCCCTGCAGGGTCTCCCTGCCCTCAGGGGAGTCAACAGCTCCTCCCAGTTTTGTATCACCTGCAAACTTGGATAGTATCCAGTCCTGCATCCAAGATGTTTATGAAGCTGTTGAAGAGCACAGAGCTGAGGATGGAGCCTTGCAGAGCCCCACTATAGTGACAGGTCACCAGTCAGAAGTCACCCCATTCCCTGTAACCCTCTGTGGTCGACTCATGAGACAGCTGCTCACCCACCTCATGATGTGTTTATCCAGCTGTGTGCTGGGCATTTTATCCAGAAGGATGCTGTATCAAAAACTTTACCAAAATCCAGAAGGATTACCTCAACTGGATTCCCTCAGTCAACTAGGTGGGTTACCTTGTCATAAAGGCAAATCAGATTTGATAAACCAGCCTTTCCGGAAGTCATGACAGCCTTTCCAGCCAGTCATGAAACTGTGCTGGTTGTGATGGATGACTGAGTTGTCTTTAAGGTTTTTTTCAATATCTCCCAGAACAATCTTCTCCATAGCTTTACCAGGCACTGAAATGAGACTAACAGGCTTGCAGTTTCCAGGGACATTCTTCTCTCGCTTCTTGAAAACTGTGACAATGTTTGCCACTTTCCAGTCATAGATACCTGCTCATTAGGTAGCTGCTTCTCTGGCTACAAAAAAAAAGTCCAGTCTCAAAACTGTGAAAAGCTGACTAAAGCCTATTCCCTGTCAGCAGTGATGTCAGTACTGCATAGACAGATACACTTATTAACTGGACTGGCTTTGTCCCGCTTTTTCTAATCCTACCATGTGTGTTTAGAGCTGTAGCTACTTTAAATTTCTACTCTTCAGTATAAGTTGCAAAGATTTTCAACAGCTCTCTCTTTCCTTAGCTATGCACTCAGTGAAATTGCTTCTAGCCTGCGGGGTGCTGTCCAGCTAGAGGGATCAATATTTTGCATGAGTACATATTGATAGAGGATTTAAGAGGAATGGTTCTTTTTCTAAAACTGCAGAATCAGGGAAATGGCATTATTGTGAAAGCTGAATTGTTCTCAGCTATAGTAGTAATATATAGAACTTTTTCTGTCAATGTCTCATTTGTAAACCATTTTTTCAAAATTACATTAATCCTTCTATTTTGCTTAGTTATATTATGTATTCTAGTCTCAGCCTATAGACGGACAGCAAATTGTTCAGTACTGTCTCAAGTCCTGAGCATTTTGAATTCATGTAAAACCTCATTGGTCCTGATTTTTACATCTAGTAATATGAGACATTCATTTGAAAGAAAGCAGAAATTGGCTTTATGGTGACTCAGCAGTTCTGTGGAAGTCATAAGATGATTAATCTTTTAGACTTTTAAAAACTCTCAACTGTGATTTTTTTGTCCAATGACTTCCATGATTCCCTCCTACAATATAAAACTAAATTGAATACACTGTACTTACCCTTGAATGGGACTTTTCAGAACTCACCTGTGTTGTAATTCTATCTGCATTCCAAGAGATGGAGATAGGAGAAAATTCCTGTTTATTAGCTATGTCCTAGTCTGTCCCATAGTTCCACACCAACCAGGCTGCTGTAAAAATCTCACTTCCTTATCAAATAGCTAGCTTTGAATGCCTTGATGAAAAAGACTGTTATAGACTACTATATATAGACTACATATAGACCACTATATATACAGATTATTTATAGACTACTGATTACTATAGGACACAGTAGTTCACTTTCTATTGTGCATGTCAGCCAGCCGAGAACTTTAGTGTCAGGGATGCCAACCTGGACACTATATTTTGCTATACAGTCATGTAAAACCAATGTTGATCACTCCTGAAAAGAATCAAAAAGTAATCTCCTTCCCTCTCTTCAAACATCATCATTTTTAGTTTGGTATACATCATATAAATGTCCTTCTTTAGGCTCCTTTGATTTATGTGGATTTTATGAAATACTGAAACGACCTCTTTAAACTGTAAAACGTAAGTCACTGACAATCTGTCCTTGTTTTCAAAACTCATTCCGATTCCCTATATCCCACAACAATCTCTTTCTTTGAAAAGTTATCAGGGAAGTCAGTAGGCAGAAGAGAGCCCTATGTTTAAATCCAGAAGTACATTTTCTAACAACTAGTGTTCAGTAAAGCGAATGAATTAACTGATGTGGAGTTTTCCCCTGAAGTCTTCATGTCTTCGTAAAAGCAATTGAGTTTTTGTTCTGCAGATCTTCTTCTAAAATTTAAAGTACAAGATGAAGCCCAGTGATATTATCCTTTTTAATCAGCAAACAAGACAAGAAAGATTAGAGAATTTATGGGAGTGCTTTACACTGGTTACCACTTACCATTTCAATAGTTTTTTTCCAAATAACAAATTCTGTTTTCATGTATTTGTTTTGATATCTTTCTATTGTAAATATTGCATTAAGCAATGTTGTTGGTGCCCTAGATTTTTTCACAGTGCTTCATTATTTTCTTTATTTAAAAGGAAGAAAAATAAATTTAAATCAAATATGTTAAAATTTTAACTAGAAGGGGTTTTTTTAAGGTAAAAAATCAAAACTGAAAATAAAGCAGCCTCATCTAATAAAAATAGCGAAGAATTTGCAGTTCATTAATTTCATTGTTAATTTGGTTAAGTTGAGGAAAAACATTCCTACCCATTGTTTTACATCGCAATTTATGCTGAAGTAAGAAAACTGAAGTTAGAAAGGCACTTCTTGAGTTTAAAAATTACACCGCAAATATTCAATGGATAGCAACAATTGTAACTTGGAGACTTCACTGGAGAGGTTTAAAGTTGAAGAGCCCAAGCAGTTCTAAGTCAATTCTGTAATGAAAGTGAGAGGAAAATAGAAACCAGCCCACAACGTCCATAAAGAAGAAAACTGTGAGGAAAACAGTCCAGGAAACTGTGATTTATTTTGGGACAGGTCACTAACTGAAACTGTGTCAGGCACATTTTGGCAGGATTAGAAGCAACCTGTGAGGGTTTGGAGTGCAGACAGGATCCCATTCTATTACACATGTTTAGTGAGATATTAATAGCTATTATGTAGGTATTAGAGACCTGGCCCTTCAGTTAGTACAGGAAAATGTGGTGTCCCACATGATTGAACTTTTACCTATTTTTATGTATAGTCATGTAGGTAACAGTGATAGCTGCAGCACAAAGCCAAAAGTATAACTACAACAGAAACATTCAAAGTAATGAAGAGAACATTTTGGTTATGAAAGAGATTTAAGAGAATCATAGAAACATAGAGACATTTTGGTAAGTGAAGATGCCTTAATTCATCAAGTCCAATTGATAATCCAGCACTGTCAAGTCCACTAGTAAACTGTGTTCCCAAGTGTTACAACTTCTTTAGTGTCTTCTAAATACCTCCAAGGATAGCTACTCCACTACTTCCCCAGGCAGCCTGTTCCAATGCTTGACAACTTTTTCTGGGAAGAATTGTTTCTAATATCCAATCTAAGCCTTTCCTGGGAACAGATTGAGGCCATGTGTTCTTATCCTGTTTCTTATTACCTGGCAGAAGAGATTATTGTGCCACAATAACCTCCTTTCACGTAGTTCTAGAGAGTGATAAAATTTCCCCTTAGCCTCCTTTTCTCCTGGCTAAACAACCCCAGTTCCTTCAGCTGCTCCTCATAACACTTGTGCCCCAGACCTTACCCCAGATTCATTTCTCTTCTCTAGATTTGCTCCAGCACCTCAGTGTCCTTCTTGTAGTGAGGGGCCAAAACTGGACACAGCAATCAACATGTGGCCTCACCAGTGCCAAGTACAGGGTGCAGTCACTGCCCTGATACTGCTGGCCATGCTGTCAAGCAGCACACACAGGTCCTTTTCCACTGGGGAGCTTTCCAGCCACTCTTCCCAAGCCTGTAGCATTACATGGGTTTTTGGGAACCAAGTGCAGGACTCAAAGTTTTTCTCTCTCAAATTTTATGTCATAATGATAATAATGAAAATAATATTTAATATTATTGAGTTTCTTAATTTTCTTTTGCTTTAAATAAAAATCTCTTTGCAAATTTATTATGGAAAATTTTGGTCTTACTGAGATAAATGTCTGCCTTGTCTTTATATTTCTGATACTTAAATAGGTTGCAAATGGCACAGTGAGAAACATTATGGGGACTGGAAAGAATCTGACTCATCTGGCTTTGTCTCTCAGATTGTATATACCTCTTAGGCTGCCTCATAAAACTGTGCCCCTTCAACATCATCCTGCCCTTTCCATAGACAGAGAAAGGTCTCTTTGAAAATCTTCCACTGGAGTCTACATGAGTACTTTAATTTAGTGCAGAACATGTTCTTAGAGAAGCTTCTGAGACATTTCTTTCCATTGACTTCATATGAAAAGTAGGTAGTCTGAGTGAATCGTCTCTTGCAGAAATTTTAGGCATATCCACATTGGCAGCTTGTCACTAGATATGCAATCCAAATTAAGAGATGATACACAAGCAGAATTGTTTTAGGAAGAATTATGGGGAAAATTATTTAAAGATATAATATTCCTAATTCTTTTCTTGCCTTTATTTGCAAGTCGAACTATATAATTTTATAGACTTGCAGCTATGTTACAAGGCATAGGTATTTTAAAGTGAAAGGAAGCTGTGGGAAAATATATGAAAAAGTTTTAAAAATATGATCAGTCTTAATGCAGATTATTTCAATGCCTTACTATTAATTATGATTGCAAAATATTAATATCTGTTTTGGCATTTTATGAATGAGCTTAGTAAAGTAAACCCTGTTATTACATATGTATCTCTTGCCAAAAAGAAAAAAACTTATTTACTGTAAAACCTGCTGTGTAGAAGTCCCAGATAAAAGAGGAACTAAGTAATTATAAATCAAATAAAGGATTATCCTTATTTGTAAGGAGTCTGTTCTAGTAGGAGTTATAAACAGGGACCTTGACATTAAAGGACAGTGTAGATTCCTAGGAAGTTAAAAGCAAATCATCTGGTGCTAACACCTAATATAGATTTAAGTGAAGGATTTAGCTAGGCTAATATATAAGATTAACCATAAACCTAAACAACAATACTTTGAGCTGGCCAAACTTAACCAGTAATCATGCTTAAAGACTTTTCATTAATAACATGTATTTTAACTCACATTCATCTTCTATTCAACTAATCTACTCGAAAATAGGTCAGTTTTGCAAAACATGACCACATCCTCTTGAATTCTTAAGTTTTACAAAAATCCCTTGCTGCACACTGCCAATCACTCTCCTGTTCATACGTGCAAGAGGGATGCTCTATCTTGGTTGTGTCTCCACTACTTGAAACGCATGGAGCATTTGTCTCTAAATTTCTTAATGATCAAAAAGAAAGAGTCATTCATCTTTTTGGAAACCAGCGATGACATATAATTTTATAAAATGTGTATTCACTTTTTCTCAATGAGATTAAACTCCTAAAGAAACTGGGCAGAGGAAATGCTCTTTTACTGTTTGCATTGACAAGTCTTAGACAATATTTGTGTTGAATTGATGCAGGGTCTTGAAAACAGTCCCTTAAGTAACGTTGTGGTATCCGACCTTCTCACTGCTCCTTTGTATATTTTCACAATATTTTATTTTCCATGGGTAAATTTTAATATTTCTCTGACTGTACAGAGAATTTGCCTACACAGGAGCAGAATAATGGCTCAGAGAGACAACTGAGAATAGGATATGACTGCAAAGATTAATGAGATTACTAACACAGAGCTGATTCTATCTAGCAACTGAATAATTCTGTTCTATAATATTTCAAAGCAATAAACCAAAAAATTTGCTCATTGTGTAAGAATTGTAAAGCACAGATCTGTCACCTAAAACTTTACTGTCATTGTATCAATTTGAAAGACACAAGTGGAAGAAACAACAAACCAAACAAAAACCCAAATGACTCTGAAACAACAGAAACAACAAACAAGGGTCAGATCAACTGCACCCTTAAAACTGATCAGTGTGGAAAACTATATGCCTAAACACTTCTGATACACAATTCTTTACTATACTTTATAAAGCTTTCTTTAGTATCATCAGCAATTAATTTATTTAGGGAGCAAAGACAGTGTTGTGCTCTTATTTATAAAAGCAAAAAAAGCTTTTTTTTATGAATGTACTATGTATAATTAGACTTAAATAAAAGACCTTTAAAAATTTAATTTACAGTATCTCTGCTGCTTTCCTCTTTTTCTTCCCCTGACCTCATGGGTCATCCACTATTGTAATTTATAAGTCACTTTTACTTACTTTTGGTTGTTCTTTGTTTCAAATTCTACATATGACTTGATCTGGCTTTAATACCTTAGTTCTAACACTTTGGTATTTAATTTTTTAAAGCTACAGGGATCTCTTTGCTATTCTGTCCTACATGTGATTTCAAGCCTAATTTCTAGTCAAAATGAGGTGTTTCAATATAATATGCTACAATACATAGAAATTTTTATCCCTATGGCTAGAATAGCACTTACATATGAGTATTTCTGACATCTAGTAAAAGTACCATCTTGCCACAGGCTATGTTCCATGTAAAAAATGGATCCAGCTGTGATACCTCTAAGGCCTGAGGATGACGTATAGTCTTAAACAGCCTGAAAATTAAACACATTAGAATAATACTATGAAACTAATAGTTGTGGCTGATGATTCTGGATCCATTTATTTGAAAATATGTCTATTATTAGACATATTAGAAAGTGGTGTTTTAACGCAAAAGGAATTTGTTTGGAGAATTTTTTTGCAGTGATTTTTCCACAGGTCAAGATATATTAGTTATGAGCTGAGTAGTTTTTAGATAAAGGCAAGGTTCAGTGGATTTTCAAGTTACTCTGTTCATCTTGTCTTTGTGCTGTTTAGAAACAGTAAGTTTAAAAGTTGCTCAGTAGCTATTTTAAGTAGCAATATTTTACTGGGATGACTATTGTCCTTAACTGTTTGTGCTTCCTGCCTCTGATGCTTCATCTAAAAACTCTATATGGAAGTAATTTAAACTCTAATATTTGTAAATATGTGCATAAGAAATTAATATGCACCTGAAAAATTTTGTTATTGTTGCCACTTATCAATTTGGAATAATGGTCTGTTGTTTCCTCAAGAGATGAACAGTCTTGAATTCCTGTGTTCATTAAGAGATATGCATGTGGAATCTTCCTTTTTTTCCTCTTATTGTCCTTTGCTTTCACCTCCTAATAAATAATTCTCTCCCTTCTCCATCCTGCCAATATTGACTCATGGCACCCTGTGAAAATTGATACAACACAGAAATTTCAGTCCTTATGTCCTGTTCTCAATCATGTTTAGCATGTTCCCCTAAGTTTTCTTAATATCTTGATAATTCAAATTGCTAAGTGGCCATCCACTGAGTCTCTGAACAACTTGACACTTGCATGTGACATAGTTGAAACCAGGTTTTGTAACTAAATGCTGAATATTGTTTTAAATTAATTTAAAATATTATGTCATTTTTTTTATTCCTAACCCTGTAAAAGAATGTAAGCAGGCTCTGAAATTTGTGAAGCTGCTGAGAAACATTGGTTACCAAACTGCTGTAGAAACTCCATTCAAGGAGTTGTGGGTTTCCTCTATCATCTAAAAATTCTTGTTTTCTAGCTACAAACTTATTACTTTAATTACTATAGGTTTTACACCCATCCACTCCTCTGTATTTTAAGGAATGAAGTCAAGTGCAGAAAACAAAGAATGAAGAATGCAGGAAAAAGCAGTATTAAGTGAATTTCAGTTCTATGTCAATTTATATAACTAGTTACCTTTTTGATAAGCATAATATAAAGATAAAAGTCAATGTCTGTATTCTGAGATTCTCAAAGACACACAATTCACTTCCAGGTGTATAATTCCTTGTCATGTTTAAACAGCACTGATTAAGACTTCACACACCCTACCCCCCAGTCTGGCTGCTTTTCCAAACACAGCTCCCTGGAAGCCTTTTCCTCATAATGAGTAGCTTGCACAAAGTAGTGAACGCTGCTTTGCTATGAATATGCAAATTGTAAGTGACAGTAACAGTACAGACTAAGAATCATCTTGGACTTCTAGATCTTGCAGACGTCCTAGATTTGCCAGGTGATTAAAAATAGTCCCTAACAACAGAAGCTAATTATTGATGGACACATGTTGCTATCCTTGCTCAATAAAGGATTCCTTTGAAAGACAAGACTCTAACAGATCTTGCTACAAATCTCACAAAATCGTTCCTAACATATGCATGCATATGTAAATCTTCTGACTAGAGAATTAATTGGAGGTAGGAAAGATTTACTGTCTGCAGGTTACAGACATCATTTCATAGTATAGACCTGACTTCACACAGAGATTTACTAAATTTAGCAGCATTACTTGAGTCAGATGATCACATGGTTCCCACTTATTGCCCTGTCTTTGCCTAGATAGTATTTCTTGTGGAATGTTTTTTCTGTTACTATAGGAATCAAACATAATAAACCCTGCTCCTAATAAAACTTAGAAATAGTACTATAAACTGTAATGTATAATAAAGTACCCAAAAGTAAAACACAGTCTAATACTTGTGATAAAAAAATTCTTTACTACTTTCATAACACACAATGTACCTTTTCTAATATCTTCTAATTTGGACACCAGCTACAATTTAATAAACTGTTTAGAAAGCCAAATGCCTCTTCTTTTTTTATTATAATTAATATTTTTGTTTCTTTAAGGGAGAAATTTTCAAAATATTTGGTTTTCTACAATAATTCAGATAAATTAGTTCTGTAACACTTCTGCTCTTGTGACTGTGTATTCAGCAAATCAGCTTCAAATTATTTCATTGTATTTCATGACCAAGTCACACAATTTTTTTTTTTAACGAATTAACTAAACCTATCAAGATTAATCCTGTTGTTATTCATATTTTTCCTATGGAAAACTAAATTATATTCAACTATATTTGATTTAAAGAGGTTGCCACAAGAAGTCAAACTACTATCAGCAAAGAATTGATATATCTCAGAGTCCAAGTTCTTTAATTGTAAAGACTGGCAAAATCACAGCAGTTTATTTGGGCTTTTGATATTCCTAAAAGGCTCCATTTTGTCCATTCCATTGGTAAAAGGTACCATTTCTTTCCCCATTTTTTTTTTTAATTTTGTTGCTTAGGGAGCTCTTATGGTTCTTTATATGCTATATTCATGCCGCTGTTTTACAGCTGATGTAAGACAATTCAATGTAATTGGTAGTGGATGTCTGTTCTAGATCAGTCTGAAGATATGTAAACTTCAGTGCTGTGTGGGTACCTGCATGGTCCTGTGCAGATACTCAGCTCATTTCAGCTATCTACACCTCACTTGCTACATTGGACTCAAATGATCACTGTCATATGAGGTCTTCCTATATCCTCTGCCATATCTGCCAGTCCTGTGCATATGCATACGAGTAAACCAAGATATTTCAAATGGGATGAGGCACCTGTGACTATGGGGCTGAATCCTTTCTCTCTGCTTGATGACACTCCAAATTTCCCGTAGTCTCTACTGACTTTGACTGCCACTCATTGTAATCAAGTTCTGTCACCACAAACATGGAAATGGAGGTTCAAAATGTTGATTGAACCTTACCTTTTTCTATCAGTGGGGTGAAAATGCTGTGTTCATCTGCTCCACTGGCCTCCAGCACTGCTTTTCAAGATGGAATTTTATTTCATCTTTTGGTTGCCATTGTTTCTTTGGAACTCCAGGTCGCAGACCTGAACTAACCAATGTAATTAATCAATTTCTTTATTTCTGTATTTTGGGCAATATAGAAGAGGCTCTGTGCTTGTCAGAATGACTATCTTAGGATTGCTGTGATCTGCCAAATATATAGAAAGTAGATCTCATATACAGGGAGGTTGACTGTCAAATCACTTTACTTACTTTTCCTAAAAACAAAACACTGCCTGCTTAATTGTCCAATAACTCAGCATAAAAATAATAATAAAATCTCCCCTTCAAACAATAACAGTAGTGATAACAACAGTGATATTTATTACCAAAAATCTCAAAGTCTTTTTTTTTTTCATCTTCGACAATGAAATTTTCACATCAATAGTTGAGACAGCTGCATCCTTGTAGAATATAACCTGACACCAACTGAAACAGCATCATTTTCTCCCAGTGTATGAAATACATCACAAATGTGTTTGGAAATCAATGGTTTGTGAGGAATACCTGTACATTATTAGAGAAGAAGATGCAGTAAAAACCAGAATATAAAAATTGATCTGATCCATTTCACCTGACTTTTATACCTCTCTGGCTGTACATTCTGACAATGCATCGGGTTTTTTTTCTATTCCCATTTAAGATTTTTTCTAATAGAGTTGAATTCTAGTTATAAAGGATAAGGACCCTCAGGATGTTAGTGAATTGGACCCCGTGTATCTCTGCAAGAAAATGAAAATAAATGGCTACACAGGAAATTTATTCCTCTGTACATTAAAAAAAATTAGAGGACAGCACAGCACTTTAATCTCAGCCTTTAGCAGAGATTAAAGATTTCTTAAGGATTAAGTTTACTGCATATACAAAATTTTACCTTGTGTGCTTGTGCTCTCAATCAGAGAGGATCATGATCATTTTCTGTCCAGAGAGAGACTGAAACCTAAACTGAGAATGCTGTGGCAAACATGGCATCTATCAATGGATTGGTGTTTTGCAAGCCAGAAAGAATATTATTCCAGAGTTAGTCTCTCTTGGCAGTACTTTTAACACACCCTCACCCACACCCACCCTGTAACAAAAAAACCTGAATCATTCAAACAAGATAACCAAAAATGCCAGCTCCTGTAGACTCATGAATAAAAGGAACCATTGATATGTTGTAAACACCAGCTGATAATCAGATTCAAATACCATCAATAATACAAGATCACAAGGGTGCCACCTCCCATTAATATTGCAAACAGATCCATGACAGAATTATTTGAGTTTGATCCTCAGAAATTCCTCTATACGTTTTAATGAATGGTAGAAGCACTGTATAGCTTTTCATGATTGTTTACTTATGAACAAGTAAACAATAAGCTGTGCTTGGCATATTTCTATTCTGAAGGAGTATTTTGCCCATCTCAATCCTTATCAATCAAAGTTCTCCACTGAGAAGAATGTAGCTCTGGAAGAGGATTTTAGGAATGTCATTGCTAAACACAACCTCAAAATATCTTAACTTGATTGGTTTTTTTTTTATTCATTAGAGACAGGAAAATTCTATTAGGCTGCAAAAATTATTCCAATAATCATTTACCATATTAAATTAAATTGGCATTAATTTGCAGGTGTCAAGCTCCAAACTTACTTAATGAAATGTTATAAATTATACATGTACTGCAGTGTCAAGGTATACATATATCAGTTACACATGGAATACTTAGTATATTTTATATCTACAGCCTATATTATCTTTGTTGTATTCACAAACATTTCCATTGTCACCTGAAAATCTAACTATTTTACTCAATACATACAAATTTTATATAGTGTTTAAATAATTTCCAAATCTTCTCTTGTCAAATTAAATGCATTGATTGTTCTTCAGAGCATCAAAATTCTTTTCATGTTGAACCCCTTCTAATAACTTAGGTATTTCAGCAGTTCTTTTTCTTTCAGTGAACACTGAAAATGAATAGTGCATTACAGTAATATAAAAAGTGGAATGCAACTAAAGGTCAATTGCTGGAAATTAAGCAGTGTTACCAACATCATCTACAGAGGTAATAAAAAACCCATGTTTCTGTCAGGTATTTTTTGTCATTAAAGCTTTGTTTAGCCTTTTTGACCACAACACTGAAGCAGGGTCTTATCCCTAGTAAATTAATCATCCTGATCACCAAGTTTTTCAGGGCAAAGTAGCAAGTAAGGAATTAAGGCCACATATTTTAAATATGCTTTTCTTTTTAGGACATATTTGAATTTTCAAAAAGACAGGCTCCTTGGTATAATTCAGTTGGTGAATAATCCAGTAGTTCAAGTAGAACTATTTTCCCCCCAGGTCATTGTAAACATGCTTTAGGATTAAAAGGGGATTTGCTCAGTTCAGGAAGTTTCCAAAAACAGAACTGCTTGAAGATAATTCCCCATTAAGAGTACAATATGGATTTTGATTTTCTATTAATTACTTTAGCAAAGAAATTGATTTGAAAATACAAATCAGTAATAATAATGACAACATAACTATTAAGTACTGCTGCTTTCTTTACAATATATTGACGTCACGTTTCATGTCGTGAAATTCCTTAGTGTTATGTAAGCAGAGGCTCTGTGGAGTTTTCTGAAGTATCTTTTAAGTAGTGACAGAGATAATACTTCTGCAAGTAATGTCACTGTGGGAACATAACCATACCTTTATGTTTCAGAAATCCCTGATATATCTAACTTTACTTTCTGGAAAATTAAATTAAAAACAAAATAATATTTATTGTTTTTTGCTTCTATCAAGGAGGCATACTCTGAAAAGCTAACAAAACCATTTACTGAAGCAATTTATTCGTAACCTGAAAACATAGCAGGTTCAAAATTTATATCACTCACAGTAGTAAAAATTTTCATGTTGTTTCCTAAGGGAGCATATAAGTACTTGTACTGAATTAGCTTGTAGGAAAGATCTGTAAATCTCACAGTAAAAAATAACAGTAAGTTAAGGGTAGTCAGAAACTTCACAAACAGTGGAAAAATTGCTTATTGTCAAAGAAACGTGTCTTAGTGATTAGCAGAAAATATAAATCAAGTTATATTTCATAAAGCAAAATTAAATAAAGTATCAAAAGTTTTTAAATAAAAAACCCAAAAGCAAAGCCAAACAACTTACACCAAAACAACAACATGAAAACCCAGCTGAACAAACAAATAACCAAAATCAAAGGTAGACCTAGAGATACACATTGTAGCTGGGATATGACCCAGAATAAAGTTATAATTTTGCTGCAGTAAACTGGAGCAAAAGTAAATCAGGTAATGAGAAGAAATTTCCACCAAACAAAGCAAAACTATCAGCCAAAATACAAGTCCAAAAAAGCTCTTAGTGGAATCAGAACTGAAACCTAGCGGTTTAACGTACCACATTTCCTTCTCAGAACGTCAAATGAACTTTTACTTGATGACATCATGTGAGTGACAAAGTTTTTAATTAAAAATATAAGTTAATGGCAAAGTAGCAAATATTGTACTTATGAGAAGAAGAGCAAGAATTCTTTACTAGACTTATCCCATAGATAGGTATCATCCAATGCTAATTTTAAAGAAAGCAGCAATTAAAGATATAGGAGTATTAGGAATAAATTAAAATGGTTTTTCAAAGGTTGTTTCTACTAGGATAATGAGGTAGTTTACCACAGTCAAGAGAGCTGTGATTTATCTAATCTACCCAGATTTTAGTAAAACATTTAGTTTAGCACCACATGGGAAATTATTAATGATGATGAAGAAGATGGGCCAAAGAAGTAAATTGTGTAAATGAATAAACGAGACTCAAGAAAATTTTTCTAAAATAGGATCATGAGACTTGATAGAATTTGTTTACCGAGCTCCTTAAGAATTTGTCTTTGATCATTTTAAGGTGACTGATATTAGCAACTAGCTCAAAGATATATTCTAATTATATGGTGATGTCAGATGCTATTAATGCTGAAGATTAAAATAGCAACTGGAAAGATTTGGATGACCTTGAAAGCTTGAGCAATAATTTCACATTAAAAGGTTTATGTGCAAGTTAAAATAAAGGGTTACTTTTTAGCTTTTCTCTGCCTATTCTACATGTTATTCATCAAACCACTTTTGTGTTGATCTAGTCCCCCAAGTATAGTATGTATTATGAATAGAAAGCGTTTATAAAGTAAAGATGCCATTTACAGCTCATTGTGAAAATGGAAGCCCACTGTAGTAAAAGTGACTGAAGAACTTGTTAAATGAGGTAACACCTTTGGAATAATAAAGGCTTTGTATGCTATGCCCTACCAAAAACTAATTCAAAATTTTAAAAAAAGTCCCAAATAAAAACCTTTTTAAATACACAGAGCAACATTTACATGAAATTTTTAAAAAGGTACATATAATCATAAAACTAGTACTTTCTGTGAAGAAATTAAATAGTTTAGTGTTATTGTAGGCTGACTTCTAGGAAAAAGGGGCAAAAAATGTAAGGAACTTTTGAGACAGTACTTTCTCTCTTTCTGGAGGTCAAACATAGAAGACTGTGTTGATGAATGATTTCAGCAACACAGGAAATCCTTTCCAGTATTTTGTTTCTAAAATGTTTTTTATATGAAATAGAATATTTACATACAGCTAAGAATTTATTCAGGCCTGTGACATATCAGTCATGTAATCTGATGAAAAAGTGTAGAAATTTGAAAACTTCTGTTTTCAGTGAATCAGTATTGATTTACATTTTCTGTGTTACCTGTTTTGAATCCTTTATTCTTGGAGTCCTCATGAAATGTTCCACGGTATTCCTGGGATCAAAGCTAGTTTATGGACAATTAATTATGTAGCTCATCCTGCTTGTCTTTTTGAAATATTGACCCATTAGATTTCTTCCAGTCCTCTGGAGCTTCCCTAGTTTTCCAAGATTTATTGAAAAATCAATGTCAATTGTCTAGGGAGCTCTCCAGCCAGCTCTTTTAAAATTATTGAATGCCAGACAAATTTTAAACTACCTCATTTTAGTAGTTGCTGCTTAACAACCTCCAGAGTTATTGTGGGAGTGGGAGATATTTCATCATCATCATCATCATCATCACCTGATATGAATCTACCACTTTGATTTTTTCTAACTACAAGGAGAGTCATGAGTATATTTCTGCTTCTTATGCATTATTAATCACATAGTTATGTGGCTTTCTTATATGAATAGATAAATACAAGCTCTAGGATTGCTTTATCATTTGCTATTTTATTGTGGAGAATTTCCAGTTTCTTATTTATAATTGTTATAAAATTCAAATTTATCTGAATCTTAGTAATTAAAGTAGTTATTTGTGTATACATTTTTATTAAATTACTGATTTATTTAAAGTTAGACTGTTAAGCAAAAAAAACATACCAAACCACAGGAACCCACAGAGAAACTTGTCTCAACAGCAGAGCTGTATTGTTTTACAATATTGTGGAAAAAGCATTATCTTGCATTTGGTTTTGTGTTAAGGGTATATCTTCACAACCTCAATCTGATGAAAATATTCCTTGTGCTTCCCTGAAGTATTTCTTTAGATACACCATTTCTCAATTGTGTTTCCTGTACTTTAGGGAAGTTTCCTTTTCTTCCTCTCCAACAAATGGCCCATGTTGGGCAAGCTTCTCCTTCACAGGAGCTCCTGCAGGCCTTTTCATTCTTTAGGATAATTATAATAATGCCAATTGCTTTCCTGAGACACCTGCCCCATTAGAATTATTATTAATATTTAGTGGTATCTTACTCATGGACTCCTAAGGGAATTTTCCTATATTCTTCGTTTCACAGACACTATATGAAAGATTAATTTGAACAAGTATTCATTATTAATGTACATTTAGAAGCTGATTCATTGCATGCTAAAGCAAACATTTAAAATAGGTCAGATGACTCATGCTTGGAGAATGTCCATTTCTTTTTGCTGCCTCTGAATGTAAATTCAAATGGACACATATAGTTAAATCAGGTGAAACTTAACTCTATTTTCTGATCGCTTTGTACACTGACAGTGCTGCCATTGTATAGGTTTTAAAGAATGATTTTAAGTTCTGTGATAATGTAGCCATATTCAAGTCAAAATTCTCTCATCAGAATTTATTTTCAATTGTCAGTATGTTTTGTGCCTTGTTAATAGTTTTGGTCTTGACTATCACAAATGCCTTATCCAAAGTTCTGCCAATACTGTGTCTGAAGCATTTTACACAAGCCACATAGTCCTCTGGATTTGTTGGCATATCACAAAACTAACATGTTTCACGCTTTAGACATTTTGGGTTTAGCTTCCCTAGTGCTTTCTGAAATGAGGCTGTAATTTTTATTAAACAAATCCTTCCAGGGAAGTGCTTCAGAGAAAGTTCATAAAGTTGTTTCTGGTGATATGTGCAATGACATTCAGATTAATTTCTGAATTTCCACTGACCAGTACTTTGGAAAAGTGTAGCTGATACTTTATGATCATGAAACCAAGTACTCTTTAGCTATACTTGCATCTCCAGAACCCTGTGAATTAATTTTTCAAAGAATCTGCTTCCGCTAAACTCTCCTTACTCCTTTGAGATTTCATCTTTTGGTTTCAGATCACTGTAATTCCAATCAGTCAATAGAGAGGCAAATCATCCTCACTTTTTCCTTCTTGTATTATTCGAAGTTTTTCTTTCTTTACCTGAATCTTCTTACTGTTTAAGCTTACTTTCATACTATCTCCTTCTGTGATGGCTTTTAAGTACTGTGAAGCTGTGGCAGTAGCCACAAGGTGAACATATCAAACTATGCAATCGTGCAGACATTGACACTCAATGAATAGAAGCCATCTCTCAAAAGAAATACATTATCTCTCAGCTCATTACCTTAATCCAAGGACCTGGAGAGAAAGAGGTATCTTCAGAGAGGCATTTCACTTCCCAGGGAACTATTTTGAAAGAGATTAATTACTGCCCTGAAGACTTAACTTTTGGAATGTCAGACAAAACTATCTACATGTAAATTAATTGTCTGCAACTACTTTCACAGTCAGAGGAGAAACAACTATTACATATTTCTGTTGACTATTTCAGATCTTAGAATCATAAAATCATTTAGGTTGGAAAAGACCTTTAAAATCATTGCATTCAAATCTAACACTATTAAGTCCACCATTAACAAATGTTCCTAGTGCCACATCTACATGACTTTTAAATACTTCCAGGGATGGTGACTTTGCCACTTTCCTGGACAGTCTGTTCCAGTGTTTGACAATTCTATCTGGGAAGAATATTTTTTCCTAACATGGAATCTGAACCTCTCATGGAACAAGCTGGGGCTGTTTCCCCTCATCCTATAACTTGCTACTTGGGAGAAAGACTGACACCACCTCACTCCAGCCTCCTTCCAGGGGGTTGTAGAGCTCCATAAGGTCTCCCCTGAGCCTTGGTCTCTCCAGAATGAGCAGCTCAAGTTCACTCAACTGCTCCTCATAGGACTTGTTCTCTAGACCCTTCTCTATATGTAAATAGCTCTAAATAGCTGATATGCATTTTAAGATGAGAAGAAAGACATTGTAATGGACTATTTCTTTTAGGATACTACTGTTATAAACTATACTAAGCAGCAATTTGAGCTGTGATAATGATGAACTTGTTGCAGATATTGGTCAAAGAAATCCTATCCAAGGAGATTCTCTTGAAGAACCAGGTGGCTAGTTTGAGCTTAAAACACAATACTTAAGATATTTCATTAAATTAAGATGAACTCTGAACTCCACTGGGTGTGGATATGTGACTTTTGTACTGCTACTAATGAGGAAGATACAGACCCCACGTTCTCCTGGCTAATATCTGTGTAAACAGTATGGTGAAAATGTACTTTAATTAATTCCTGTCTGGCATAGATGTTCTGTTTACATTTTATCTCTGATCCTATTTACCCCCACTTCTATAAAGCTGCTCCTTTTGGAATATTCTTTGTATATAAAAATGCAATCCACAAAGCTCCTAATAGAGAAGTCAGCCCACTTTCATTTGCCAGGGTTATGACCTATAAGAAATTCTTTTGAGTTGAATAAGCCAGGAAATCTTAGCATAATTTATGCCAGACACATTTGAGCACTGAGAGCTCAAAACTGGTACGTGTGCAACATAGGGGCCTTGAGAATGGAGTTTCCTGAGGGTATTTTTTTTCAACCTGATTGTCTGTAGGGATTTGTTTGGTTTTTGTTGGGGTTTTAGTTTGGTTAGTTGTTTTGTTTTTGGAGTGAGAGTGGGGTGGTATATTTTCCTTTTCAAGCCAGTTAAGAAAATTGAACATTTTTTTTAATTTCCTAAAACCCTGACGACCTAGAAATTTTATGAAGTTGTTTAAAACATATATTTACAAATCAAAATAACTAGAAAAACTGCTTCTCCTAAATAAATTATATAAGCCAATGAGCTACTTACACTTGCTCAAAGTTATCACAGAATAAACTGCAAAGTTCAGGACATTTCTGAGTTCAGGAATATCAAGATTAGGTAAAGAACTTTGAATTGATTATTAATTTAGATTTATAATTTTGTTTGTCCATGAATAGCCCATGTTCTCTGCTGTCATTGTTAATTAATCTCTGTTTTATCTTTTCCCCTACAACATGAGAAATTTGTTTCAATAGTAAGATCATATTTTGCCTGGATTCTCCAATTAACTTATAGCTATTGCTGTCTGGCTTAAAATATTTTGGCCATTTTTAATGAGGATGGAAGCAGTTTCTCCTTAAATTTCCAAAGGATTTTAGCCATTGCTTTTTACTATTTGCTTCATATATTGCAGATGATTAGGATCTAGTTTTTGCCTACTACATACCACTTTGTTGTCATGTGAGATTTTGTGCTTTTCACAACAGATTCATTAATATAAATGACATAAGTTCTTTAAGGCTACTTTAAAGTTCTCTACTATTGATGTCCTTGAGAGAGTATCTGAATACCATTTTATGATTTGTGAAAACATCAGTAACCATTGTTGATATTCAGATTAGAGTGATATTAGATTAATATTTCATATGATTGAAATGTTGTGGTTTTCTTTTTCTTAATAGGCAATCGTATTTAAATTATTTAAACTCATTGAGTTACTGAAGCAAAATCATTAAACAGCACAAACATCTTTTGTGATTAGAAAGAAAGAAGATCTTTTGTAGTATTCTGGCTAGTATTATCTCTTAATTATAATCCTAGTCTCTGTCCTGAAGAACTAAAACCCAGAGTTATTAAAAAAATTATGTTGGAAAATCTAAACATATATTTGTTGGACATCATTTGTTTTTCACAAGAATTTTAAAACATCCATAAATGTAGCTATCACTATTTCATTGAAATCATCAATAAATTTCATTTTCAATAAATTTTATCTTCATAACATTAAATCCCATATGTCTTTAAAGCCATTATATAAAACTCTTTTGTGGCAGAAAAAAACTTACATTACTCTCTCCACAAACTGTCATAAACTCATTAACTTAAATGCTTCCATTCCATAAATGATCATATATCAAGGCTTAATATTAAGAATCAGAGAATTAATAGAATAAGAGAACTAATAAAATGAAAAAATGCTTTCAACTTTCAAACTCTAGCACCATATTTTCTATGCCAAGCAAAAAAGTTCCTAAATAAGAGTGTGCAAGAATCTTTCTCATTTCTACCTACAGTATCATAACTGCTGGAAATATTTGGTCATAGCAAAATCATGATTTGACAGGTGTTTATAAGAAACAATAACATAAATACTATTATTTTTCACAACAGCTATTGATGTTTTTCTGATTGAATACTGACTACTTCTCAAGATGGATCATAAAAACTGTTTTAAAAGGATTTATCTTGCACCTGTCCATCCGGTTCTAACAAGAAATGTTATCGTGAATTAGACTATCTATTCCTTTCTACAGATGTTGAAATTCTTTTCAGCACATTTGTATTCTGAGGAAACAACGTCTCTCATCCACTATAATACCCATCAGACCAAAAACCCCATAATTTTTAGACAGCATTCTGGTTTTCTTCCTGCAGCAAAGCGTTATGTTGTACATCCTCGGAGACAAAATTTAATAGATATTGTTGTCTGAATAAACCCAAACTTGAAATCTTACTCCTGGTTTTGCTCGAAGAATTACAATTTATTTCATTACAACATTCTTCAAAACATCTGCACCCTTCATAGTATAGCAAAACTATTATTGCTATGAATGTGTTTCATACTAAGTGAAAACCTTCTCTAACTGAACACCAATATGAATGAGCTGGATGTCTAAACACAATAGACACCTAATTATTTTAATTTAAAGTTTTTGTAACAATTGCCAGTAATGATTGTGTTAAGAACAATGCCAGAGCAGCTTCTAAATGAAACGTATCTTTTATTAGCAATAGCTCTTGCCTTGTAGAGAAAATATATATCTTTTTTTCTTTGTTCTACTGAAATTTCTTAAGGTTCCTTTCCTCTTGAACTCACATCAATATAGGATTTTACTTTTTCTCATATAATTCTTAAGCATAAAGAGTTGGAAAGGCAAAAGAATCAAATCTAGCAGAAATTTAAAACACAGATATGTTGTTTTAATGTAAGAAAATTTGAGATTACTGAAAAAAAAAGGCCATGCTATTCCTTATGAGGTAATCTTTATCTGATCTCAGTGCTCAGGATATTGGTGGCCATCCTCACAACAGAAACTTTTCTTATGGTTTTAATCTCTTCTTGCTTCTTTTCTTCAGAAAGAAATGTCTCCTCTATTTTGTCCTGTTGCCTCAAAGGGATTTTGTAAATTCACCAAATGATGACACTTTTTAGACAATAAATTATTCTTATCAAAATGATCATGGCTGAAATGTATTCGCTGTGTCCAAACAGACTGATTATGCTTCTAATTGTAAAGATTGCAGTGAATTTTATATTAAAATGGGACATTCAAGACCTATAATTCTTAATTCTGCATAAACACTACAAGTAGGTGAAAATAATGTTGATACATTTCAATTCTCTTGTTCATGAGCCACGTTTATAGAACTGGTAAATCAGTATCAAATATTTAAAATGTTTCCCTATGCCTTGCATTGCATTCTGCTCTCAATGTGGGGCTTTTTAATGGGGTTTTGGGGTTTTTCTTTTGTTTCTTTTTCCCTTTGCAAAAGGGGTAGAATTGCTACTATTTTCAGACCCTTTCAATCAGTTTAGGAACCTAACACAATTTTGTGATTTTAAGATACTGGTAACATTGCTGTACATCATATCATCACCTGTGATATATTCACTATGATCACTGTCTCAGTTAAAATATTATGAATTATTCCATTTTGTGGTCACTACTTACATCCCTCCAACTGTCCTTTGAGTATTCTTTTGATTCCTTTTAGCATGCCTTCACCTAGAATTTTGTTTTGTCTTTCTTAGCTTAGCTTGTGTGTCACAATAAACTCTATTAATTCTTTATTGGTCTTTTATTGTCATTGCTGACCAATTTCTTACTGTCATTTGGATTGTTCAGCCTAGAAAAGAAGAGACTGAAGGGAGATCTTATTGCAGTCTTCAACACCATCACGAGATGAAGTGGAGGAACAAACATCTCTTTGCTCTCTTTACAAGTGACAGGACTCAGGGAAATGACATGAAACTGAGTTAGAGGATATTTAAGTTTGATATCAGGAAAAAGGTTTTTCCCCAGGGGGTGGTTGGGCACTGGAACAGCTCCCCCGGGAAGGAGCCGCAGCACCAGCCTGACAGAGTTCAAGAAGTGTTTGGACAATGCTCTCAGGCACATGGTGTGAATTAAGGCATCCTGTTCAGGGCCAGGAATTGTACATCCATGATCCTGATGGGTCCCTTCCAACCCAGCATATTCTATGATTCTGTGATCTCAATAGTGATTAGCAGTATTAGTCTTATACTGGACATTGTCAGTTATCACTTTTTAGATCCCCATTTTCATTAGGTAGAATTCACGTTTTTTTTTATTTCATACAAAAAAAATTTGCCTAATTACGAGCCTGAAATATTTCTATCATGTTTGCTTCATATCTCAACTACTGCTCCCTTGCTGGTATGGTATATAGAGCTCTGTGTGGAGAGAGAGTTTCTCATATTCAATCCAAACCTGCATTATTTGGTCTTCCTGATCTAAAGCATGGAAGTTGCAGAGTTGTGTACACAGCTGATGCATGCATTAAACTCTGAGCAAACATAAAGAGATTACCCATTCACTGATGTCAAACAGTAGGGTAGATCATAATCACAGAGTATTCACAATACGAAAATAAAAAGGTCTGTCACCTCTGATCTCATCAGCTCAGCCAGGTGACCAGCAAGAGAAGGAACTATCTGTGGCAATCAAGAAATCAACTGCTTCAGCTAAGACGTTTATTGCAATAATTCTAAACCAGCTTTGCCCATTTTTTTGATGTTTTGTATTGAAAATTATGATGTTTTATTTGCTATGTTTATGAGTTTTATCTGAACACCTTTAAATAATTTGAATCGGCTAAAAAAAGGAAATATTATTTCAGCCTTTTTGGGGGGGGGAGGTTCAGACACAGTGGTGGTTTGGGTTTTTTGGATTTTCTCCTTCACAAATAAACCAGGAGTATAAATGCATCACTTATACTCCACCCTATTTGATTTAAAACATCAAAGCTCCATTCACATATATTCCATAAACATATATTCCATAAACATTTTCTAGATCATTAGGCTCTTTCTTTGTTTCTCTCTGCTTTTAGTCTGCCCCAGCTTCTACCCCTAAAATAGTAAAAAAACATATAAAATCCAATTAAGAAAAAAAACCAAAACCCTACATAAGTTTTATCAAAATATATACAGTTCAGAAAATAGGGGGTTTTTTTGCAATGGACTGAGATTTTCTTTTTCATTTAAAATAGCTTACTTGAAAAAATTCTAAAAAAAGCAGATGATACCACCTATGATTAATATATTTTAGAGAAGACATTTATTAGACTATGATTTGACAGTAGAGAAAAAATGATTAGAAGTAGTCTGATGAGAAGTGGAAAGACTCACTACTATTACTAACTATATATGCTCAAGACAGTGCAAAATTTTGAAAAAAATTGACCCTCTGTTTTTAATTGTCAAGGTAACTTTTATAATCCTATTTCTTTTTCTCTTTCTGTGTTTTTTGAAAAAAGTGTATTTGATTAAAATGAATATTTAAAAAAATAGGTTTGTATGCCACTATTTATTTTGGGATATTTGCTATTTTTTTCCTAAACAGCAATTATATTAAAGAAAAGTCAAGAAACAAACACCTGAAAAAAGGTCTCACTCTCTTTCTTCAGGTGTGGTTGTGTAAAGAGAAACCACCAAATTTGTTACTGGTACAACACGGAGCGGGCTGGCTGATACCCCAGAAGGCTGCACAGCCATTCTCCAAGAGCCAGAGTGGCTGGACACTTGGACAGAGAGGAATTTCAACAAAGGCAAGGGCAGATTCCTGCACCTGCAGCGAAAGACCTGGGAGTCCTGACAGAGAACAAGGAGCCAGCAGTGTGCCCTCATGGCCGGAAAAGCCAGGAGTATCCAGGGGTGCATGAGGAAGAGCAATGCCAGCCCCTCTACTCAGCCCTGGTGCAGCTGTGTGTGGAGTACTGTGTCAGCTTCTGAGCTCACCAGTTCAAAAAGGCAACTGCTGGAGTGGGGCCAAAGGGCTACAAAGATCAGCAAGGGACTGGAGCATCTCTCTTACGAGCAGTGGCTGAGGGAGGTGACCCTGGTTAGCCCTGAGAAGGGATCTTATCACTGCATCCAAGTGTCATAAGGGCAGGTGTAAAGAAAATGGGGCCAGATTCTTCACAGTGATACCCAGTGTCAGGGCAAGAGGAAATGGACACCAACTAAAAAACACAGAAAATTCCATCTAAATGGGGACTTTTTTTTGCTTTGAAGTTGAAAGAGGACTAAAATATATTGGTGGGAGAGGTTGTGGACCTGTCTTCTAGAAGGAAGGGTGGCATGATTGTACTTTTGGTGTTTGTTAATCCAAGCAATTGCTACATGTATTGAGGCCCTGCTTTCCTGAAATCAGGAAACATCTGCTCTGCTGATAGGAAGTAATGAATTGATTTTCCTTTTTGCTTGATTTGTGCACACAGCCTCTGCTTTCCTTATTAAATTGTCATTACCTCTATCCATGAGCCTCTTTGCCTTCCATTTTCCTCCTCATCCCATGGGACAGAGATGTGAGTGGGAGGCTGGGTGGATGTTTGACCACTGGCTAAGGTCACCACAGGGTCTTGTAAGGCTCTGTTACTGCAGATACTGTAAGACGGATACATGAAAAAACCAGTCGCTATGCTGGGGCTGTTGTGCAAACAAAACTTTTCAACCAACTTCATAATACAAATAATGTTCAACAAAAATAAACATTGAGGTTAATAAATTGTATCCTACAGTCTATCACTTTGTGATGATTGTCATGTTCCCATGTAAAAGTACAAAACCCACAAGAAAGTGTTTATAACTCCACATGAGAGCAAATAAGCAGTAGATGCAAAGTTTCACATCTAGAAGAGGGATTATGCCCTTTTAGGAGGTTATATTTACAAATTCATGATACGATCATGGTCAATCAAGCATTTGGTGTTTACTCAGGTAAAAGGCATTTTCTCTTCTATCTAATGAAGATTACAATATACCTCATGAGTCCATCAGGTTACAGAAGTTCAAAGTAATTAGTAATATTTTAACAAATCAATTCCCTGAATAGGGATTCCCAGGGAATTAATTTAGCCCAATAGCTTCAATTAACCAATGTACTTAATAATTTGTTTAATTTTAAGTAATTTGAATGATATTAGATGTTTAAGTATTCTGACTGACTAAAATATGACTAAGTGTATACATTTAAGGGGTTTCGTAAACTGATATGTCTCCAAGAGCACATTGGTTTTGCTGTTCCATTCTGGAATATGTATAAGTATAGGTTGATGTTTCAGTCTGTTTTGATAAAGTTTTAAGACAGAATTTGTGTTAATGTATCCTAAAAAATTATCAGTGATATTATTCAGTCTTGTTATTCTCCACTCTTCTTACAAAGAAACAAATCATCCTTAAAATAGAAAATTCAGAATTTCTCTGAGAGCTACATGTACAAACCACACTTTAAGGAAAACACAATCATAAACAAAGATGTGTCTTTTTTGGAAGATAACACCCAGTGTCTTTGCTGTGGGTTTTTTGTTCTTTTTTTTTTGTAAAAATATATATTCCACTGTACCTGCAACTTCATAACACACTAGTATTGCTGAATAAATTCTATTAATTAGACTTCAGCTGTTGCTATCTACACATAGATATGCCCACTATAAACAACTCCTTTTCTTGCCATTTCCCCTCCTCTTTACTCTTCCATGGCTCAAGAAAAATATGCTTAATGTTATGTTCTCCTGATACATTTTGTCATGTATCACACCATTTTACTCACTGGACTGGTATCTTTCATGTTTTTTATTGGTATTTACAGGGTTTTTATCATCCTGCTTATGTACACAAAGTCTTTCTCTCTGATTTAGTTTTTTCTTGCCTTAGGTTTTAACTTTAAAAAAAATGAAAGAAAAAATTAAGCAAACAAACAAACAAAACCAAAATTGAAACCCATAAATTCAATTTTCACTGATATATCCTGCAGACTGTAATTTCTAAAGTGAATATTATGGAAGATAAACTGAGCTGGATGTGATATATTTTTAAGGTGCAGGGATGACTGTATTGCACATCTGATTTGTTTGTAATATTTGTATACAGATATAAATCACAACCAAAAATTAAATAGTGTATATAAAATTAAAACTAAAACAAACCCCCTGCTAACTATGAGCTGTGTCTTTTGTTTACCAAGATTTTCTTAAGAGCGTAGCCTAAGATATTGGTTGTGTTCCAGAACTGAAAAGCAATTTTAAAGTGGCACAGTGGATCTGTGGGCATAGATGGATAAGTGCATAACACACTGCATTATTAGGACAGATATAAAGTTTTGTCAGTTCCACTAAAATTGAATTGTTATTTACTTCATCAAGAATCTCAATTTCATTAAGACACCTGTCTGATTTTTAATAGCATTTTTGTTTCAAAATTAATTTTATTCTAATTGGTTAATAAAACAAACAGTATTGATCAATATAGAATATTATAATTATACGTTGTAACCATTGGAACTAGGGTAAGCAGACCATTGAAAGTCTGGGAATTTGGTAACACTTTTCTGGGGGTGCAAAAATTAATATGACTAAGTATAAATATGGTATAATATTTTATGAATGCAATATTTCTAAAGGCATCTCAGCTCTTATGGAAATATTTTATACATTGATAGCTTAAAATGCAGAAAAATACTGTTGTGTTGCAAAGCAAAACTCATTCAAGTCAGGAAACACAAAATCAGAATATGTGCTCACTGGGAACAGTTCTTGACTTCATGATAGATGAATCTACTACTGAATGCATTCATCAAATGAAACAATGCAATATATCTGTTTAGCTTTTTCTGTGGCAAGTGCTACCTGAAGAACTTCAGACGCCATTTAACTCACTATTTGTCTTTAAATTTAATTCAATATATAATAATAAGGGCCAGCTTGCTGAAAGAGGTTATGCACTTGGAATATTGTATATAGAAACTAATAACTCCCTTATAATATATTCCATATATAAAAGCGATCTTCTTCTGTTCTGAGTCCAGCATCAATTTTCATTGAAAAGAAAAGATTGACTGCAATTTATGAAAATATTGCAGAAGCTGCAAATCAAAAGTATTCAGAAAGGTAAAGTGTATTTTTTTATTTCATGGTCACTTACATGATCAATATGAGAAAAAAAAAATTGAAAGATAACTTCTGTCTGCCTTTAGATATCTCAGTAGTGGTATTTGTTTTTTTCTCAATATCTAGGAAACCTGCTTTGGGATTTGGGAAAAAAAGACAGGGAAGCAGAAGTAGTTGTAATGGATCATATAACAAGTTCAATTAGATGCACTCTGTCAAAGATCATTGCTCATTGCTTTGGAAGGAGCATAAAAAATAGCAATTAAACAATGATGAGCACTCCTGCAATCAGAAGTTAGGAAATAATATGGCCTTCTAAGTCCAAACCTATAAGAAGCTGACATGCAGACTGAAGAATGACAGTATATAGTCCCTTCAAAAATATTATTTAAAATAGTTTTTAGAAAATATTTTAGAAATATTTTTAGAAGTTTTTAGAAATCTTACGCATTAGAAACATTACAATAAATTTTGCACCCTACTCGTGCTTTGAGGAATTTCAGATTTTTCTTGTTCATCGCCATCAGGTAGAATCTGTCTCTCTTGTCAACATTATCTTCTTCCTTGCACCAGCTTTGTCTTCCACTGGACTATTTGGTGATCTGCTTCCATACTTGAATTTAGTATAAATATTTGCACTCTTTTGTGCAATTTTTCTTACTCAAAGTGTCAAAAATAACTTTGAAATACATCAAGAAAAAAAACCAAAGGAAAGACAGAGCACATTCGAAAAGAAGAGGAAAAGGAAATTGAAGGCAGCGACAAATCAGCACCAAGACTTACAGGAATGATATTGGGTTAGAAGGATGTGTTGGAAATACCATCTGAAAGCAAATATTGAGGTCCTTAGAAATATATTGTAATTTTAAAACTGGGCCTAAATTATTGATAAGAGAGAAGCATCACAGCCTCATTGGGACTAACCAGGTCATTGCTGTAATGAGTTTTGACAGTATAGGCACTATCACTGTGGGAGAGTATAGTTATATACAAGCACACGTGTTAAAACTGAGCTAAGGGATCTCCAGAGTAAGCGAAGGCAAGAAAAGGATGTGATTTCAGCCACGAAGCATATTGCCAAAATTCTTATTATTTCTCTGAGATAATTTTATATTTTGTAACTGTTCTAGAACCATGCTGCAACATATTCCAGGGAAAAAATGCCATTACAGAATTTGACAAGTAGTGTCCTATGTTCCCTTTCTGACAAGTCTTTGCTGTGTTGGTAGGGTAGGGTAAACCACAGGCAAATCTTTGGTTGTGCAGCATCTCACCTGTGGTAGAAAAGGATAAAGTTTTTCCCAGAGATTAGTGACCGGGATCTGACCTAAGTAACTTCACTTAGAACTTGAAGTAGAAGTAAATGAACTTAAATGGAAAAGATTTTTTTCCATGGGAAAAAAATTCCTTCTCCATACATCTCTGTCTCTTTTATTTTGCTTTGGCTTCTACTTCCATTTGTTCCTTCTGCATTCCTCTTTTTATTTCTATTATGGCGCCCCCATTTAAAAGAAATTTGATAACTCTTCCTCTGCATGTATTATAATTGTGGTTTTTGCTTTCTTATTTTTTTCTCTATGAAGGAGCAAATTCATCTTATGTAAGATGCCTTCTCAGCAGGGTTGGTCTCACAACCAATTCCAGCTTAATACCCACCTTCCTTGTCTTGCTCAACAAGAGGTTGAGCAGTGTTGAAGCCCATCATAGACTAGACCATAGCATTCAACACATATCCTTTACCAAATTGTGTGTTGTTGTGTATTGTGGATGTATGTGAGTGTATTATGTATACACACACATAAGAATTGCATTACATTTCTTCAGAATTGTGCTCTATTAGGAGCTATTTTTTCTCTTTGCTAAAACCATTTCTGAGTTATTGCATTTGACGGTTCCTTATTTATTACTAAGAAATTGTGAATGTCAGCCCTTCCTGTCCCAAATGTCTTCATTATTTTTCTTAAAATATTCGGTTGTATTAAGATTCCTATCTATCTTAAAACATATCAGCATAGCAAATATGTTATTTTTGTAGTACTTTTTCTGTGTTCAGGGCACTTAATTGTGGGTTCTTTGAACATATGTATCAGTTAAAAGTTCTGTGTTACTACCCTCAAAGTAGAGCTTGCTCATTGTATGAATAAGATCAGAAATAATATTGTTAGTTTAAAGTGGTTATTTACATGGATAATTATTAGCAAGATGTAAAAGAGCAGAACAGCAGACTGTTAAAAGTTTTTGTGTAAGCTGTGCACTCAGACAAAGGTTGACAGGGAAGCACAGAAGAACTCAAGTGAAAAGCCAATTTTCTTTATGATGTCTTAATAGAGGTATCCACACAAAAATGTAAATATTTGTGTTTAATTTTCAAACCACATTAATTTATTTTGTGATGTTTACTTATGTGATTGCTTACTTATGTAATGCATATCATCAAGATCCTTAACACAGAGTGCTGGCTGAGCTTAGTAAAACCCTTTAGAAGATTCATGTAATTTAGGGCTCTTAAAGTTACGGCCAGAGTGTAGATGTCATAAAGTGGCTACATTTTTTTGTTTGTTTTTCTTCAAGGAGGAGAGGAGAGGAGAGGAGAGGAGAGGAGAGGAGAGGATGAATCAAACAAATGATATGAAAGACAAAAATAAGCATAAAAGAAAGTTCACAGAGTAGTATTTTGAAGAATTCTATTTGGGAATATTAGCACACCAAATATCAGGGACCCAAATAACATTTTAGAGGGTTCTTTATATTATGTAAACCACTTTGATATTACCACAAAAGAAATTATATTAACTTCATGATATTTAGACAGAATAAAAGTTGCTGAAATATATTAATCTGGGGTAACACTCTGGTTTTGCCCCGTGACATGTGGGAAGCTGTTTTTATTTTGCTGTTATTCTGTTGGTTCATATTTCTTTTGTGTGTTTGTGTTTTGTTTCGTTTTTTCCCTCAGAATTATTTGAATTTTTTCACTATCTTAGAGGAATTATTGTTTGGTGTACACTCTTGTTTGTTCTTGAACTGCCTTATGAATGCCATAGCAATTGATAAAAGTTTTTCTTTGCTTCAGAAGTAAATGTTTTCAAAATTCTAAAGAGTATAATTTCACTGAAATTGAGTGGTTTTCTTTGTTTGGATTGTTGATGTTTCTTGATTCTTCTATTTATTTTCTTTTCTGTTTCTTCTGTTTAATTTAGGAAATAAATTACAAGATTTTTTAGGGGTATGCCTGACCTGATTTATGTTTTTCACTCTCAAGTGTCTTTTTCCTTTGATTATATATGGTTGTTTCATTCAACAGAGAATAGAAATATTGTTGGGAAAAAAATCAGATCAGTATGAACACACCTTCTTTTTGATGATGTGCAGCTGCTGTTCTGATCATTATTTCATAAACAGTGCAGTTCTGGTGCAGAAACTTCTTGGTATTTAGTAATAGAAAGTTCAAAAAAATAGATATATATTCCATTCATCAGAAAATAGTTGGCTTGAACCTCAAGGAACAGTTGGGATAAGATTCTGCTCCTTTGGGAGATAAAGACCTTCGAGTAGAAATAAATTTTTAAAGAATTAATGAGAAATTAATTTATTAACTTGTTTTCACTACTTATAAAGTTTGTCATTAGGCATAACTATTCACCTTTTAAAGAAGATTTTTTGTAGATTTAGTTTCTGCAGTACTTATTAGGTAAATCTGGGACAGATTAGAGTGTAATGGGGAGGAAGCTTATTGTACAGAGACCCTTTATATGTTGGTTAGGAGTTGCCAGAGTAATTTATATACATTTTTATTAAAATGGGTCATAAAGCCATCTGGCAAAAGATGTTTGTAGTTTTATAAGGCCACAAAGACCTTCCAAATTTTGCTCTCAGTTATCTCATTTACAAAGCTTTTAGGTAATTCTTCTGTAAGAACAAAGCTCTCTCACTCTCTCGCTATCTGCTCTTTCTCTCTGAGGTTTTATTTTAGTCAATGTTGAGATTGGAATATTATTTTTACCAGGTATACATGGTGATCTGTTACGTTTTGGGGTTTTTCTTCACAATATTATATGAAGGCATAGATTGTAATTTCATTTCTCTTGTTACCTGGCCGTTTTTAATTAACAGATGTATTTAATTCTGAAAGTATCTGAAACAAACACGAACATTATAAAATGGAAAAGGACCAGTGGTAGAATTCACAGATGTGAATTTTTGATAGCTTGAAAAATGGTAAAAATGAACCCAGCTGTGGTGTTTCAAATAGATTTAGTGGCAACAATGAAGATGTTAGGGACGACAAAGAGGAAGATAATATAATAAGTGGAGAAATGTTTAAAATTTTGCTAAGAGTTTTTGATGTCTGTAGGAATATAATTGACTTCACTTTTCACATTTCAAAATAGATAATAAACCTAAATGAGCTATAGAGATAGAATATGTGTTTCCTTTACATTCTAAGCTTTCAATTTATTATTGTTCATTGAATTGCAATGTTGCCACACAACTGTATGATTATTCAGGTTGGAAGAGGCATCATGACATCTAGTCAAATTCTCAAAGCAGTTTAAATTGAACTTAGATCAGATCACATTGGCTTTTGTCTACCTGGGTGCCGAAAACCTTCCAGGAGGATGATTCCATAGCTTTGCTGGATATCTTGTGTCAATGTTTAATTATCCCTTAATTATGTCATCTGCTTGTTGTTTTTTTAATTTTCTCCTTATATCCTGTTGGAAACTCACATTTTAATTCATGGTGTGTCAGTAGTTGTCTCTTATTTGCATGCTGTACAGCTTCTGTAAAAAAGTCTGGCTATGTGTTCTTCTGGCAACCCTCTCCAAGGTGCTAGAATTTAGCTATTAAGTCTTCTTCACAAGTGTTTCTTTTCTCCACACTACTAATCCCAGTTCCCTCAATCTCTCCTCTCACAGACTGTGTGCCCTATTCTCTGACTGTTTTGGTGGTCATCAGCTAAACTCACTCGTGTTTATCAGCATCTTTCTGGAAGTGTGCAGCACAGAGCTGGTCCCAGTATTCCAGGTATCATCTAATAGCTTCCCTTAATCTGTTGGCCATGCTTCAGTCAGTCCCTAGACAACGCTCATGCAGAGAGTCTGTTCCTCATATAGTACTTTGCACCTTTTGAATTACATTAGGATTCTGCTGGATCACTTCTGCACCATCTGTTGAAACGCCCTCTGCCCTTCAGCACGTCCAACACGCCCATTCCCTGTCCAGCCTCACATCATCTGCAACCTTGGTAAGGGCGTGTTCTATCTCCTCCTCCAGGTCCCTGATAAATAGGATAGGTTACAATGTAGACTTCTTCTACCCTACAGGATAGAGGAACTGCACTTGGAACCAAATTTAGTGTGGAATATGAAAAATTAACCACTATTCTCTGATCCAGTTTTGTTCCATTTAGTAGTCCATCTACTCCTTTTCCATCTTGTGTCATCTTGATAGTAATGTCAAAAGTGAGATACAAGGATGCTGTAGGAGGCTGTGACAAAAGTTCTGCTTTTTATATAATACCATCAAGGTAGAAGATATTTGCTGTTCTTAGCCTTGGTAAATCCAAGCTGGCTCCTCCCAGTCACTTTCTTTTTTTTTCACAGGCCCAGAAATAGTTAAGAAAAGAATTTGTGCCATGTGTTTCCCAGGGATTGAAGTAAAGCAGACTGGATTGTAAATCCCAGAATTGTCTTGTCCTTTTTCAAAATGACTTCAAGATTTGCCACACATCTTTTAGTAGTGGTTATTACAGGTATTAATAAACAGCCAGGAGTTGCTAGTCATATAATAAGTAAAACTAAGTTGGAAATAACCAAATTAAGGAAATTATAGACAAGGATAAGTTAAGGAAATAACAGACAAGCTCTAGGTTTGTTTATTTAAAAGTTCATCTGTTATATAAGTTTAATTCTTCCTGTAAAAGTCTCTGAAAACAAAGCCCAAAATTTTAGAAATATATAAAAAACATTCTGTGCATGAGACATACTGCATTTTTATAAATGCAATGGTATGTTTCAGTGACTAAATATGTGAAATAAGGGTATGCAACTGAATTTAAGTGCATTTTAAAATATCTGTTCTTGTTTCACTTTTTAAAAATTTATTTCAATTTAAAATGGCATTTCTATTAGATTTCCCACATACAGAAATTTGGCATCACTGGAATGCAAACTTTGGCTCATAAATAAGATGAATAACATGAAAATACAAAGAAGATGGACTGCATTCCAAAACAAATATAAACTTTTTCTATTTGTCAGTTACAAATTTATTCCCATTATCACCTCTGAAACTGGGAAATCTCATCCTCAACTATATCTGCCAATAAAAGAACAACAACAATCTTTTTCTAGGAACATCAGCAAATAAAATATTCAGAATGTTTTTTGTATACCCACTTACTTCTGTAAAGAAGCAAAGTATACCCATTTAACAAACAGTTCTGTATATCAGGCATTCAAGAGGAATGAATAAGTCCTATTCCAGAATGAGTATCTGAATTCTATTCACCTCAATTTCATGTGATGTAATTGCAATTTAATTGACTCAGATCCCTTGCAAATCACTCAATCCCCAACGTATACAACTCTGACTGACTCTGTGGTTCAATGTTATTGCATCAGCCAAAAGTGTCAATAGAGCTGTCAGCAAAGGCAGCTCTGCAAGGTGGAGATTCCTCTGCCAGGGCAGAGCCTGATCCTCATCCTGCTGATTCATCCTGCCTGTCCAGCCATGACTCCCTGAGAGCTGCCTCAGGGCTGGTGACTGTGCAGGGTCCTATCCTGACAGCTAAACCCCAGCTGCTTTTTCTCCCAAGCCAAGGAGCAGCTTTTTCTCCTAAGCTGCTCTTTCTGCCTAAGCCAGGAAGCAGTTGCTCCATACTCTGAATGTGTATGTATACTGCTTGCCCAGTTAAAGATTTCTGAAGAAGCAGACCCAGAAGAGGATCAGTAATGGCACCTGGCTGCTGTTAAGTAATCCCTGAATATCTGTTTTTACCGTACTGATCTACTGAATTGACATTAAAAGGAGGAGTGCATTCCAAAGGACAAGAAAGAAATCCATATATCATTATGCTATCAGGTAGTCAATCAAATTAAGGGAATGGATTAATGTAACACTTAGGTAAGAAAGTTTCAAAATTTAATATAATCTGGAACTGTTATTTTTTGCCTTATTTTTCTCCTAAGGTTTGCAGTCAAGTACTTTGTTTTCTATTTAAATAAAAACTTGGTATAATTTTCTTTGCCTAAAATGTCTGGTATTAAATGTGTATTTTGAAGAAACAGAAAACTTGTTTATGCTTCTTATGTAAATTTATTCTGGCCATTTAATTCCACTGTAAGGGCTATTCAAATACATGAGGCCTGCATCTCGGATCTCTAGCCCTCAAAACCCAGTTTTACTTCAGAACTATAAGTGCCTTTTAAAACATCACATTTGTAGGAGTAATATCTTAAGTAATATACCAGAAAACCTTTTTCTGCACTGGCTTGTATAAAAAATACATAAATATCAAAAATATACGTTTTTCATCAGGATTTTAAAATTAATTTAAAACTGGACCTGTGATCTGGAATCATCATTAGCCATTATGTTTAGGTCCTCTGAACAACTGCTCAGATATCTTGGAAGAAATTCTTCAAATCTTACTGTGTCTATGGGCTGAATGTTCTAGTACTGTGGATTCTGTTGTGAAGGCCAGAAGCCTCCTCTTTGATCTTGGTACTGGCAGATAAAACATTAGAGAATTTTTTGCATTTCTCACAGGAAGAGAACAGGACCTCTATCTGTTTCTCAAATTCCAACCTAGCTTCCCTCTCGCAGTAACACTGACCTTCTCTTCTATTACAGTGTCCTGGTTTTGGCTGGGGTAGAGTTAATTTTCTTCCTGGTAGCTGACATGGATCTGTGTTTTATATTCAGAATGAAATTAATGTTGATAAAGCACTGATGTTTCAGTGTTGCTAAGTGGTGCTTACTCTCAATCAAGTACTTTTCAGTGGCCTGTGCTGTGCCAGTGAGCAGGTGCATAAGATGCTAGGAGGGAGCGTGGCCAGGACAGCTAACCTGAACTGGCCAAAGGGATATTCCATCCTACCAAATGGCATGTTCAGTGCATAAACTGGGGGCACTTGCCCAGGAGGAGTTGATCCCTGCTTGGGAAAGGGTTGGACATCTGTCAGTGGGTGGTGAGCAACTGTATTGTGCATCATTCAACTGTCTTGGTTTGTGATTCTCCCTCTCTCTTTGTCTTCCTTTTCCATAATATTATTAATAATTTTATATTTTTATTTTATTTCAATTATTAAACTGTTCTTATCTCAACCCACAGGTTTTACCTTCTTGGGATTTTATTTATTCTCCTCCCCATACCACTGAGGGTGGGGTGGAGTGAGTGAACAGCTGTGTAGTACACAGTTGTCAGCTGGGGTTAAACCACCAATGTCTTCAAGCAGGCACATTTCTTCTTAACATAGAATTAGGAAGCATGGTGGTTATTCACAGGTTCTCTTCACCAGAATTAACTTTATCTAATTCAGTTCATATTCTGTTTATAATGTAAGCAGAAGTAAAATTGGCATTTGTCATATAACAGAAGGCATGGCATAGCATAGCATAAACAGCTTGCTCTGAGAACCAAAAGCATTTTTCTTTGACTTGAAAAAGCAGTCAATCTGTTGTCAATGATACCTGCTTCCTGCATACTGTCATTTCAATAAAGCATGAAAACATTTTCACTTTGAAATACTGGCACCAACGCAGCAGGAAGCATTCCTACATGTCTGAAGATTGTAGTTTGCAGCCTGCATTAACGATAGGTACAGAATTTAAGATCAGTATTAAAATGTTTGCTGTCCACTTGAACATATTTAACAGCTTTTCTGATTGCATATGCATAGAAAAAAAATACCTTTCTGTCATAACTCCCCTAAAAGTACATATCAGGTTTAAGTAATGATTCTTTCTGGAAGCTAATTTGACAGCAGTATCCAAGGAAAACTTTCATGATGCCACATTTTTTTTTTTTAATACGAAATCACTGTGATTGCACTTGATTGGAACTCTCAACTGGTTTTAGAGATATTTTGAAATGTATAATTTTTGCCCTCTTAGAGCTGTCAAATTTCTGTCAGGAAATATTTCTACAGTAATAAAATTCCACCTTTTCCCCAGCCCTTGTAAATGATGAGTACACAAGCATGACACCAGGTTTGAAGTCAGACACCACAGTATTTTATTCATCTCTTGTTCAGTTCCTTAGTCTCGAATGAAGCGGACGCTTTCTTCCTGTTCATAAATCTGGCCTGGGCTGTCATATTCACTTGCAATTAATACATGTATGTTACAGACCAATGACTTTTACAATTGCAAACCTTCAAATATCTTTTCAGCTTCTCCTAACCAGATGTTGCCATGGTATCCAGTCTGGCAGGAAAAAAATAGCATAGTTTGGTCTTGACAACTCTGTTGATGAGTATTACTGCTTTATCTTATAGCTTTAAAAATATATATTCTTGTTGCTAAATACTGTATGAGAAATTAATAATTCTCCTAAGGTTAAAAGAGTGTACAAAACTTGCTCATAATCTTGTAAATAATTTTATAGCTCTATATCCCTTTTTCCTATTTTAACACAGTGAGCAGGCATTTTATTATACTTCATAAAGTATTTGTTATTGCTTTTAATTTTTGAAGACAAACAATACAGATGTAATGCTCTATTCCAAGCATCAAAAAACTTTGCTTCCTTCTTGCCATTTCTTTTTCTCAGAGTTGTATTCAGTACTATTTTAGATGGTGAAATCCTTGAAACAAGTAGATCTTTTATGTGTTTCTTTGTTTGTGTCTTTGTTTTTTAATACAGGAGTCCATTAGAGGCCTGGAAGGGTCTTTATATGAGCAATAAAGAATATTAGTCATTCTTCCATTAAGTTCCAGCCCAGCATGACACTCTATACATGAAAAAGAGTGGACTATTCCCATCTATCCATATACAACAGCAGAATAATGACAGCGCACAATATTGTTCAGAAGAGCATACATAGTCCTAGAATTTTCCTTTTATAAGAAAAAGTTAAAGAAATTTAGAAGTATGCAGCTAAAACCACACAATAAAAAGAAAACTAAATAGCAGAAAAAGCTTTACATTTTTTGAATGATCATTTTAATGTGATAGTCATCTGATTAATAATATAAATAACTAGAAGTGCAGAAGTATAGCAAAGGATATCCAATCTTTTTCTATCAGACAAATTAGTTGAAGAGCCTGTGCAAATTAAGAGTTTTGCAAGATGTACATGAAGTGCTGTACCTAATCAGGCTGTAGAAAGATCATTTGTCTCTCACATTTTGTAACAAGGTTAGAATTCTTAATGATTTTTTTTGGTGGAGATTCTAAATTGCAGAGCAAAAGAGAACATTCATAATTTTAGAAACATTTATACTGCTATGAACTCTTTAGATTTATCCTTCAACTAAGGTGTGATTTTCAAGGAACTAGTAAATAACGGTTTTCATTAATTAAATGAGAAAACAGTTCAACTTCTTTTTAAAATGCACTAAAGTGCAATAAGTTTTGAAAAGGACCTCTGTCATGTTTGCTTTGTCCTCTGTCATAAGTCAGAGAGAAACCAAATTAATTTTAAATCTTAAATTATGCCATTTGCAGGATTTCTTGACTTAGAAGAATTTTTCAATAAAGGTTTTGCTCTGTTTTAGTGCATCTTATATGAAGATGTTCCTGAAACTTCACACAAATGTAGAATCACTGAATTGTCTAAGCTATTGATTAATAGCCTAATAAGCAGAACAGAGGCTGTAAATGGCCCAAGATTTTTTTTTTTTTTTTCACAATGAGATACACATAAAATTCAAAGTAGAAGCACACAGCCCTTATTTTTTTTTCTTCCAGTTTAAGACTGGAATAAATTAATGCTTTATGCAATTAAAAAAGTATTCACTCTTGGCATTTTTCAAATCAATCAATACTCCTGATTCTTCCTTTGCCTTTGACAACTCTTTGGTAGGAGTCTGAGTAGGATATCCCTTTGTCTGAGTCCTCACTTTGTGTTTTCTACTTATGTTTTTGCTCCTGTGCTTTCCTGGGTTTGTGGAGATGGGCCTTAAATGAGTCTCTGTGATGGCCCTGCAATCAGAACTCCTGCATCCATCATTGTCTCTTTGTGCTCTTTTGTGGATGAGCTTTTGATACATAACCTAACAGAAAATATTTTAGCTGATTGAATTTTGAAGAATAGAGGTACACCATTTTTCATAGAATTTCAAACTTATTCCATTAGATACAAAAATTACTTGTAGACAGGGTGACTACACACACCTAATTTTCAGAAAGATAGATGGCAGCTTGAATTTGAATTAAGAACAAAACAGAGTATTCCTGAAGAAATTTATACCACTGTTTAAATGCTATTGAATCTGAAAAGTTAACATGACTTTCATCTGCTGATATAAATCAGCATTTAAAGTACTGCTTCTAGAAATAATCATGACAGATAGCTAAAACAGTAATGAAAAAATGAAAAGGGGAAAGGAGGATTGTGGGTAAAAAGACATTACAAGAAAATGGAAGAAAATAATTAGAAATAACTGAGCAGACAATAAAACAGAAAGTAGATGTGACAATGGAGAGGGAACAGATGTCATGACAATCCAGACCAAGGAACAGGTGTAGTGACAATCTAAACAGAGGTATCATTGCTGGCTTTTGAGGCCATATGAACTCACTTCCCAAAGACAGCAGTCTCCTTTTGCTTTTCTTTGGGGGGGGCTTCAATCACAATCCACTGGGTATTGTGCTGCCAGAGTTTCCTTTTAAGAAACAAGGCCAAAGTCAGTCCAAAACAAGTTTATTAAAACAAAGCCATTTTTATTGATTCCTTAACTGATTTTGACAAAATACAATCCTAAAGAGGTCCTAGTTGTCTAACACCTTACCAAGTCTTCATATTTCTACCGCTAACCAAGATCAGTTCCCTTTTGGAAGTTGAGACAAATAATTTACATTTTATGTAATCTGCTGCTGGGGTTCATCTCAGTCTAACCACAAATTCAGATTCCATTTCTTATATCATAATCTCTAATCATTATTTCTAGCAGTTACCAGAAATAGAAGATGCTAGAATGTTCTTTCAATTGCAAACTTTGGTTGGTTTTAACTATTTACATCTCTGTCTTAAATCAGAAAACAGAACTTGAGAAATTCCTTTAAAGGCTGTGTTTTGGGGAAGGAGGAATTTTCAGGGGAAGAGGTATGTGAATAGATACAGCCATAATTTCTTGTAATTCTTCCATGACTAATTTGTGGCTGCTTCTTTTGCAGGGAGAAAAAGTATAAATCAGATGAACAGCAAATATTCACTAAGAAACAAAATAAAAAGGGAACTCTAGTGCAAGTGGTTAATCTATAAAAGCAGGCCAGCATTTCAATTTATTAACAGTTCAAATGTCAGTTTCTGATTCGGCCTGTGTATCAAGAAGTTTCTAAAATGGTAATTAATACAGTCATTGTCATATGAATAAAGAACATAATTTTTTTTTTAAAGTTTGACACCAGAGTAAAAAACAAATGAAATAAAAAAGCACCAATGTTATTAAAACAAGTTTTCATTCAACAAGTAAACAATTTTCATCAAGACAAGAAGTCTATTCTAAATTTCATTGAAGACAATAAAAAAGCCTCCACTGATTTCAATGAACTTTAAAATCAGTATAATCTTCTAGTAAAAATTTTTAACAATACCAGTAGTTTGTGTCAAATAAAAATTAACTCAGCATTATAAAAATAAAAATATCTAATATATCATCTGACAATGACAGATCAGTTTTATTGCCTTCTGTCTTCTTTAATTTGTTCTATTCAGAGATGTCGCTATATTCTATATTTTATTATAATTTGTCACCTTTTCAGATGATAGCTAACAAGGTCTGTAGTGACAAGGAAAATGGTAATGGTTTTAAACTAAAAAAATGATGCATTCAAACTAGATATAAGGAAGAAATATTTCACAATGAGGATGGTGAAACACAGGAACAGGTTTCCCAGAGGAGTGTTGAATGCCTCATCCCTGGAAACCTCCAAGGCCCTGTTGGATGGGGGTCTGAAAAATCAGAACTGGTTGAAGATATCCCTGCCCATTTTGAGAGAGGCCGGACTAGATGGCCTTTAAATATCCCTTCCAATCCAGAGTATTCCAGGATTCTCTAACTTCCTGGTGCAATATTTTGTATTTTCTCATAATGACGGTATCTTGTTTTCAAAGAAATGAGCTACAGTTCTTAAGGATGCATCTGGTTCCCAGGCCAGATTCTCAGTCTAACATCTCCCTGGCAGTTTCCAGGCTGACAGACATCTTTTTCTGTCAGTGTTTTAGCAGACATTTTCTGTCAGTGATTTTTGCATTATGACAAAGTCACCTTTCTGCCTGCTCCCATCAGGAAGATCCTTCAATTATGGCAAGGACAGGATTATGTCTAAGGTGACAACCATTAAGATAAGTAGTTATAAATGGATGACTAAGGAAGACTCTGGTCTTTGAGATCTTTTAGCCCCCACTTCAGCACTCAGAAGGCTAAGAATTATCCAGGACATCTACCTGTATTGTGAAGTACTGGCTGTTTTTTTTCCTTCATAAACCAAGTTCTTACCGTCCTCACTTAACACTTCTTGTTCCTATACTGTTTGAAATATTGAATATTTAATCCATATTTTTTTTTTTTCTACCACATCTGACTTTGTAGGCCTCTGTAATAATCCTTTTTTGTTGTCCTTTTTTTCCAGACTAAAGACAACTTTATGGTAAGAATATTACACTTTTTTTTCTTAAATAGAAGACAGTTCATATCTTTTCATATGATTATGTTTATCTAAATTTCTTCCAATCCTCCTATATATATTTTTTTTATATGCAGAGGCAGCAAAATCTGTATTCAAGATAGGAATAAACCAAGGATATGCTAATCTACATCACATATTTTCCATTTTTTACAGAAATAATTTCCTAATAATTTTGCAGTTTTTGACTGGCATTGCATATTAAGTTTACAGTTTCATACTTCTAAGTTTTTGATTCTTAACAGCAGAACTTAGATTAAAGTCCTCTATATTATTTTTTAAATTAATATCATTTTTTAAGTGTCACTTTATATTAGTCTAGACATAATTCTATCCCCCACCTACTCAGTCTTTAGTCCTTCTGAAGTTATTCAGAATCAGCTCTCATCCCTGTATGTCATCAACAATCTTTTCACTTCAATTTTCTTGTAATTTACACATTGAATGATACAGATTGCAGCCCAGTTTGCTGCAGAACTCAATGGGTAATCTCCTTCCACAGCAAAAACTGACCATTTATGAGATTCTGATTTTTTAAAATCAACTATTTGAACAACCAGTTGCCATTATTCTTATGTCTTGAATGCCTTCTTAAAAACCTTTGGTGAGGAACTTTGTCAAATTCTGCCTGGAAACCCAGACTTTATTAACCATATTATCCTTACTCATATATTTGATATGCATTCTAGAAAGCTCAAGAGTTGGGAGAAAATACTTCTTTTTACAAATGCCATGTTCCTTTCCCCAACTATAGTGTATATATATACAGCCATCTAGCATTTTTTTTTTAATATCACAGTGGAAAATAAATTACCCCAAATCATAAATCACTGGTGTATAGTTATCTCAATTTTTCAGAATTACAGACATTTTCACCAGAAAGCTGACTCTATGTTCTCAAAACAAACACCCTCTAAACAATATTTCAGGTTTGATATAGAGATATAAATCTTGAAAAAATTTTGATTTCCAGACAGAGACATGAAGTTACTTATTTGTGTATACAAGGATACCTAAATATTTTGGGGAGTGTTCAGTATTCATTGCCAAGAAGATGCTCATTCACATTATTGAATGTCTCTGACAACTGTAAGTGCTGTTATAATCACATCAGCTACCAGTTCCTCGAGGAGAGGATGTTTACTTTAATGACAGCCTTTGTCTCAGCATATTCTACTCCTATCTAGTTTTGCTTCAATGAACTTTACTTCCCAAAAAGGGATAGGGTGTGGCAAAACTGGCTCTCTCATACAAATGCCCATCTGAAGATCACACTGGTGTCACACATAATTTTGATTTTAAGTGTTTAAATGTATAATACTGAAAGTTAATATCCAATAACAAAGACACAAAAAAAATAATGCATCATGAAGACTTACATTTACTTAGGCATATATGTAGAAAATGCTACTAAAATAAAATAAACCCCCAATAATTAATGTGGTTGTTCTTACAACATTCCAATCTGTTAAGAACTCACACTATGAATTAAGAGACAGAAAAATGACAACTAAAGTACAAAAAGTAGAAACTTAATTCAAACTTATGTCAAATCTTTAAACCATGCAAACACTTTGGAAATGTTTTTTTTCTTCCCAGATGCCAGCTACCTAGGTCAGCTTTACTGCTGGATTTATATTTGCCATGGGAGATACTCTGTGTGCACACTTATTTATCATTTTTGTTGGGTTTTTTCCACAGATGTGATTGGAAAACACACATCAAAGTATGAGCTTGTACTCATCCTTGTAATATATGACTGGATATGTGCATGCTAATTTCAGTTAGATGGTCGAGGAGACCATCTAGGTTTCTTCCTTGATGGAAGCTTCTCTGGACCGTGGTTAGCTGGAGTCTGTATGCAGTTTAAATTCATCTGCCCTCATACAGCACACTGCTCCACTCATGGGCATTCTACAGATGTTACCATGGGTTTGTGAAGGTAAGTCAGATACCACAGTTAATTTGCCATCTACTGTTTCAGCAGTAGATGATGAAACATCTGATTAAGAACCACAGCTGAAGATGCTGCGGTTCTTAAGCACAGTATAGACACTGCTCCAATGTTTTTACTTAAAATAACTTAGACAATGACAAAGGCAAAATTATAAGTCATGTATGATTTTGTTATCATTATGTCAAGCAATCCTCTACCCCCTTCCCCAGTCTCAAATGTCACTTAACTAGTTTATAATCCTAGGACACCAATAAATACAATTCATAGTTGAACAGCATTGCCTGAACAGAGAATCCTGGAGAACACAATTAAATGTTGGAGATGTCTGCATTTGACAATATCTTCTTTTGTAGTACAAAACTATGAAGTCTTACTTCAATCATCTAAGCTAAAACTTATCATCTTCATTTCTGAACTTTGACCACTCTCACAGATAGGAAATATTTAATCTTACCTTTTCAGTGTTTAACTGTGGTACTCCTTTAACAAAGAGTACATCTTTAGAAAATGCAGGTCTAGACTAGGCAGTATTTTGCTGTTTTGAGTGTTTCACAATTTCACTTAATTACTGCTCAGTTTTTACTCCTTTCTGACTAAATTTGTCCCCTAGTGCTCTCGTGCTCAGTGACCTTACTTTCACTGTGCGTCGATGGGCTGCCTATATTTTTCATGGTACACATATTGTTTTGACAACCTGGTGATATTAATTGGTCTCTCAGGAGCTTTCTAAAGTAAATCTATCTCACTGGCAGTCAGAAGTACACGTGAACTCTCTGCCTTCCTTATCTTCATTGTTCAACAGGGCCTTACATAAGAGAAGGATTTGAGGTAACATGACAAATGTGCTACCAATTTTAACTCCTTTACACTTTATAATTCTGAGTGTAAGAAAACATAAGTCATAATCAGAGAGGATTGTATGACAACTGCAGATCCCCTGCAACCTCTGAAAAAGAATCAAAAGTTCCATGAGAGCACATACATTTCTTTCAAAGCACCAGAACCAAATGTCATTATATAGAACAGGTCCAGTACCAAAGCACGCTAAGCAAATCATCAAATTTGTGTCTACTTTTTGTAATCTAGCTATCCACCACATCTGCATAACCTATTGTTATTGGTATGAAATTTACATGTGAAACGTCTTTTAAATATCTTAACTACATGCAAAAGATTCATGTGACCTTCGATACAGAAGAAGCTTTAATTGACCTTTATAAATGTCTTATAGATGCAAAAACTGATCATTTCTGAAGCAGACACTTTGGAACACACTGCAACTGGTGATGTTGATCAACATATTAAGGAATATCAGCTGGTTAAGATATAGCAAGAGGAAATTTCTAGACACAATGCAGATTCCCACCTTTAATAAGCAGTCAAATACTTAATGTGAAGGTCCAGTTATTCATCCATTTGGACCATTCTGGTCCATTGTCTCAAGCTAGTCCATTAACTCATTGGTGCAAAATATGGCTGAAAATTCCTGTGGAATAAAAATAATTAATTAAATACTTAATGCAACTTTCATAAGAGCAAACTTTTGAAATTTTAAAAATACAAAAAGGTGCTTGTATTTTATTAATTGATATCTAACCTCTTGTATAATATGTTTTCATGCAGATAAAATATCCATTGGCAGGTTTGGGTTCATTATTATTTTCAAAGTTTGGAGTGAAGTATAGGCTTTTTATGTATAGTATAAAAATTTGCTGCAAATATTGTTATATTGGCCTGAAAGGGTTGTACTTGTTGAAGCTATAATTTTTCTTACTTCTCTTTCTAGGTTATATAATGTTGATGAGGCACTGATAAAATTCTGGCTCTATTCTGACAGAGTTACATTTCAAAGCATTCATTTTACAGGTGATAACATTACAAGCATAGAATCTGATTTTCACTTTTGGCTAATACCATGACTTCAGGCTTGTGCTTTATTTTTTGCCAGAGTAGATTGTGCTTTTTGAAGGATCACACAAGCTTGTGCAAGGACACCACTTACACATTGAAATCAATAACAATCTATTAAAAAATGTAGGAAAAAAACAACTTTTGCTTTTCCCTTCAGAATCATAAAATGGATTTGGATTTTGGATTAGGAAGAGCCAGAATTGGTAGTACTGGATGTGGATTACTTCCCAGTGTTAACCAAGTTCACAGAATATTATTTTACTCTTACTTATATGAAGGCTATTATTCACACTTTAGTGTTATTACATATTATTATTAGTGTCCTTATATTATTATGTATAATAGGTGGATTCATAATGCAGGACTTATTAAAAAGAGCAGTTGAAAGAGAGTAGACTATAAAAACAACTATGGAATTATTATCCATCTTTTTAAAGCTTACTTTAAACATTTATACCTTTGTATCAATGATCAAAGGTGTGATAGTTATGAATTAATAATGCACCATGTTTTATAAACTTGCAGCACAATATGAGGGCTATGTATCTGCAGTAAGCCTTTTCAAACCATCCTGCACATTTTCAGACTCCTCAGAAAGTTCCAATTATGCTGCAATGTTTCAGTTGTCTCTTAAAGTCAAAGAAAGAATCAAAGGTTACTAATTTTGAATATCAAAATGCAATGTGCTCAGTCCCAATTAAGGCAATAAGGTTCGTGTGTATCTGCTGCTATATTTGTGTTAATATATTTTCAAATTCAGACTATGTATCTGTTCAAGAGACACTTCCAGCTTCCAAGTTATAAACCTAAACAATTTTAAAAAACTTTATAAAATGCTATTCCATATCAAATAATTTTCAACTAATACCAACTGGAACACTTTATTCTAATTGGAATTCCTGAGGCCTTGCACCAGAGGACTGCGCATGATGCAAAGGAATGCAACAAATTCAACATCTGGTGCAAGAGATAGTGTCAAATTTGTGCCCCACCCAGAGGAGGTACGTGGGCATTCCCACCTGGCCAAAACATAGATTAATCCCCTGAACTCCGTGTTCAGGACAGTGTCCCCCAAGAAGACCAGAAGAAGAGGATCAATGGGACATCACAGGGATCCATACAGTGGTGATATTTTCTCTTTGTCATTCTCTTTCTCTCTTCCTCCTCTCCCTCCCCGTTTTCTTTTTTTCTCTCTCTCATTTTTTCTCTAGCTTACTGTTAAATAAAATTCATTACAATTGACTTCAGCATACGGTCTCATTTGTACCTTAATTCATGCAGAGGCATCTCTCAAAAATTTTATTAACGAGATCACACCACTTACCCAGAATGAAAGTTAACTTTTGTGAATACTCCTTTAATTTTTAATGGAATTGAACATTACAGAAAGTGGTGCTAATGTGTAAGTACTGACACATTGGGTATCTAAAACCCATGTCACTAGTGGGTAGTGTGATTCTGGAGATGTTTTCCAGAATTATCTTTGTGTTTGTGAAAGGACAGGCATATGCTAGCAATAAAATAAGAAAGTGTGATGAACAAGGATGTATCTTTCAATTTAAAGATTAGTGCTGTTTAGCTACATAAAGCTAAAGTACTTTTATAATAGGCCTTCAGTATTTTCAGTGATTTACACAGTTGCAAACATATAAAATCTAGAAATACTTTCTCCTGAAGTTTCATTTCCACATTTCATAAAGTGCATTGTCAAGAAAATCTGCTGTATGTGAAACTTACGTCATATGAAATCCAATACTGGCTTTATCATTTACTTCAATGACAGCTGAATTATACCATATAGAAAGGTATTTTCAAATGAATGGCATTCTTATACCATTTTTTTTCCTTCTGTCACACTGTGTGATATTGCTATGCATGCTTAAATGTTTGATGTATTGTACCAGATGGTTGGAATGTGTTGCAGTCAGGAGTACAGGGTTTTGTTTTGTACCTATCTGTTTTTTAAACATTAAACATCTGCACTACAGCAAGAATGAGGCAGAGAACATCTGAAAAAACTCTGGAAGCTGCATAGCTCAGATAGTCTGTTACTGCTGCATTAAACCGTTTTAATTTGGACATAGCTTGAATAATTATTTTAATGTAAAACAAGTGTGATCTTTCAAGAAGTTAAATCCAATGCAGCTGCTGGTTGGTAAGCTGTTTAAACAGACAAAATTAGAAATTAGCTGTTTCAAATTTTCTTCTATACCCTTATAACTCATAGATGCACTTAAAACATAAGTCTTTAGTAGGAAAAGTATGAAAGCCTTCTTGTTAAGATGTTAAGAAAAACAGCTACTGCATATGAATAGGGATATTATTCAACATAAAATCACAAGGCCTTTCAGCACATGAATTTAATGTGCATGTGCAGCAATCTTTCTGACATTGTAAAGCTTCAGAGGATCCATTACTGTCTTTGAGTTTACAATCTGTGCACTAACAGGTTTCATGACAGACAGAGCTATTACACGCTCTATTCTGCCAACGTCATTACTTCAGAGAAAGAGAAGTTAAACAAAATATGTGAAAGACAAAAAAAAAGTATTAACATGTAACAAAGTTGTTTAAATTATTACAATACATCTAATAAAATATTATATAATACAAGACAATGGCTGCATCATTTGAATGATGCATAAAATGAAAATATGAATTTAGATTCAGTTCTTTATCCCAGTGATTAAAACCATAGCTGATGTAAATTCACACTCAGGATATCATTGCTGAAGTACACTCTTGGAAACTAGAAGTGACTTCACAACAAACATCCTTTAGGAGAATATTTCTGAGGAAGATCTTTCATACCTTTTCTATAAATATTTCTTCTGAGTTCTATGGGTGACAGTTATGCCGTCAGGAAACATACATTTTGATTGTATGTTTATATGATTTACAATTTATATCATTGTTTTGGTGTGGTTTTACTTAAGCAGACTACAAAATAAGTGAAGGCAAACTTAGTTATCATCCATTTGCCTTAAGGTCTTTATATTCAACTAATGTTAATATCTCAGGGCACATCATAAAGGTAAAATTCAGGGCCTATAACTTTGTCTTTTTGTAATGGCAAGCAGATCTGTGTTAAGCTATTTCTAACAACCTAAGCTGCCATGTTGAAATTAGGGGACCAAATTCTGCCTCCAAATAACAGGCCTGAGAATTTAATGTTGTAAAAATAGGTGATTAACTTAACCTGAGATTCCATCAAGATTCCCATCTGGCTTCTGCCTGTCACAGGAGTATTGGCTTCCTTTTGGTGTCCCATGCCATATCTTTTGGTACCATGCAGGGGCTCTTCAAATACCAGGACCTACAAAACAGCAGAAAATACCTAAGCATAAACAGAAAAGGAAACATTCCTAATGATAGCTGCAAGACAAATTTTTCATGTATGGATCTGGAAGTTAGGAGTTGTTGTATAAATCCACACTCTTCCAGTTTATCAAGGCCAAATTTGCAACTCCAGGTAATTGACTCTGTGGACTAAATATATTGCAGCTTTTTCCCTATTCACAGACTGTGGAAAGAATCAGTCCTTTCAATATTCTTAAAAGCTCACTCAGTAACTATCTAAAGAAAACAGGATTCATTCCAAGACTGCAAATTAACTTGTGCAGTCTACCATGTTTGTCTGTCTTGTACAGAGCAATAATCTCCTATAATGAATTATTATGGAATTCTGTAGCACAAAATACACTTCAAGGGATCAATTTCAGCACTTTCAGATCTGGATAAGTTTACCCACTTCCAAAATGAGCTACAATTCCCATCCCTTTTGTGTATTTTCAAAGACATATATTTACCAAAACAAAGTATTTTCCTATTTTTATCCTTTAATCACTCTCAAAAGCAAGAAGCTGGCAAAACATCAGGATTGGCATGATGTTATGAATGTTGCACAGATGTTCAAAAAATTAATGCAATCTTTATAATTGCACTTATAATTTGGACATTCACAGAAAGGATATTGACTTTAATTATAAAACTCATCTGAATACTAATGAAGGTGTCTTTATTACTGTGCAAATATAATCTGTATTTTTTAATATCAGCACATTTTAGAGTATAATAAAATCCTATAATGTTATTCAGTGAGTTTGGGGATGCAATGAAGTATCAGTTTTAAGGAAAAAAAAACATTTTTGTAGGAGCGGCTTTAATTTCCTTGCACTCTGACAAAAAAGCATAATTCAGTCCACCTCCATAACAACAGATTTTTTGGTTGGGTGCCAGATATATGACTGACATGAATAAGACAAGCATGACATTTAAGGATATTTCTTTAAAATATGTTAGAATACTTAAACTCTTTTCCCAATTAATTGAAAATAGCATATATTTCATAGGGGTTTTTTTGGTTTTTTTTTTTTTCTTTAAGGAAGAAGCCCATATTTTGAATATTTGGAACAATAAAGTGTCCAGTTATTACAATCTTCCTTCCTTCCTTTCTTCCTTCCTTCTCTCCTTTCCTTTAACTTGCATTTTGTCCTTTTCTTCTGCTCTTCCTTTTTCTTCTTTCCTTCTTCATATACCTCTTCTCTCCATCCTTCTACGCTTCCTTCTATCCCTCCTTTCTCTCTAAATGCCTGCTAGTTGTCTTTCAGATTAAGTGGCTGTTATTGCTTTGTTCCTTGTCTGGTATTGAAAGGTGACAAATTAAGTTAAGAGTAATCATGACCTGTGCATTACACATTGATTTGCTGACAATTTCTAATCAGTGCCTGAAAAACAGCTTTTGCAAGCTTACCGTTGCAAAATTTATCCTGAGATCCTACCTATTAGGCCATGAAAGCAATTCTGCAGCTGGTGGAAGGCAGATAAATAGTATTGTGCAACCAGGAGTCATTAAGACCTCCAGCAGTTAAGACACCCCCTTCCCCCAGTGACTGGGTGGAGCATATAACAGACACAGCTGGCTTTCATCCCAGGAGCCCAGTGGAATAGATAAGGCAGCAGAAAAAGCAGAGAAGTTACAAAGTCCAACGGGGCTGGTAATTACCACAATTATGCAAAATCTTTGTTTCTGGAAATGTGGATTTTGATCATAGAGTTTAGATCACGCATAATAATATTTACAGATCATAAACCCTAAATAGCATGTAAGAAATGCCATTTATTTCTTTTACTCACCAAGTTTTCTGTTGCATTATTCTCTGTTGTCTTTTGAGAAAATTTAAAGAATTTTACTTAGTGATTTTAAGAATTTTCACATGTGGAATCCTCCCATGATGCTTTGGTTACACATAAACTGCTTTAGTCCCCATTGTAATCAGTAGGAGGTATGTTTTAGTACTTCAAGGGAGAATCTAACTGCTCTCTTTCCCTTTCTGTGGCACACTTCTTAATCCGAGCACACATTATAAACAGAAATTTTCTACCTGTTTTCATCTGAACCTGAATGTTTCATTTTACCTTTGTATTAATGATGATGTCTCATTTTTCGTTTGCTCATATTAACAGTTTTGCATTCATTGCTAAGGAATTCAGAAGCATTTGGTTTTGTGGTTAACAGAATGATTTCTCACTTTTTAACTTTTTAAAATTTTCTTCTTAATATGAATAAATATTTTATTAGTTGTCTTACTCTTATAACTGCAGAAGTTATCCATACACAGTGATCAGCTTTAAACTGCCAGGTTAAACCATTTCATTTATGATCTCTTTGAATTGACCTACCGTCTGTGACAACATTTTGCTCTTAGTAAAGACTACAGTCCATACTGTGTACCTGCATTTTGCCAACATAATTAAAAAGTAGGAAAACAATGCTTTTCAATTTTTTCTTTTTTTTTCAAAATCATATCAACATCAGGAAATAGAAAACCTATTTTGATTGAATGAGCCAGAATGCCCAAGAATGTATTTGTGAATAATGCTGACTGGACTTTTCTTTCCAAAGCCACTCCACTAAGTAGGGTGGTATAGGCTGTTTCCTTGTGTCTATGTGAGTTTTGAATATGTAGGCTGGAAACCAAATGCTAAATTTCCAGTTGTACTTTCATAAGTTTCAAATCAACGTCTTTTTTTCTGGTGTCAGCAGACCAAAACATCCGGAATTACTGTTACATGATCCTTAAATTCAATTATGTTATTTATCCGTATATATATTAAAAAAAAAAAAAAAAAAAAAATGGCCTA
>VWZP01003422.1:557194-595437 GCA_013396995.1 Dicaeum eximium
AAAAAAAAAAGATGGCCTACAAAGGTGTTTCAGAATTCTGTCATATAGTTATCCTGCTAATTATGCACACTAGTAAAGTCATGTGACATTATTAGGGGTGAAACCTGTTTCGAAGGAAAAGCTGTGACCACAGAGAAAATGAAAGTTTGTGCAGTTAATAAAAGATTAGTATTGTGTTTTATTTTTCCATTGCATACTTTGCTAAAAAGTTTGAAATTTTGAGGAAAATCCAGACAAGGATCATTAGTTTCTTCACTGTAAAATTCAAAGTGGACAAAGAGCACTACAGGTGGTTATGGCACACCTGATATCATTCTGCATGATTTCTTAAGATAGTAGATTTTGGGTTTTTTTTGTATTTGGCTCTTTTTCCCTGCCTATCATTCTTCTAAGAAGCAGAGCAAAATTATAAGGGTTTTGCTTTGGTTTGATCTTTTTCCTGATTGCAGAGAGCAATCCATGAAAGGTATGTTTAATTCCAGAAACATTAGTTTATTGATATAGAAAGTCTTTCACATATCCAAAAAAAAAAAAAAAATTGTTAGGAATTTTGGAAAAACTCAACTTATTTTAGCTATTGTTTCATGGGGAAAATGGCTAGCACTGTAGGAACCTACAGAGTCATGATGAAAAAATAGAGTTCTTTGCAAAAACTAGAACGATGAATGGTCAAATATTGTCTTTTCCTAGTTGATTTGGTAGTCATAACAATATCAATCACCTTGTGTAAGTAAAGAGGAGCCTACCTTTTCAGGATACTATCATCTAATATCTTAGACAACTATATAAATCTCCAGGTAATTTTTTCCCCCAAGTACTTGGTAAAATTTATAGACAGCCTTTTTAATGATACGACAAGTTTCTGAGACCATAGTAATTTGGTCATTAATAGAAATATTTCACAAAAAGTCAGACATGATCACTAAAATGGTCTGGACATTAAAATGATGTGGTTGGCTCAACTTCCCTCCTTCCCTTTTGATGACTCAATTTCTATGTGTTTCCATCCAATTTCGTTTTTAATAATAGAACTCTTCAAAATGCCAGATTCATGTCTGTGTCTCCCATGAGCCATAGAATCAGCAAATGATTTTGGAGGGATGGGAACATGGGAGATCAACCCATCAACTTCTCGCTTCACCTTTCTGAAAGAAAGTCAGCACTCTTATGTCCATGAAGTTTATATCCATCAATGGACACTAGCAAACCTGTTAGTTCTTAGGAAACTTATTCTGAACGTCCTTTTTTTACTAATAATTCAGGGTAAGTTAGAGCAGCTTTTCCATTTAAAAGTGCAGTTTCCAAACCTTACATTGCTTACAATTTGCTGACTTTTCCTGGGTAAATATAGTTTTATCTACTACAAATCATATCTTCTAAATTCATAATACAGTGTACCAAATGCACTCACTAATATTGTACGCAAATGACAACAGATTCAGCAAAGTTTAACAGCTCTTCTGAAAATTACTAGCATGAATCTCAGTGATACAAGGATATTAATATATTTTTAAAAGCTTTATTTCCCTCTTCTCTTTTTCTTCATTTTCTTCTGTCCACTTCTTTCTTTCAAATTAGAACTTTTTGTGAGTTACATGAAGCGAAAATGTTGATGCCTTTGCAGATAAAAAATATGCTCTTATTAGTAATCAGTAATTTCTAAATCCACTTTAAATGAATAATGCAATCTCCAGTGTTATTTATTAATATTCCCGTGACAAAAATGTGGTTTGGCCAATGTTTTTTAAACATCTTTGGAGTCAGCGTGTGCAAATTTACCCCATCATTCTATTGTAGGGAAAAAAGTGCTTGGACAATTTGTGGAGAAAGCAAGAAAAGACAATTATTTTATGTTCCAGTCAGTTACTTTCAAGTGACAGTCTTAATGGAAGCAGGGAATGTATTTGATGCAAGTTTGACTAACAGTGTTGAGCTGGCTCCAAAGTCACTGTTTTACTTACTTGAAGATAGAACTAAGTCAGCAGTTTGTTGTTCTCAAGGTAAGGAGGATTCACATAGGTCAATCATTTGAGTGTAATAAACAGCAGATACAGTAATTCTGCTTGGCAGTTACACTGCAGGCATCGAGAGCTGCAACCACAAATCAGCAGTGCTTACTCAAATGTTCCATGACTCTTCCTATCACTTTTTCAAAAGGATGTCATCATTCAATGAAATGAACATTCTGTCACTATTAAAAATATAGAACTAAGCTATAGCTCTAAAACTTTGAAAGCCATTTGGACCTATATCATTCTCCACTCTACGAAACCAAACCACTTCTATATTTTTAATATTTTTATCCAAAATCTTACCATCTTTACTTACTGGTCCCCTTATTTGTACTGGTCCCCCCTATATTCTAATGGACTATATCTTATATGTAGAAGAAAAAGACATAAACCCCACATTGATCTTAATAGAAACAGCGAAAAATAATACCATTTATTGGGAAAAAAAAAGATAATTTTTTAGAGTTTGCAAAAGCTAAAATATGTGAAATCTGAGTATTCAGAAATCACTTAAATTTCTATATTTTTGTCAGCTCTTTAGCCTGAGCTTTATGTAGGTTTAAGGATTATACATGTCAGTAAAAGTATAGAAAGTCCTGTAAGTGAGGATCAAACACTATAAATCTTTGTATCGGTTTTTTAATTAAGGTAAGAAAACTTAAATTGCATGAAAGAAAGGCTGATTTGTATGTGAAAGTTTGCTGTGTCCGTTCAGGTAGATTATCTGTAGATATACATAAAATACTTTCTCTTCACAGACTCTGAGATTATCTCAGGTGGTTGGAGCAGGTTAGAGCAAGGCTCTGGATGCACCACATGTATGAGCCATTCAGTTGAACAGGATGATCTTTGTGGGTCTTTTCCAACTCAGAATATTCTGTGAATCTGCATTCTTCTTAATTTAATGAAAATCCAGCACAGCATTAATACAATCCTGATAATTGAGGGCTATTCAACAGAGAACATCTGCATTCAACATCCCAGCCTATGAACTTTCTCCTGTAATAACAGAGGCGTTGGTGACGAGAAAACATCAGCATTGTATGAGACAAGAGAAACTTGGCTTCGGCAAGATCATCAGGCAGAGGTCTGTGATCTCTTCATGTGAACAGAGTTATCAGGCAGAAGCAGTGGGATGTTATAAAGAGTTGTAGCTTGAGGTGATGAGGAGAAAGGGGAATCCGTAAAAGCCTCTTATGCAGAATACAACTTTTCCTTCTTCAAAGATACTCTTATGGGAAAAAAGGGCTGGAGAAAGGCATGATGAATTGAGAAACGTATCCTATCACTATTCTCCATGATAAAGAGTCCCAACACACCATTCTTGTAGACGCCCTGTAGGTATTGGATAGGAAAGTGTTCTATTTTATGTCTTTCAAATCATTTACTCAACACTGCCAGAGAACCAAACATCTGAATACCTCTCAACAAATGTAGCTAGAATTTAGAGAACGTACACTGATTGTAATTCATATTTTTCCATTTCATTAGGAAAAGTAATTTGTTGTGAATCTTACCAGCTCTACCTACACAGAAAAATTAAACTTGACTCTTTCTTTCTCTCTTTCTCTCTTTCTCTCTCTCTCTCTCTCTTTCTCTCTCTTTCTCTCTCTTTCTCTCTCCTTCTCTCTTTCTCTCTCTCTTCTTGAAGATATGAATACATATCTCATGCATTGCTTACATATCACAAGCACTGAAGAGCTCATATAATTCTGTCATACCATTATCTAAAATTTTAAATGGTTTTTTTCAGGTTTTTATCAAGACTGCATTTGACTGAGTCTTAATCAGGAGGAGAACAAGTTGATTATAAAATTTAACTTTTTATTCACACTGATTTCAAGGTTTAAGACTGAGTATAAAATCTATTATAAGACCTATTATAAGGAAAAGAAAATTGTGAAAGTGATATCTTCATTGAATTCAACATTTGTGTTGAATTCACATTTATTTTATTCATTTCTTGTAACCAAACCAAAGTACAGTAGAGACCAATCAGTAAGAATTGTCTTTGTCTTATTCCTTCTTAGCAGGTAGTTATATCCTGAATTTAGAAGGTCTGCACTAAGTCAGTTGGAAGTGATGTAGTACATAAATCATGACAGTAATTAAGTAAATTTGGAAGGCAGTTGCTGAACTCAGATCTTCCTAGAAATAAAGCACCAACAGGGATGCTGCTGTTATTGTTGCCTATATATTTTTTGGTTTTTAGCATGTGCCATCAGAATGAAGGACTGCATGACTCTAGAGTATTCATGTACTCAGATAGAGTCAATTATGTCAAAGTAAATGTGCAGTTCATGACTTATAAGAAGATTCACTTAGCATGGAGAAAATTCATATTGCTTGGACTAAAATTCAACTAAAATTGTGGGAAATTGAACCTCGATAATATAAGTTTTCCTGAGTGTTGATAACCATTGTCTTCTAAAGGGTTTTGTTTGTTTGCTTTTCTTTCATTTTCTCTTATTTTTGCATTCATGATAATTACTAGACCAAGTAGGAATTTGCTATCAAAAAAACAAAACCAAAAAGCCTTTATGATTCTTGTAAAATATAGATTCTGCTATTTTTCATCTTAAACAACATTTCATTCTTCTTAGTAGGATTATAGAAGAGAAAAGACCAAGACTTTAACTAAATACCTAGGAAAGCTTTAGCAAATTCAAAAACATAGACCAGTTACAAAACCAATGTTGTAATTATTGCAATAAAACCCAAATATGTTAATATCTTGTATAACTATGAACTTTTTTCAAACTAGATACCAGTGTTGCATTTGCATTGTCTGAGTATTTCAGCATTAAATTATGCAAGACTAGCTCAATAGAGATGCAATAGTGATGCTTGATATTGAACATATTCCAAGCAAATGATTCAGGTTTAAATGATAAAATATGAATAGTGTTTGGTTTTAAGCAGCCTAGTTTAATGCTGTTAAAGCTGTTATCATATTTCATTTCCTGAGCATCTTCAAATCTAATTAAGCCCAGCAACTGATTTGATGTGATGTGATGAATTACTTCTAGACAACCCCAAAAAGTGTGATTTTCATGCCTTACTTGAGTGGCTTTGTTTGGTAGCTGTTACTTAGGCTACTCAGGGAACTTCACTCTGGTCAGCCTTCAGTCTCTGGGAAGGTGACAGAGTAAATAATCTTAAAAATCATTTAGACCTGGAAATTTATTAAGGACAAGAAGGCAATAGGGAATAATCAACAAGGATTTCTGAAGGGAAACGAAAACCTGACCAATCTGACACCTTCTCTAAAGAAATGGCTGGTTGGGAGATGAAGGAAGAGCAGTGGATACTGTTTATTCTGTCTTTAGTAAGGTTTTCAGCACTATCTCCTGTATCTTCCTAGAAAAAATTATTAAAAATGGACTACAAAATTGGTCAACAGAGCAGACTGAAAACTGCCTAAGTTGCAATAGCTGGTGGCATGAAGTCCAGCTGGCAGCCAGTCTGTAGTGGTGCTCTGAGAGGCTGATACGGGGTCCAGTGCTGCTTAAAACAGTCAGGAATTACCTGGGCAATGTGACTGAAGCACACCCTCAGTCTGCAGACAATATCAAACTTAGAGGACTGCTTCAAAGACCAGATGGTTGAGCTGCCATTCAGAAGGACATCAATAAACTGCAGAAATAGACCAGCAGGAGCCTCATCAAGTTTTTCGGCACAAAATGCAAAGTATCATTTCTAGGAATGAATAATCCCATATGCCAGCACATGCTGGGGACCCACTGAAACAGATTTGCTTCACTGTTCTGGTGGACAAGAAGTTGAATGTGAGCCAGCAATGTGCCTCTTGTGACAATGTGAACTAACGTTACTTGTGGCTGCATTGGGAAGAGCACAGTCAGCAGGTTGAGGGACGTGGTCCTTCCCTCCTGCTCAGCCCTGGTGAGACACATCTGGAGTGCTGGGTCCTGCTTTGGCCTCCCCAGTACTAGACAGATGGACACATACTGGAGCAAGTTCAACAAAGAATCACAATGGTGATAAAGGGACTGGATCACCTGGCATACAAGGAAATGTTGAGAGAGCTGCAATTTTTCAGCCTGGAGACGAGCAGGGTCAGGGGCATCCAAGCAACACATAAAAATGCGTGATGGTCCATAGTAGAAGGAATAAACTCTCCGGAGCAGTGCCCAGCAAGCAGACTAAAGGCGCAAACCAAAACATGAGAAATTAGATTTAAAAATAAGAAAACTATTTCTACTGGGAGGGTGGTTAGAGACAGAAGAGGTTACACAAAGACATTGTCCCACTGTTGGAGATACTAAAAATTCAACAGGATGTGGCCCTGAGCAATACGACCCAGGCAACCTTGCTTTGATTGGGGGAGTTAGACTGGAAATACTTTTCTATATTTTGGGGTTTTTCACTAAATGAAGTTTAGCTTATGCATGGAGCCTAAAACAAGCAGATTCAAGATTAATGGGATTAAACTACGGTTGAAAAAGCAATCTGAATCCATAAAGAAAGGAATCTGGCATAAGGGCTCTGTGAAATGATAAAGCAACCAGTATTGAAATAATATCGAACGTTTAGAGACCACAATACACCTGCAATTGTTATCCAAATGAACTGGGTTTAATCACTTAATCTGCAACAGGTTTAAATATTTCAAAAAAGAAAATAGGTCTAATGTGAATCAAGATACCAGCAACTACAAAAGAGTTGATAATCCTGGAAACCACAGCAATCTGACCTGAAATGGCTCTGTAATCACCCAGGGCATTCACAGTTCAGGGGATATCTTTAAAGTGGCCCTAGTTAACATGTTTATTAGAGTCACAACCTCTGCTCACAGAGCTATGTGGACTGTTAGAAGTCTTGCAAAAATTTTCCAAAAATACAAACAAACAAGCAAAATCAAACCAGAATGGTTTTGTCTGTCTGGTGAAGCATAAATATGAAAAGGTATGAGGGGAATAGCCGCTTAATGAATGCGTGTAATTCTTACTAACAATCATTAGAACATTTTGCTAGTGTTTGGTATTATCTTATTACTAGTATTTACATCTAAGTGGAATTTGAAGAGTTCAGTTTTTTTATATTACCAAAGAAAAAAACTGCATATAGGGATTTTCTTCAAAGCAGTTTGAATTAATCATCAGTAAAGCTATAATTATACCAGCTCACTTTAGCCCTACATAGTTAGCTTATTAACTTCTAAAACTACTTTTGCTTTTATTTAAAAATAAAACAAAACAAAAATACCAGAAACAAACAAATAAAAAAATACACTTCTTGAGAAAAGAAAAACTGTTTTTCTTACCTAATGGAAAACAAAAAGTATCCTTAATCTCAAAAGTCTTCATGGTCATTTCAATGGATAAGTTTTGATATCAAAAGGGGAAAGTATTAAGTAATTTACTCAACAAAACTTCAGCCTAAAAGTCTTTTACTGAAGCTCTGTGGCACATTGTATGTCATAGGTAACAATTCATTTTAATTAGATGGATCTGAATTCCCGTTTACAGACTCAGGGGTAAATAGGCTATTGATTGAATTAACGAAAATTGTGCTCTAAATTATTTGCAATTCAAGTATTCTTGATGGAAATTTTGAGCACATTACTGAGTTTTCACATAGCTCTTGTAAAAATACCTTTTTTCAGCAGGATCATAGCTCTCTGTGTGTTTAGGGGGTTGTGTGTGTGCGTTTATAATTGTGGTATGTACTAATCACTGGACTGATGTCATTACTGTCACCTTTCTGAGATACAAAATTGTTCATCTGTGTTGCTGACTTTAGTACTTTCGATAGCTGGAAATTTTCAAGTAATCTGTTTAAAAACATGACATGATCACTATCACATGTGGCCACCAGCAGCACCAAGAAGGTCTCTTTGAAATGTTAGCACAAATTGCTATGAAAATTCTCTTTTCTCCTTAGTGTCATATTAAAGGTCCTTTGTTAAAAAGTACTGACCTAATGTCAGGTGAAGCATGGCTTTGTCCAAGTGAGTTTATGGAGTCAAAAAAGTTACTCAAAAGTTGCTCAAAATTTGGTAGAAAACCTAGAAAGAACAACAAAACTTCTTACTCGCAAATAAAAAATTACTTTTGTAAGTGAGCTATATACTAGAGAGCTTCCTGACCATCTGTCTATGATGGTCTCAGATCTAAAGAAAGACTTTATAGGAACACCAGTAATATCTTATTTCTGGCTCATGTTATAGTAATGCTCATGTTATAAGTAAGGCAGCTACATGGGAACTTTTCTAGTTGAACTAATTTTAAAGTATCTTTAAAACAATAAAAAAAGAAAGCTATTCAATACTTTGAAATTCCAGAAAGTAAATTTGCCCCACTATTTTCACAACAATGCTGATAGCAATTTCAGTTTTGTATGATTTTTGTTTTATAGTCATACTTAAAAAAAAAAGTATCATAGACTATTGTAAAACCAGCTTACTTTACGTATTATATAAATCAATGAAGCTCAACTCTGAACTACAGGAAGATCTAAAAAAGTTTTTAGTCTTTGTGGTCTTTTCAATTCCTGTTTTGTTCCATTGAGAGTTCCTCTTGTGATTCTTATGTTCTCTTAATTTTACTAGAAATCCAAATAACATGTACACACCAGATCAGACACTTTCAATCTTTTCGTTTGTGCTTCTAGATCTAGTGCATTTCACAGAAGAGAGACTGAGAGAGGTATTAACAAGATACTCTATCATGAGTGTTCCAGGTAATCTGTGAAGCATTTGTTTGTCTGTATTTATTAATGAACCTATTTCTCTGTGCATTTCGATCTCCACATCTCCTTAGTAAGACTTTTTAAAGTGCAGATAAGAACAAACTAGTATAATTCCATTAAAATCAGAAGAACTGCTCCTAATTTACATTTCTTGAGATCAAATCTAATTGCCATTGATGTTGACAGTAACACTTTGCGTTTTTGTATTGCTTTTTACTTGCAGATCTCACACTGGTTACAAATGACATGATTATCTTCATAATCTCTTTTTTTAGAGACAGTAATTGAAAAACAAGATGAGAAGTAATTTGTTCAGCATCTCTTAAGTCTTGTACATATATTTTTTAGATTTTATTGCCTAATTATAACCTTTTCACAAGAACATTGGGTGCTGATGAATCAAGCAACACATATAAAATTTTTCAGCAGGTATTTCAAAATGTCTTCATGTCCAAGCCATGGATTTTGGGGTTATTTTTATAATTTGGTGTTGGGGGTTTATTTTGGGGGGTGTTTTGCGATGATAATGATGATGATGATGATATTAACATTATCAATAATAATTAAATATTTTAATTGGTTATTTTATTTTTAAAACCATACTGAGAATGTGTTCCTCTACTTAGTGCAATTAATTAAAGCCAAAATAAAAATGTTGATAATTTCTCTATATTTAACTTTAAAATTCCGTTATGAATGTACCAACTAAAAAGAATGATGAATCTCAGCTGAGTTATTGGTAATATTTAATAGTTTTCTTCAAGGTTTAGATTGTGAAAATATCATCATTTATAGCATTTCCTTTTAAGGTGTCTAATTCTGCATTATGTTTTGTATAAGGGTGAAATAGAAGCACTAATTTATTTCCTTTCACTGCACAAGAGAAAATGTCATTCCAAATTTTGGAATAGCAAAGAAAATGTTGTTTCGCATTACGAATATTTTGTTTGTGCAACCAATTTGTACAGTGTACAATTAAAGAATAGAATTTTTCTAGATTCTACACAGGACTTAATGTTTATGGATATAACAATATTCAGAACTAGAAATCCTCCAAACAACCATTGAACGTGTTGGAAAGGATAAATATAAACATAAGTCAAATAAGATTAGTTGAGATTACAAAGAAATTTTTCTTAACTGAAAAATACATTATTAATTCATCATACCCTTTTCTTCGCAGCCTGGTAGGAAGATCATCTCACAGGTGTCAGGACAAAATAAATACAGCCATTCATACTACCAATGAACCTTCCTCAGACCAAGATGTAAAAGCAAGTTCTGATCTTAGGAGCTGACACAATGGGGTTTCCTCCAAGATTCCATAAGTTGTTCAGAACAGTCTTCAATCTTCAGGTAAACCTCTTTGGGATTTCCCCCAGTAATTTTGCACTCATAGCCATGCCAAATCTATGCAGGAATTAAGGCAATTTGTCCCAAGCACCTAGATTCACAATTTTGTACCAATAACATTTTTCAAAGCTACCATTCCATTTGTGTCAATCAGATACAGTGCTAAATCTGCGTGACACCAAATTTTTTTCAACAGAGTGTTTGCGATCTGCACCCTGTCTCTTAAATCTTCCTCAGTACTGTGATGTAACTCAGCAATGTAAAGGCCCACAAACTACATTCTTACACTGGTTATCATCCCTGGTTCTTCTCTTACCAATGTTTCCAAGCCTTTGTTGATCCAAATGCATGCATGGAGCATATCAAATCCAGAAAAAAGGCACTTCAGGGAGGGTTAATCACTTTCCAGTGTGATTAACTACAGTTGAGGAAATATCCAAATTATAATCTACTCCCTTCCAAAGAGAATGTAAACATTGGTTTCACAGTAAATATACTATCCTCAAATAAAACTTTATACATGGTCCCAAAGATCAGAATTCTGGAGTGTTTTCTCTGTCTTATACTTGAGCTAGTTCCAGAACTTTCATACATCTCGTCTCTTTAGGAAGTCTAGAGAGGTGACTTGCAATTACAGTCCTTCCAACAACTCCAATTTATATTTTCAGTCAAACTAATGGCAGAAAATTCCCTCGCCCATGTTGTTTGGAGTGCTTTAATAACTTATTTAAATTAATTCAAATGCATTCTACCAGAAGCATCAGATTGTTACAGTGAGAATGTTGTCCTTAATAGGGTAGAAAAACTGAAGACAGGACCTATTCTCTTCCCCATTCTGCTTACTTCCTTGCTTTGATACTTACTTGTCAATATCTCCAGCAGAATTCCCAGACTATCCAGATTTGTCAAGTAATTTATTTACGTCTGATATCACAAAACCATGAGTCAGCTACAACTCTACCTTGCATCTTCATTTTTTTGATTTTTACATACAATTTTGAGGAGGCACCATTAATGCTCAAAATCTGTTTGAATAAGCATAAAGAGAAAAGCATCATGGAATATAAAAAGCATTCCCTAGAAAGAAGTTTCAGTAGGTAATTCTGATCAACATTTTGACTTTCAGTAGGTAGTCTGATCAACATTTGGCCTTGGGCAAGCATACTTAGGTTTTTCCTACAATTGCTTGTAGATATTGCTAACAAATCCCTGAAATGAACTGTGTTGCCAGCTGAAGTAGAAGGGCTGCTCTGGTTCATTTTATCATGGCAATTACAGGTATTGTACCCAAATTGCTGCTATAAAGAAGGTGCTATACAAATAGAAATTGTTCTTCTGCCACTCAAGAAAGGAATAACACACTTCATTAGGCAAACTGAATCATAAAGATCTCATGGTTGATTGAAAATATCTGAACTTTGGTCTTTTAGATTGTAGTCATAGATATACAGTTTCCTTTTAACTGCTTTTTCATAAACTTTCTCTCAACATTTTCAATCATGATACAACATCAGTAGTTAAGCAATATCATAATCTTGACTTGGGTATTAATTGACTAGACATATTTTACAAAACTGGTCTTGTTCACTCAGTTTTTAGTTCCTTATTTTCTGAGCAGCCTTTCAAGAAATACACTCAGTTCTGAAAGAACTGGGAAGAGAAATATTTTGCATAGCTTCTCAAAAGGGCTTAACCATTGAGACATTCCTAATTATTCCTAAAATAATTACCGTGGTAATTATTTACCCCCGACCTTTCAATTTTAAGCTGATTGTGAAGTGAAACATCTGTATGTCAGGGTCCTGAGAAACTCAATGTCCCTGACCAGCCTCACCTGAGTGCTTTCCCATTCCTTTCATGAAGGGCTCCATTTAAGCTAAGCTAGGATGTTTCATTCCTGGCTATGATTATGGAGTGGTTGTGCTGTTCTGCAGGGTCTTTTTTCTGACTAGATCTGAACTCCATCTGGACAGAAGTTCTCTCATTTTACTTCTGTTTGCACCTTCCTTCTTCAGTAAAATGGCCTTTTGCTGTGGTTTGTTCCTTTGCCTTTCCTAGTGCTGTTGGTATACACCTTTGCCAGCTCCTGGTGGTGCCCACGATTGCCAGACTCCATGAGACTGCATCAGCTCATGAGAGCAGGATCTGCTCTGGGCTTGTTCTTCTTGCAGGGCAGTTTGGCTACTCCCTGCAACTCAGAAACAAGTGATTTATTGATGTTGAGCAGTCAGAGTCCATATACTTGTCTGAATTACTCTGATGTGTAATTATGTCAATTTGAAATAAGACCATTTTTCGCAGGACTCAGTCAATTGGTCTGATTGCCATTCATGCTAATCCTGAAAGGCCAATGGTGTGGCTTGCTCATTTGTAAAAAATTGCAGAATTATTCCTTTTAGAAAAAATTATTAACCAAGTCGTATTTCTAATGCAAGAACACTCAGAAGCCCAATATATCTGGTAGAGAATAACATTATTATCCTAAATTTAATTTCTGAGATCATACCTGGATCAAACGCTAAGTGTATTATGCAGGAAGGTTGGTGTACTTATGTTTTCTTTTCATGGTACCAAGGAAAACAGTAAGATATTATTCCATCTGTTCTGTGCTAAAAAGCAGATTTTTCATCTGATGTGTACTGAAGAAATAACAAGACCTTGTGAGACCTATGAGATCTGTGAGCATTCATCCTTTTCCATTATACTCTTGATTAGAGTTAAGAGTTTTTTCTGAGTTACCAGACTTTCTGGATTAAGTCATCTAAAGAATAGAGTATAGATATCGGAACCACTTCACAGTGTGTTACAAGTAGAGGCTGTTATTCTCTGTTCTAACTTTTCTTCTTTGTGATTCGTGCAGGAAAGATGCCATAGGTCTCATGTTACAGGCCTTCTGATTATGTTAATACTGCTCTGGTCCTCTTGTCCTTCCTATTCAATTGTTGAGGAGCAGCCAGCAGCCTAGAGTCCATGTTTCCCTATTTTCTTTGTCTGTGGTGGTTGCTTCTTTTTGTTATGAGAAAGGTGGCAATTTCCTCCACATGACACAGATGTGCTTCATGGAATCTTAGTCCCCTTGAATTTAATAAGTTTCTTCTGAAAGAAAGTTGACTCTTCACTAAATCCCTTTTCAGACCTCCTTTGGAAAGAACATTGTGTGATGAACAACCTCTTTGTGAGCTGCCTGAAAGTCTTTTGTGGACCAAGTGCAGAAGAATTCGGTGGTCCTACATACTCCACTACTTTAAACCAAAATCTGTTTTTGCAAGATTACTAAATTGAAACATAATTTAAAATAGATTTGCACAGAACTAAAATATTTATGCCTTCAGTAGTAACCTGAAATAATATATTACCTTGAAAAATGTTTAGTCTTTCTTTGGTCTTATAATAGAGCTGATGAATAAACCTCTTGCTCTGAAAATATTAATCATTCTATTCATTCAGTGAAGATGCTTGGCAGATATTATTTGGTGCAGGAAAATATGAAGGAAAATAAGTAATATAAGGAAATGGTGAAATATCTTCAGTTCCATAGTTACATGGAAATAATGCACCACTGTCATGTGCCTTAAATCAGAGTGGAAAGCAGACCATTACCTGCCATATAGGTACTAGTTTAAAAGTATTTCATCCCTGTGCTGAGAAGAAAGCACTTGACATTGTTCCTTAAAGCAGAAATTTTATGCAGAGTACCTCAGGATCAAGGCCAAAAACTACTTTTTTTTCTAGCCTAGATTCAGAGCAATTTCTGCTCTCTTTTAATTCTGTACTTCAAACCCCTCTATCTCTGACTTTGGAATTCAGGAGTGAGAAGCTGCTGGGTTTCTTCATACAATTAGCATGATACTAAACAGATTTATTCTGCTTATGTCATACTTGAAACAGGTTTATCAATTACTTTCATGGATATTCAGAAAAGTGGAATAAAATAAGCCATCCAGACTCCCTATATATTCCAGGATCTGTAGGAATATGTACTGATCAGTCTCCAAAACAATACTTCATTTGCTGTCACATAGTCACAACCATGTTATCCCTAGCATAAATCTGCTACAATTTTGGGCTTTAACCTAGCATGAGACCTTTAACCCTCCAAACACTTGCTTCACAGTAAATTCCATATTTGCTTCACCATCCTGGTGTGAACAGCTGAATTTCAGCGCTTGTTGCCTTTTTATTCCAATCCCAATTTATTCTTTCATACTGAAAGATGCATTCAAAACTCTTATCTTTTTTTGATAGGCTTCCTCTACACTTCTTAGACAAAACAGTTGTAGCAGCAGAATGGAGATATTTTCTCATTTCTTCTGTCATGTTTTGTATGGACACAAAAATTGAAGACAAAACTTGCTGTTAATATGAATAAAAATATTTCATACCTTTAACAGAGAAATGTTTCTGTGGCAATCTGAATAGAATGAAAAGAAGAATATGTGAAGTGAAAGCCAATTAAAAAGCACCAAGAGAAAGTAAAAAAAAGTCTCTGAAAATAGAAGGTTCCTGTACAATAAATAAATTCTTTTTGAAATGTCACAGGAAAGCAAGTGATAGTGAACATTCTCTAAAGGTTTCTGTTTTATATTCGGAGCACAGTCCTGTTCAACTTACATATATTCAGCCATTTTGGATAGCAATTTGAGAAGAATTTAAGCTAGTTTAATGTTTAGAATAAGAAGGTTAAAGAAGCCTGACTTTCAGTACTTTCTTCCTGCAGATTATTTTAATAATAATGGCACATTTAGTTTTATTTAAAGTGTTCTGTGACTTACTCAAGCACATAATTAAGTGAAAGGTGCCTGAAAGCAGATATCTAGAGACCAGAAAGATGTAAGCTGAGGAGTCTTTGTGAGATTTTTTTTTTTTTTGAGAATAAGACTTAACTCCTCTGTTATAAGAGAATCTATTTTTGTCCTCCTGTATGATTTGAATGATGTAATTTCTACTACTTTGGGTTTGTAATTTGCTTTATTTTTTGCGCCTTACAGAAATTCTATAATATGTACAGAATAATAGCATTGTGTCTCAGTGTAAAATGTTGGGTGAGAGGAACAAAAATTTTTCCTTATAAAAAAAAAAAAGGGAGAAAATACATCCGAGCTTCTAGAATGGGATGACAGCAATTAAAAAAAAAAACAAATCACTGTTTTGTGAATAATTTTACAGACATGATGAACTGATTAATTTAATCAACAAATTTTTCTAGTTTAATGAAAAAATTAACCAGATAGCCTTCATTGGAGGGGAATCACAAGGATCAGCAAGTCCAGCTCTTATATGAATGGCCCATACAGAAGCCAAACCCATGACACTGGCATTTGTAGCGCCACATTCTAACCAGCTGGACTTGTCTCAGGATCAAGTAACCACATGCAGGTATCAATCCCACTGCCTCTCACATGCTGAGTTAGTGCTCTGCCACTTGAGCTAAGTGTTCATTTAGGAATAACTATGAAGTTGAGCACTGAAAGCAAGTTGCAGAGGCAAGAAAATGTAGAAATTTTGGAGATAACAGAATCATGGTAGTGTAGCAAAACGGTGAGTTGCTAAAAAAATACCAAAGGAAGAAAAAGTGTGGGTTACCCATGTATACTAGAATTATTGACATCATTTCTGGTATGAGTAAAGGACTACAGTAAAACTAATTTGGATCAAAAGTAGTTTAGGAAAATAAGATAATATAAACTGCTCCAGTTCTGGATATTTCACCACAATTCAAAGGAATCATTTAGATATGGTCAGATTTGTATCTGTTAAAAGTAGCAAAAATGTTAGAGAGGTAAATACTGTTGATACTATGCTATAATGAAAGTCTTGGCACTCTTAGCTATCAATTAGAAGCCAAATAATAGCACTGACTGTATTCCAGATACTACTTAGTGAGGTAGTCAAAACTGTCACAGAAATAAGCTAAAAAGCATCTAAACTTATTTTAGAAAGTACTGAATATTTTAGATGAGATGGTTGTAAATTTTATGGAAGACCTAGTCACATTGAAAAATCTTGTACTGACTAATCGTTGGTTGATTGTGTTCAAATGACATTTCTAAAGCTTGGTGCTGAAAACCCAAAATGAATTGGCTAAAGAAGAGAGTTATTTGATCAACTCAATAAAGGAGGTGGTATGGATTCATATATTGAGGCTTTCTGGACTTCTTTTTCTGTAATATCAAAGACATTGTGTGCTGAAGCAATCATAAACTTAGAGTGCTGCATCTCCAGCTGGATGGAAAAAAACAAAACAAAACAAAACAAAACAAAAACACATCCAAAAAGGGTATTAAGAGTTAGCAAAAATTCTACAAATTAGATTTTTTAAAAAGAGAGATCTCTTAAATGACAATAGACACTTGTATATTGCAATGTTTTCCTTCTCCACTGAGTTGTAACTGCACAGCAGCCATGCTTCCAATTCCTACTTTCCTTTTCAATTTAAGAACCAGGGAAAATATAAGCACCAGGGAGAGCCAATTTCTTTACAATATATAAAGATAAGGAGGAGTGAAAGTGGATAGGTCAATTAAGTTAGTAATAAACATGTAAGTTTTAATGAAATATATAGGCTAAAGGCTATTAAAATCAAGTCTAATTCTGTTCCAGTTTTCAATGTAATTTTCATTTAAGATACTTCCTCATGACCATAAATAATCAGAAATTTTCCTTAAGAAAATTAAACTTACTTCACTTTTGATGATTTTGGTTCTTTGATTAGAACACAGAGACAGAAAATTTCTATTATAGATAATTTTAGGTGATTGGTCTGCATATTGCCTTTGTCTTGGCTCCTTCGAATACACCTTTTGTGGTTTGAAATCCTGGTTCTGTTTTGAGCTTTCCTCTGTCCTGTTATCATTATCACACTTCTAAGAGAGTGGAAGTAAGAACAGAGCTGTCAGAAATTTAAAAAAAGATGTGTGTTATCGTAAGGTATCTTGTAGATAAGTTTATCTTCTCGTTGCATAACAATTAACTCCAGTAAAGACACTGACCAAAACCACAAAATCTCTTGCATTTTTTCATAAAGTCTGTGGAATTTCAGTGATGAATTCTTCATGGCAATGGTCTTTTATTCTATATTGAATGTATGCAAAATTACTCTTTCATGAGTGGAGAGTAACGGTGTGTGAAGGGAGTAAATATAATAATGCGCTCAGGGATTTACTTAATAAAATGTTCACACTCCATAGCATTTAAGCAAGAATTTACAAATTTAAACATTTCAGTGATTTTATTTAATCCCCATGACACTAATGCAGAGGTCAAAGACACTGCTATTTTCAAGGAAAAGACATGCTAGTAGAAAAGCACGTTAGAAAAGTGTTCAGTTAAAGCGACAATAAGCAAAAAAAAAAGAGAAAGAAAAGAATACCTAAGAAGAAATATTCACCAACAGTCATTTTTACTGCTTAGGCAGTTTATGTGTGCAAAACATAATACTGGAGAATGGGATGGGAGTACTCCACAGGAGCCATGCTACCAGCATGCCTCCTGTGCCACACATCACCTATTGACATGAAGCCTGTAGAAGAGCTATAACAGAAACAAGGAAGCATTATCCAGTGCAAATTGATTGGACTTGGCAGGTTGTTTTACTGTACCATTCGATATACACTGCCCATGTTTATAGATAAACATATGTTATAAACCAATGCCAAATCAATTGCCTCCAGGTAAAATGAATTTGTATGCTGATGTAGTAGAGGAACTGTAGGAGGAAAAGCAGCCAAAGACAAAATGGCTTCTTGACCCTATTTGTATGCAGTGAGCTGAGCATTCAGTCTCATCTTTCTGAATTGCCTTAGATCACCTTTACCTCTAGGTTAATTGCACTATCAAACAAACTGATGTAATAGAGGAAGAAAATATGTAGAATCAGTTATACAGAACTGAGAAGAAATCAGTTATACAGAACTGAGAAGAAATAGTAAAATGGATTACTTAGGTAATTTTTCCTCATACTACTGGTGGTAGTTATAGTATAACCATCAGAAATAGTGAGCCAAATTACAGATATTTTACAGATAACCTGTGGATAGTATGCCTGAAAACTTTACAGCAGTGTATTTATCATAGAATCACAGAATTGAAGAATGGTTCAGGTTGGAAAAGACCTTAAAGATCATTTAGTTCCAATCCTTGCCATGGACAGGGATACCTTTCAGTAGACCAGGTTGCTCAAAAGTCCTTCCAGCCTGTTTCTTAATACTCCTAGGAATGGGACAGACACAACTTCTCTGGGCAGCCTGTTCCAGTGCCTCACCACCCTCACAATGAAAAACTTCCTCCTAATATTAATCTAAACCTACTGTCTTTTAGTTCAAATCCGTTCCATCTTGTTCTGTCACGACATGCTCTTCTAAAAAGTCCCTCTCTTTCTTTCTTGTGTGCCCCCTTCAGATACTGGAAGGCTGTGATGATGTCACCCTGAAGCCTTTTCCAGAAATTCTCTCAACATTTACTCCTGCAAGAGGAGATCATCTTGGCGGCCATCTCTGGACTTGCTCCAACAGGTCCATGTCATTCCTGTGCTGGGGACTCCAGAGCTGGATGCAGCCCTGCAGGTGGGATCTCACCAGAGCAGAGCAGAGGGGCAGAATCCCCTCCCTCACCCCGCTGGCCACGCTGCTTTGGATGCAGCCCAGGACACAGTTGGCTCTCTGGGCTCCAAGTGCACTTTGCCAGCTCATGTCCAGCTCCTCACTGAGCAGCACCCCCAGTCCTTCTCAGCAAGGCTGCTCTCAGTCTGTTCATCCCCCAGCTTGTGTTGGTAATGGGGGTGTCCTGACGCAGGTGCAGCACCAGGAACTTGGTCATATTAAACGTCATTGGCTGTTTCTTGAGCTTGTCCAGGTCCCTCTGGATGGCATCCTGTCCCTCAGGTGTGTCAACAACACCACTCAGCTTGGTAAGAAGCTCACCTGGATTGCAAACAACTAATTCAATGGTTGCACTGTAATACCACTTAGCAGTGTTCAAACACCACAGAACACACTTACTGTCCCTTTGGGAGATACAATATTCTAATGTGTTTGAATTCACTGTATTTTTAATAAAAATTGAATTATCCTGTACTATAAAAAGCTTTACGGTAAATGAAACTCTCCTTCTTCTAAAACACTGAATACGAGAGACCGACAAACCCATGGGAGGAGGTTGCTAAAAACAAGTGTCTTCTCGTGCCAACAGACCAACACTCTGCAGAGTTGTGACAAGGAATAAAACTGAGCTCCTGGTTATAAGACAAATGTAGAAAGGATTTTTAACCTTCTGAACTTAACCCTGTTTTTTAAAAATCTCCCGTGGGTTTTTATTGAAGAGGGAACCATAAACCAAAAGAGTGCTAATCAAAGTAAGACTTCAGAGGAAAACTTCAACCATTTCAAAAGAATATAAAAGGATCCTGTATAAATACACACAAGTAAAGAGTTCTCAGGGTGCATTTCTCCTAGGAGCCATTCTCTGAAGAATAATTGGCGTGCATGTATATTTTCTCTTTTTTATATTTTTTTTCTTCTTATCAGAGAGAAAAGTACTCAGTAAGAATGTTGATTTTTACCCTTAAAAATGTTCAAAAATGGGAATTTAGATTTTAAATAATTTATCAACTTGTTCTGCAGAAAGATTCTGAGTTACAGTTTATCCAAGCAGAATTACAGTAAAATCAAATAATTTTCTTACAGAATGGAAATTTTGATTTCCCAGATGTATTGGTATTAAAAATTGCACATCATTTTTTCCCAAAGATCATGCTTCCAGGCAAGAGAAAGGAGAAATGCTGAGACTAATTTTGATTATGAGTTTTAATTACAGCTTTTAAATTTTATGACTATCAAAAATGTACTTCATGCATTTTATATATATTANTGATAACATTATATTATATGTCTTATTATATTATATTGTCTTATAATAAATATGAAGTAAGTATCAGGTCACTTTTTCATGGAGACAGGGTTGCATTAGAATGCAAGATCAGTATATATTAACTGATTCCTATAATGGTAGAAACAGTTTTTTCAAAACATAAATATTGTTATTAGTAATTTGATAGCTGGAACCTTTAGACTATTTAGGCAAGAATACTGCCATCAATTTGATATATGAGGAAAAAATTGAAGCACATTTATCTTACTGCTCCTTGTCACAAATTTTGAAAGAGCTTCAAACAAACATTGTGAAAAATAAGAAAAAAAAGCTGCACGGATGAAGTGAAAGGGGAAAAATAAAGCCCAGATAAAAGCATAATACCAATGGAAGGGAAAAGTTTTGTCTATTTCTTAAACAAAAAAATGCCACTGCAAAAGAAAATCCAAAATTAACCAAAAAAAACAACAAACAAGTAAGGGAAAAAAACAAAACATCTTGATTTGCTTGATTTTTTTGAGGGTGATGAAAGTAAAGTTTGAGCAATGGTTTGAAACTGAAAAAAAATATATATGAAGAACTGAAAAGAAAAACTAAGAAAGAGCATTTTCAGTATTTCCTATTTTAAGACAGGATTGAGATGACAAGGACAATTTTTTTCAGAGCATGTTGGTGATTGTGTTTTAGGCCTTGCTTTCCAGCTAATATTAAATATAGTCTTCCTCATTTAAATGTCACTCCTAGGAAAAGGGTCTAATACTTTAGCATGTATTACTTCAGCTGTAATGGGGGAGAAGGGTCTACTGCATGTATCTAGAAGCAGCTAGAATTTTCCTTCTCCCTCTAATTAATACAGCCAGAGTCCTGGAGCTTATTCTATATAGTACTGCCATGAGCTAACACACAAGCTTCTACAGCTCAGAGTAGCCAATTATGCCTACTGGCTGTCTGCTGGTAGCCATGGTATCTGCAGGCTTTGCTGGCTGCTCTCACAGCAATCTCAGAGCTCAAACAAGCTCAGACACTGGCTCAGCTAGTTCAAAATTCATGCTGCTCTGGCTTTTGCAAAGGCATCACACTGTCACACATTAGGGACTCAAGTGCACGACTGCGGAGCTCAGAGGGTTTTCTGCGATGCCTGGTAGCCTGCACAGGAGCAGGGGGGATATATTTCTTCTTTGCTTGTGCAGATGTTTCAGCAAAATTTAGAGAAATTCAGAGCTTCTATTAATGCACCCAATCTTCCTCTAAATTTGGTTTTATTCTCTCTGGTTGTTTTATGAGCAATGTCTGCAGACAATGTGTGCTGAAGTTAAAAGGCACTGCTTTATGCTGTGAGTCTCATTTCATTGGAGAGAGCAAAAGCAATAAAGTCAAAGCATTCCAATCTATTATTAATCACTAGATTTGCACAGGTAAACATAAACAGCAAAGTCTCCACTGTCATGTCGATTCTTGTTTCATGTGTTTTTAATTTGAAAAAGACACCTCTGGGAGGAAGATGACTCTATCTTCATTCTCAGTAAACATGTGAAAATGTTGGGGTTTTTTTCGCTAAATCCAATTGAAAAACATTTGAGTTTGAGTTATTGGAATATCTTGAATTATTGATATGAATAGACACACTATTTGGGTCAAGAATTTCCCCTTCACTACATGAAGTTCACATCAAAGGGAACAAACATGTACAAAAATAAGAAAAATTATCTTATTTTTAGGTAAATTATCATCAGGTGTAAACATTGGCATTGCCTCATACAAAGAAGGATGAAATATTTCCAGTTAGCAAGTTCACTCTGTATTATTCTGCAATCCATTTCCACTGGATGGCCTTTGCAGAAGTGTAATTGAGAAACATTAGTGCTTCTTCCAGAGCTTCATCTTTTTGCCTAGAGGAGTTTCATTCAAGTGTTGGCTCTGATTGCTCAGTTGTGTCACTTCATAAGAGAAGGATGTTTCTTTCTGAACTGCATTTTCCTCTTACCTCTACTAACTGGAATTTCTGTTAAGATTAGAAGTGTGGGCCTCAGGGCTTCTTTTTCTTTTAGGTCTAAAAAGGTCCAGTGATTCTAATCCCTGACCTGTATACAGACTTCATTGCATAATGTCAAATATCTACCCTGAGAACCTCAAGAAAAAAATATGCACTATTTATTTTTGCAGAGTTTCCGTTGCCCTAAACACAGTCTTTCAACTCTATTGTTTGTCTAAAAAGGTAAAATTAATCAGAAATTCATATTTAATCCTTCAAAAATCTATCTAAACCTAATGATTTTTATCTCTTGTTCCAAAGAATGTACAATGAATTGATATTTTGGAATGTCCTTGAGTATAATTCTTTCTTCTCCAATTCCCCAGTTAATATTTACTATGCAGTATTAACTGACACATAGAATAATAACATGATTTTCCAGTGGGATAGCTAAATATTGAGATAAAAAAGTTCAAAGCATACTAGCTTTCTACATCATAAATATAATAATGATCCACTGTTACTTTTTTCATTTTCTACTTTGTGCTAGTTTCTTCACATGTCATATCTATCAAAATGACATCAAATCCTGACAATCCAATGTTAGCTATTTTCACTAAAAGCTGTTACATCTTTAATCAAATAAGTAGGTTAGAGCTTCAGTTTGTATTTATAGAGTGAGTGCAGAGTTATGGATAACTGAGCTTAAAAATAAGAAGAAAACAAAATGTTTTCCTGTTTTGTAAAATTTTTTAAGACACAGCTTTCATGGTCTTGTTGACTGTCATGGCATTAGTTGAGCCATGCAACACAACAGTGAATTTTTATTACTACTTCACACAATTACATGAACTTTCTAGGTACCCACTGGAGTTGAAGACAGAATGCCTTGCAACAAATCATGCCTAACACAATAATTCTACATAGAATTCCAGTAATACTTCTTCACTTAAACTGCAAAAATGAAACCTACATGTGATCACGTGTACACAACTTTTCTCCAAATAAAATCTTACATGAATAAATCTTGATTATCCCAATCTGTTGCTCATTCTGTTTCCCATAATATTAAACTTTCCTTTCACAAGGTCTTTAGGGACAGTGTAGTCCATCCCTACCAGAACTCTAAAATCCTGAATCTTACCACTGAATCTCATTTCCCCATTGTGCTAAGCATGTGCCATTACCAAGCCCAGCACTGTAGCACATGGGAAGAGGAATTATATTGCACCTACACTTTGAGATTCTCTCTAGCATTCTTTCACAGATCCCATAACAGTTGAAAATGATTTGATTTTTCTGCAAGGGAAATACACACATTGATGTAAAGGGTGGAAGAACACTTTATACATGAGGGGAGAAAATCTTGAAGAGTGGAATATCTGAGGAATTAGAATCTTTAAAGTTACATACTTTTTTTATTTGAAAAAAATTTCCTGGAAGACAAATACATGAAAATAATAATAATAAAAGAAGTGCTAAATGTGAATAAATATCAGTGCATTCTGTCATTGTCCTCATTGTTGGAAGCAACAGCAGTGAAGCTGAGCCATCATCTGATGTGTAATATATTCCACATCTTTCCATACCCTTATTCTGAAATGAAGACATACCTACATGCAGACACACTTAGATACCAAAGTGTAAGACTTTGCAATACACTTGATTCTCCATCTCTAACACAGCATTGAACTTCAAGAACCAGTACTTAGAATGAGTATTGAGAAATCCAGAATAAAAGACAATAACATTTCCAAGAAATGAATTCCTGTGAATTAACTCCTTGAAATGAAAAGGAGAGTTTGCTACTGTTAATACAAGATAAATGGAGACTTGACTTTTATCACTGCTTTTTGCCAAAGGCTTCTGTGAAAAGTTACAATCTTCCACTTCAAATATTTCACAAGATTAGAGAAAATTATATCTTATATCTAATCATCTAGTAAACCAGTGATGTTATATCCCTGAACAGTAACAGAGATGTCTCCATTTATATGCATTTGTTCACAGTATAATCTCATAGTTTAGTGATGTAGAAGGCAGCACAAAACCTTTTAAAATCAATACCGACCTTTGCTTTTCTTCAATGGTGTGAAAGTATTTTCCATGAAATATAGCCTGATTATATCAGTTCAATGAACTTGAAAATTTGTTGATTTCAAATGTCTTTAATTTTATGGCAGATAGGTTCTACAGCATTTTTTGGGACTTAGAGTGTACTCTTGATAAAAAATAAAATCATCAAAGCCTGTAAAGCTATTAAATTAATAGTAATTAATTGTGATGAAAAAACACATACTGTTCTAGATGTGATAAAAATGTTGTCATGGAAAAAACAATGGTACAATGCTCTCATAAAAGAAAACACAGAGAACTTAAATATCTCAAACAACACAAGGTGTTACCTAGATGTATTGCAAATTAAACTTGGTTTCATTGCATTATTTGGAGGATGATTAGAACAGGTCAGAAATATCTTCTGTAACTTATCAATAGATACAGTTGTACACAGTGTTGTAAATCTACTTATGTTTTGCAGTGGGGTAGGCTGACCCTGTTTGGACACCAGGGTGCCCACCAAACATGCTCTATCACTCCCGTCCTCAGCTGGACAAGGAAGAGAAAATACAAAAAAGCCTCATGGGTTGAGGTAGGAACTAGGAGAGACCACTCAGCAAATGCCATCACAAGCAAAACAGACTTGAATTGGGGAAATTAGCTTAATTTATTGCCAATCAAATGAGAGTAGGGTAACAAGAACTGAAAACAAATCTCAAAAATCACCTTTAATCCACCCCTCCCATTTTTCTGGGCTTTACTTCACTCTCAAATTCTCTTCCTCCCCCGAGCGGCCCAGGGGGATGAGGAACGAGGGTTGCAGTCAGTTCATCACGTTTTCTACGCCTCTTCTTACTCCTCAGGAAGAGGACTCCTCACAGTTTTCCTCTGCTCCCCACTTAAGAGGGAAGCTTCATGAGCTTCTCCAACATGGTTCCTTCATAAACTTCTCCAATGTGAGTGCATTCCATGGGATCCAGTCCTTCAGGAAAAGGCTGCTCCAGTGTGGGCCTCCTGTGGGTCACAAGTCCTGCCAGCACACCTGATCCAGAGTGGGCTTCTCTTTCCAAGGGTCCACAGGTCCTACCTGGAGCCTGGCATAGCATGGTCTTCCCAAGGATCACAGCCTCCTTTGAGTATCTACATGCTCTGGTGTGGGTCCTCAGGCTGCAGGTGAATCTCTGCTCCACTGTGGACCTTCATGGGCTGCAGGGCCATAGCTGCTTCAGCATGGCATGAGTCAATCTATTGGAAGGCAGGAGGGCTCTGCAGAGAGATCTGGAACGGTTGGATGGATGGGCAGAGTCTAACAAGATGAAGTTTAACAAGTCCAAGTGCTGAGTCCTGCATTTTGGCCACAGTAACCCCTGCAGCGTTATAGGCTGGGGACGGTGTGGCTGGACAGTGCCAGGCACAAAGGGACCTGGGGGTGCTGGTGACAGCCGCTGAACATGAGCCAGCAGTGAGCCCTGGTGGCCAAGAAGGCCAACTCATCCTGGCCTGTATCAGGAATGGTGTGGCCAGCAGGAGCAGGGAGGTCATTCTACCTTGTAGTAGAATGTACTCAGCACTGGTGAGGGCACCTTGAGCGCTGTGAGTGCTGTGTCCAGTTCTGGCCCCTCAGTTTGGGAAGGACGTTGAGACACCTGAGCACGTCCAGAGCTAGTCTTCAATAAATATTCGAAGACATTGCTTTTATTGACCTACCCTCTGTAGCTTTCAATAACCAGAAAAGATCCAGACATATGATGAAACAGTAACCTTCTCTGCCTTGAACCATTAACATGGCTACTGCAAGAACATACCTATTGTATTTAACTACTTTTCCTATCTAAATTTCAAATTTGTAACAAGTCTTACTGTTTCAATGTGACTTGGTTTTCAATGGGTAGTTATTTTGCACTCACAACATTAAAGTTAATAATGCATTTCATTGCCTCTAATAGGTGTTATTTATAAATTTACTTTTAAGTAGAACAAATTCCTTTCTTTAATTTAATCCTTGAACCACTGGGAGCTTTTATTAAATTGACTCTTTACATATAATTCATCTTGGCAGACAACTTCTACTATTATTTTTTCTTACAATAATGACACATCAAAAGACAACACATAGGATATGAAGAATCTGTCCATGTCTACTCTGCTTTTATAACCTCCCTAACTATCTATAACAATATTAAGTAAAGCTCTTATGATCTAAACCACATAATTTTTATTCTTAAAATTTCAGAAGCACATTGTCCATTTTGTAGTTTACAAAGACTTTTTTTGAAATTTAAATAAGGTTAATATCTCTGTTAGCTTTGGGAAAACAACCCACAATATTATTTTAAAGAAGTTAAATTTAGCTTTTGAACAGAACACTTCTGTTTTTTTTCTGAAGCTAAATAAACTACATCAAGAGTTTTTATTATCTTTGTGCCCAATGTTTTGATCACTCAAATAAGGTAAGTCCTGTAAAGATTCTACATTCATTTCACCATAAAAAGAACAAATTATATAATAAATGTAAGGTAGATATGTTTTATGGCTTCCTAACTGCTAATTACCTTTAGGGAAAAAAGGCAATTTGAAGAAGGAAGTCTTGTTATGTATTTGAAATTTTGGTAGGAAAAATAGTTATTTTTCATTAGCTTTTTCATACTTATCTCTTTGAGATGTTAGAGTCAACACCTTATTATGAGATCTAACACTGTCTGTTCAGTGTATCTTTTATTCTGAAGAGACACCACTGTAAATCCTTTCCACAGATTTCTTCAAGTAAGAAAGCAAATACAGGCTTACTCTAACGACGTCAGAAAGTATTTTGAACTTATATATTTGAATTAATTTCTCCAAGGTACACATCATGTGTGACTCATTAAAAAGACAAATTCCAGTAAGTACTGGATTCTTCATTTTCACAGGAACTTAAATGTCTATATTATTAGGAATAAACCACCTACATACTAGATTGTTTTCGATATTGTTTTTCACCTACTTTTGTCTGGGACACGCTACGGTTGCACGATGAATGAAGGGGAGAAAAAGGAATCATTTTTTGTGGCATTGATGTGATTAATCAATAGATTGATGACTGACTACTATTGTGAAGTTGTCATTGACTGTCCTGGTCTAATGAACTCTAATCAAGCTACTGACTTGAGGTAAATACCTTGCATAATTATTGTGTTAATTTATTTAACATTTATTTCTAGTACTTGAAGTTTTGCCAAGCTCCTAAAACTCTTTTTTATTTCTTATTTTTTCTTTTTTCTTTTTTTTCCCTTTAGTCCCATTAAATAATTTCTGAATACTGCATTATAGTAAGGGACACACAATGTCTGTTTCTCAATCAATTAATTGATTTTATCTTTTTTTTTTTTTTCCTTGGGGGATAAATATTCATAAAAAAACCAAAAAGAATGTTCAACAAATTGCATTTTTCTCTCTACCCTCATCTCTGTTTTGTAAACCGGAAGACATGGAAAATTGACCTACTTAAGGAGCTTAATGAAAACTTGTTTGATGCAAGACTATTTTTGAAAAAGTTGTCATACAATAGAAATAAAGCTATTTTCTCTCCTTTGAAAAGAGAAGGTTTTGAAAAAATATCAGGATGCTACGAGGTTAGTTTCACTTTTTGTTTTTAATGCAGTAAATAAGTCAATGGTCAGAGTGATCATGTATTTCATATATTTTGGAAATAGAAAAGAAAGAGCTCCATTAGATGTTGGAAAGTATTTTTCTATTCATTGAAAACTGAAGTAATGGTGATGTATTGTTAACCTGCTGACCTTACCCTGATATAATGGTACCTGAAATAATGCGAACATGATAAGCAGGGTCAAGTAGTTTTACAATTCTCTGAGTGCCACATTCTGTGTCTTGAATAATTTCTTTTTTGCCTGAGAGTGAAACAATGCAGAAAGCATTTTGTTTTATTTAAATCTCCTGATAATAGAATAATAGCAAGAGTAAATGGCAATTAAGAAACTAATATTAAAAAACCTGAAGAACTAAGCTATTGCTTATATTGAAAGCAAAACTCATTTCATTATGAAAAGGACAGGGACTAACATTAATTGGATTAAACACCCACTGGACGTTAAATAAAGCTATTTCTAAATAGTTTCCTTTATGTTGGCTTACAAAAGACAAACTAATATGCCATAATGAAGACTGAAAATTTTCTTTAATCAATCCTTAATATTACCTGAAAGCTGCTGTGGTCAGAAACATATGGCATCCTTAAATGTGTTTTGTATCACCAAAGTGTCTCTGACAGAGCTTTAAAGTATTCACTGTTCTTAAAATTCATGAAAAAGATAATAATTGTCAAGACCTTGTGGACAGAAACATTTTCTGCTTTGACAAGTAGGTCTGTGTTATTCAGTACTGAATGATGTGTTCAAATGCTGCTGTCAGGTTTGCTAGCAATATGCATCATTCTCCTTTGTAATCAATATCTTCAATGGCTGATGACTAGCAGGGGACATGAGAACTGAGAACCAGCAGAAGCGTGAGAACATTTAGCTGCTTGTCTGGCCGTATATTGTCATTTAACTTCATCTTAGAAACTGCCTTCAGATGTCATTGAACAAAAACAAGGTGATACAGACCAGTACCTTGAAATTGATCTTTATTTTCATGTTGGTATTACTTTTATCTTGATGTAAGTCAACTCATATTGTCAGTGCAACTAAAGAACAGTCAATAGCCATGTAACTAGTCCTTTAAGAATTCTCTTTTGTTTTCAGATATATATACCAAATAATTATTACCAATTATCTACCAATTAATTTCTTTTCATACAAAGAAGAATACATAACATCAATATTTTTCATGTATCTGCTTAATGACATTAGGAAACTTCAGCTTATCATGCACATATTTTAAGAAAACAGTACTTTGTATAACTATTGTTGATCTACCAAAAATATTCCTTTCATTTGTTGTAAAATATATTGCATTTAAAAGACATAATTCTCCCAAACCAAAAAGGTATAATCTGTTGTCATTTAAATGGTATTTTCCATTAGGATTTCAAATTATATTACTGACATTTTAGGAACTGATAGCACTTTCCATGTTAATTTTTGTAGCATGATCAGTGTTATTTCCTCAGCCTACTTACTCTTTTGTTGTTTTTCCTTGGCCAATATTAGTTCTCATTTTTTGTAATAATATTGTGCTGGTGACTGTATTATTTTATCCAATCCTCCTCTTTTTCCTCTCTCTAAAAAGCATCATCACCATTTCACCTATATGACCCTTAATTCTTTTTCCTAGATGAGTAAATACTGTTTTACCTCCATTAAACTGCTACTCACTTAGGTTGACTCCACTTCTTCCATATGATTGTTAAGTCTCTTCCTTTGCCTCCTGTGCTTCCATACTCGCTTGGTGAATTTTTTAAGAGGGGCTTAAGGTACTTCAGTTCCCTGAGGAGGAACAAAGAAGAACCCAACAATGTTCCCAGTAGGTTGAACCACAAGCTTTTACCCCTAAATTTTAGAGCATTAAGGTGTAACAAGGCACCTGGCAAACTTTAAAGCAACAATAAATCAAAATAAAGCATTTCTCAAAGCACTGACTTAACAAACTCTTACCCTTTTTGCAAAACTCTCCCTGCCTGTGCACCCATCACACACACACACACACACACACACACACACACACACACACTTCAGTTGTTTTGAGCCGGTAATCATTTTCTCCAGTCTCTCACAACATCTCAGTGTTATCAAGAAATCAAGAGCAATGAACTTAGAGTCACTTTCTCACAACTTATGAAAACATGAATGGCGCCAGTCCATCCAGACGGTACGATGTTTTAAAGTTCCCCCTTTTCGCAGAATTTTTCACAGTGCAACTTTATATTTTCAAGAAAATTTTAGATACTCTGTATTCTCAGAGAGCACTTAAATGTGATTTAATACATAAAGATTATAAATTATTTTTTCATGTTTTATTTTTTGACTACATTTTTATAATTATTTAAAAATTGAATAGATTCAAAATATTTTTAAGTAGTTTTTTCTGTAAAAAATACACCTATATGCTTGTCTGAGTAATACCATTCAAGTCACTGAAAGAAATTAAAAAAAAAATCTAAAAATTTGTACTGATATGTATATAAATGCTTAACTCTGCACAACAACCTCATCTGTCTCAATGAGTCCTTTTCATTATCGTGCTTTCAAAAGATGGACTACATTACCTATTACCCAATCCATTTCCGACCTTTTCATCTAAATGTTTCCATTTCCAATGCAATATATTTCCTCAACATACAGTTTAATTAGTTTCAGTATCCATCATGGTCCAAGTTTAAGGTTATTTGTGTAATGAAGCATTTATTTCTATTTCTATAACCAGAACATAGTTTCTACATTTATTAAAGCTGTATATACACTTTTTTCCCTGATTTCCTGATTTGTGTGATTTTTAGGCATTTCCATAACTTTTAAAAGAGCATGGCATTTATTCAATTTGGTATAATTTGTTCCTGAAAGATATTTACCTGCAAAGATCAAGAAATCAAGAAATTCTTCTACAAGATCATGCATTAGATAAAATTAAACTGCAAATGGAAACTTTGAATATATCTCCTTGTTAAAATGGGTAAAACAAATGTGGTTTTTTTTCCTTCTCAGTGCTACAAGTAAGGTTTCCATTTGTGGATGAGCATATAGTCAGCACTTGCTCCTACATGGCTTTGCTAAAGCTATAATTTAGTAAATGTACTGAGATTGGCTTGGATTAAGACACCTTTCTTCATAGACGCCCATGCATTGTGGCTAAATTGGTGTTGATTGCATTGCTTTGTGTTTTGCTGAACTATTTTTGCACAACATCTAGACTTACTTTTTCTCCCCTCCCAGCCCAAAAGTAAGTAGGCAGGGGGCGAGATTTTTGGAAGGAACACAACCTGGACAGCTGGCCATGACTGAATAAAGGGATATCCCTTGACATATGATATTGTGTGAACGAAAACTCAAAGGGAGGGAGAGGAGGAAGGATCAGTACTTGTGATTATGGCATTTGCCTTCCCAAGCAACAGAAAAAATAGTGTCTAGTGCTCTACTGGCTCTGCAAAATGTAGATATTCACCTATTAATAGGAAGAATTAATAGGCATAAAATATTTTGTTGTACTTTCGTAACAGTTTTCTCCTATAAAGGACAGATTTGTCAGAGCTATCATGAGTTTATCTTTTACTTTGTTGCCATGTCAATGAAATCACTCATTTTCTTAGGCCAGCTCACCTGTGGCTCCTCTGAAACTTCTCAGTAATACTCACTATAATGGAGTGAGTGGAGAAAAAGAGATAAACTGTGGTGAGGGGCCAGAAATAGATTTGAAGCCTGTGCTGCAGCAGGCAGCAGAGAAAAAAGAGAATTGAAGATTTAAAGCTGTATGTGTTAAGTATCTCTTCACTTACATTACTTCCACACTGAGAAAGGAAAGAACCTACCCTGCCTGTCTATTTGGTTATGGTCTATTAACTAGCTGTGCTAATTAATTGTAAGCAACTAAGTATTTGGCATTAATAATCAAGGTTCTTAATTCCATTTTTTCATATACAGTATTTTCATGGGTTTAAATTCCAAGTGCTTTCCAGTTCTGCTGAGAAGGACGCATTTAGTCGTGGGAGCTGGATGCCAAAATCTCTGAGGCTTTACACTGCATCACACAGAAACATAAATATCAGCTTACAAAAGCACAGAAGGATGAAAACCTGTGTTGGTCTGAACAGGAAATGCATCAGAGTTCACTGCAAAGGTGGTTGTTGATAGAAACTTAATATTTGGCCTCAGTATCTTAAATAAAACCCAGATTAGATCCCTTCTGCTTCCTCTACTTCATTTATTCTGTGAAAGAAAACAAAATCATATGTTAATTGGAAACATTAAAAGGAGAAGTCACTTGGTGAGACTCAGTCCAATTAACCATCCTATTTTTAAGGCTATGCAATCTGTAGCTAGATTTTCTTGTGCCACAAAAAGCCGGCACACTGAACCGTGGATCACTTAAAAACCAGTCTTCAGACATATCCAAAATGACATTGTGCAGCTTTAAATAAAACTTAAAAGAGTTGTTTATACATCTGATCTTTGGCAGGAGACAAGCACATCTAGGCTTTAAGGTACTGATTAACAGAAATAAGAGGCTCCAGGACTGTGGGAGCCTTAGCCATAATTTAGAACATTTTAATTAACACCACATATAAGTATTTTGCATTCCAGATTATAATTAACACATTGCTGAAATCTTGGGGGGAAAAAAGCAAAAAACAAGCAAATAAATAAATAAATTTTAAAAACTTATGGTTTTCTTTGGTTTGATTTGTTTTTTTGTTTTGCTTTGGTTTTTTTTTTCCTTTGGTTTTGATTTTTTATTTTGAAGCATTTATTTTTTAAATTGTCTCAGAGTAATTTTGATAATTAGTGAATTTAGGGCAGTATTTTGGACATTTTCTTGGTGGAAAAAAAAAACTTTCAAAGACCCAAATAGGCGAAGGCAGCAACTATGAAGTGAGAATTGGATACCTAAAATAGACGTGCTCTAAATGCTGTAGAGCTGGTAAAATAAAGTAAAAACTCAAAACAAATAAAATAAAAATAAAATGAAAATCAGTACACTTGTCTGAATATTTGTTACCTTTATTTCCACCTGCATAAAATACTCGAAATTCCCAAGCACTACTGCTTAGGATTCCATTTGAAGCTGTCACAATAGTATGAAAAATTTGAACTATGTATTATCATAATATGAAAGTTCCTTCAACTTGGGAATGCTCTTATTTACATCACTGGTGAATGTTGTTTCATTGGATAATCATACTCCTCTAATGTAGACAATAAAAACAGTAATGCAGGTGACAGGAGGCTTTAAGGTTTTTATTTGTTTAGTTGGTTTTCCTAGTGTTGGTGGAAAATATTGTGGATTCAGCAATGTAAATCTTCATATTATACATATTTGTTAAAACACCAAGCGCATTTCATCCCTAGGCTTATAACTTTATTGATCGTTGACTATTGTTACTTTAGGAATAATAAATAATGAAGATAATACCCATTTATATTTTTAAATGAGAAAGCTTCCTCAAGAAAATTAAATAAATTTAAAGTGAAGATTATTTTTTGTTGATGATATGCTGGATTAATTTATTTCTTTACTGATACATACCTTATCACAAAAGTTGCCAGAACTGTAGCATGAGTTGCAGAAATCACTGGATCAGAATTTTTTTTTTTTAATGGAAAAACTTATGTCTTATCCAGAGCTCAAATTCTAGCCCTACAGGTTTAAGCTTTGACTTCTTAGTGTTTGTAAACATTCAAGATTTTTTGGATGGCTATGAATGAAGATAAGGTTTCAGTTAAAGATGCACAATTTCTTTTGCATTCTTGAAAACATATGAATGGATCTTATTTGTCTTCCTTACTTAGAAAGACTTCCATGTAGCAAATGTGTGTTCTACAGCATATGTGGCTTTATGGAGTCATTGAAATGTCAGTCAGATGTTTTTCCAAGTCCATCCATAGGAAGTGGTTGTGAAATACAGGTGGAGGGTTGGAGCACTCTGTTCCACATGTCGACACATTGAGGTGAGATTATCACATCTAGGTGTGTGCAGTGTTTAAACTGCACAGGGCTTAGGGAGATGGACACCCACATTTGTATCCTGATGTGTCTGAATATGTTCTAAATACTTACACTGCCTTTATAAGCAGTGGATTTAAACGATGCGTTTAAAGGAATATAGGGACTGACTCAGCTAATGCAATTACTTGCTCACACATGAGAACCATCTCCCCAAGAAACCCAGGTCATATATAAAGGGATTACAAATATCAAAGGCAAGAGATATTTGAAACTTGCTCCAGTAGGAGACTGAGGGAAACATGGCAACTCAAATAGCACTAAATGCCTATTTTCACACATCTGAATTTCTCAGTGAAGGGATTCAGTGTCCTGAGCACTGGGTACATCTAAGTTTGGCCTCTGGCTACCAATGCACAAAACAATGATCTCCTGCTTATATTTTGCCATACCAGCCAGCAGACAGCTTAGGGTAGTTCAAATGGCACTACGCTCCTGTGTATACAACACTTGTACTTTCCACTAATTATCTAATTTAAGGGCAGCAAAGTTGTTTTGTAGGCTCCCTCAACGTCATGTAGTCAAACATTATTGAGTATAATAGAAGCTTAGATATCCATCTTATTTTCAGACATTTATGTTATAGATGGTTAATTGATTATCTGAATACACAGTTGAATCTTGAAGTCTCTTAGAAGACATTACCATATAAGTGCTTGCAGAGGCTATTGGCAGCTCTGAGGACTACAGGATATCCAGAGATAATCAGAATCACAGAAAAATTAAGGTTAGGAAAGAACCTCTGCAGATCATTTAGTCCAACCCCCAGTATAGATCCTTGTAGAATGAAAAGACTCACAGAGTTCACCAATCTAAGGGTTTTTCTCAAACACAAAATATCTTAGAAAGAGAGTGATACGACAATAGCTTCACTCAGAATCTTAGTTTCTTTGAAAAGTTTATGTCTATGTTACTAAATTAAATTCTGTTTGTACTGTTTAACAGAGCATATGCTTGTACACCAGCATATGAACTCTTAATATGATCTTACTGTGTCTCAGGTGATATATTCAATAGGCTTCCTGCTTGGATCATTAAAAAAAGATTTCCTATCCTAGATAGTGTGTTGGAAAGAGATTAGGATAGGAAAAATTGAGATTTCGAATGGATAAATTAGATCTAGTATGATTGTCACTTGGAGCATACCATAAGTAAGCACAGTACTTCTGTCACACACCTTATGAAAAATAAACTATGTATCTAGTAAAACACAGAATTCTCTTGCGCATAGGAAAAAGAGAAAATAATAATTTTAATTAATTAATCTCTATAATCCACAGGGAAAACCACATATATTCATGAAAAGGTTTTGTGGCCTTTTCCTCTTTCCCCAGTGAATTTCAAAATTATGTCCGTATGTTTACTGAAAAACAGCTATGCAAAACAATACTATTTAAATATTTTCAAAATGACTGATTTATTAGTTTTTATCAAGAGCTTAACAATTTTTTTCTGCTAGATATTTATCCTTTCAACTAGCACTGGCATCAACATAGTCTGCATCATGCTATTGCTCCTTTCCTTGAAAATCTGCCTCTTTCTGAGTTATAGTAACTCAGTGTGTAAGTCTGACATAAGACTGTTAATGCCATAAGTCTGTAATTGGAACATTGCAAAATTTTTCTTATCCGTAGTCTGAGTCCCAAAATATGAGCAAATTCATCCATGGCAAATGCATCACTGGCAGCAATTTAAGAAAAAGGCATAATATATGAAGTTGAATTGTATGTTTCTCATTCAATACTGGGAAAGGGTTAAAAGAAAAATTTTAATTTTATCATAATTTTTTTTAAACTCCATAGACATTTTCAAGTAGCTTACAGCACTTAGATGTTGATATTACAGGTTATGTAACTACAAAAAACCCTTCTTATTTTTAAACTTCAATCTTTCAATATTTGTATACAAGTGTAATACTTAATTGGATTTTTTAAAGATGAAAATTTGTTGAAATTATGTGTTATCCTGTAAAGCTTTTCGTAATTTCCATAGTGTTAAGAGTTTCCTTACTACCAATAAAATATCTTTTCTGGGCTTTAATCGGCTAAATGCAATACCTTTCAAATAGAACAACATCTAAGGATGTATTGTTCACCCATTTCCTTAAAAACAGGAAGAGATTCTGTGTTTTTGAAATTCAAGTACTTGAACAAATACTTTTTAGTAAACTTTTGTGTCTAGAATTTCTTATGTCATTATATATTTAATTTTTTACTTTTTAACAATAAACAGTTATAAATTTATTTTTAACAATCTGCTTTTAAGTTATGTTTCTAAAGGTCACAGATGAAAACAAAATGCATTAAGGACACTCTAGTTCATTTCTATTACAATATTCTTAATATCCATGACACTCTTGTTAGTGCCTTTGACATTCAGACCCCACAGGAAAGATGAAGTGGGAAAAATGCATCTTTTGCTGTAAATCAATCATTTTCTCTACCAGAAATACTTCATAAAAGATTACACCATGCTGTTAGATTGCACAGGAACTGATCCATACTGTGAAGTGCCAGGAACTCTCAAACACACAGCTTGGTGTGCAGCTTGGAGCGCCAGCAAAATGTCAAACCTCAAGTTGGTGTCAGGAAACTGTCTGAACAGAGCCCTAAAGACAAGAATATTTTAGCTTTAAATGAGAAAAACCTAGTCTGTTGACTTGCCAACAAATGGGAGTGAAGAGACCTTCCCTTGAAATAATCTGGAATGAATGGATTTTCCCTCCCCTCTCCCCTCTTGTAAAGCTGAATCTTAGGAGCAACAAAAGAGTTATGACACAGCATGATAAAATGAACAAAACTGCTCTGATGAAGCAATTAAAAATTTAAAGGTTTTTGAGAGAACTAAACAGAATGGAATTTAAGGTGTCAGAGAAAGCTTTATAGTGATTTCTAGAAATAAACTGCTGCATGACTTGAAGAGAGTTTGAGTCAGAGCTCTGCAATTGGCTACCTTAGACTCTCCTAAAATAAGAGGAATAAGGAAATTTTATCCTATTCTCAAAAGAGGTTGTCAAATAGTGCCTTGGTGAGCAGACAAATAAAAAGAACATGAGTCACGTATATACAACTCAAAGGTTGAACTTGCATATTTTATTATCATTTCATTTTGCTGAGTTTATTGCATGGATGCAAAGCTCTTTTCCAGTTTTGTGGGTTTTTTTTTGGTTTTGTTTTTTTTTTTTTTTCTTCTAGAAATCAAATGTTGCAGATCTGGAAAAAAGCATTTACATGGGTTTTTTTCCACCTATCTATGTGTCTTCTCAGTATGATTCACTGAAATTAGGCATACTGCAAGGATATTAAGTAGCTAAATTGTAAGATATTTTAAGTAGAAGGAATTTTCTAATCTGTGTATGAATGGCTCATAAATTCTGAAAAAGTTGTACTGTTCTGATTAACTGAAACCCCTCAACTGGAAGAGTTAAATACTGGCTGTCATTTTAGTTTATGTGGTTCAGATACCAAATAGACTCAGAAATCAGATTCTGAGGGGATAACTACAAAAGAAAATAAGAGTTTAATTTTCCACAGAGGTCTTCAGTATAAGCTGAAGTGGGACAAGAGGACATGAAAACTGGATTGTCTATTTATCTTCTGTCAAGCTTTTCTTTGTTACATAAGGATATTAATAATCAATGATTATAGTTAAGTTTCAGTGTCAAAGGCTTTAATGAGCCTGGAATTGCCAAATTCTCCCAGTTCCTCTTACTCATCACATTCATCTCCAAATAACTTTACTCCCAGAGACTTTTAACAGCACTTAAACCTCCCCTAAGAAGCAAGGGCTTCTCACTGTAGTTCAACAAAAAAAGCTTTTTTCTGACATAAAAGAATATAGAATGGGATCTTAGACATAGATCTGGAATCACAGATTTCCCATGTACACAGCCATTTTTTTACAGAAAGAAGAAAGGCTCCTAAGTACTATATAATTTACAATAAGTTTAGGAACTTCATTCAGAAGTTGTTTGACTGACACTTAGGAAGGTGTGAAAGTACAGAAGTCACATCTTTGTTATCAGAATGAGTGGAAGTGTTAGGGTCACTGAAGTAGTCAAAGAAAGGAGTAATAGGTTTGGTTTACATCACTTTTACTTCCAGGTTAGAGAAAGCATGGAATTATTTTGTTGATCTTACTGCAGTTCTCAGTGGAAAGCTCGCTAGTTCAAAACCCACCACACAGCTCAACACAAATCTGACACCTTGGCACAGGGAAATGTACACAAGCAGTGTGAGAGCAGCAGAGGGGCTGTAAGTCAGCAGTGGAGTGACTTTTGCAGAGATGTATAGAGATGTTAATGCACAGAGCCTTTCAGCCTTGTACCCTGAACCAGCCTGTATACATATTTTCTTGAACAATAAAACACCCCAACCTTTATCATATTTATATTACAAAGAAATATAAATGCAATTAAAAAATATTGTCCCTGTTCTAAATACTGTTTGTTCCTTATGAACATACATGTGCTTTTTGTAGTGTACTTTTAAACCAGGGACCTACCAAGAGCTGAGTAAAGGGTACCTAGAACATACATAAAAGGTCTCTTTGGGATTAAAAAAAAAAAAAAAAAAAAAAAAAAAAAAAAAAAAAAAAAAAAAAAGAAAACAAAACTCAAA
>VWZP01003422.1:602231-703517 GCA_013396995.1 Dicaeum eximium
CTAGAGTTTGTTGTTTTTTTTTTTTTTTTTTTTTTTTTTTTTTTTTTTTTTTTTTTTTCTTTTTCTGGGCAAAGGAAAATCAATAATACCTCCCAGATCTCTGAAACACTTTAACAGCTGGAGACTGAGAGTTTCAAGGTTTCAAGAAAGGGGGGAAAAAAACCTCAAAGAAGTAGAATGCCTTGAAGTATAATTGAAGTTTTGCTCATTAAGGGCAAACCTGTGAAGATTTGACATTTCATCAAGTTTTCAGCCAGAGTTCCTAAGGAAATGGGCTTGAAAAAGTTGTACAGAGAACTAAGCTTTCTTTGGCAGTGTTACCTTTTGACACAAACCTTAGTCAGTCGCTCCCATTTCAATAAGTCAATATTGCAATTTAGAGCTCTTCAGCCAACCTGTTGACCAAGAAGAGCATAAGTTAAAGGAAGTTGCACTCTCATACTAATTATAAACAGATTCTAGACATTGTCATTGTTCTAAGTACTTTATTGATTCTCCTCTCTAGACAGGCTCAGACTCTTTAGCACATGTCTACTAAGGACTAAAAGCTGAGCAAAACTACTCCAAAATAGAATGAGTCTAAATGAAAGAAAACACTTGAGAGCAAATAATATAAACGTCATTGAGAAACATTACTTTTTCTCTGTTTATATACACTGCATTTCAGCAGAGTCAGCAGAACCATCTCAATTCAAATGTATCAGACCATAACTGACTGTGAAAATTTACACTAAATCATCAACCCAAGGGATATAGCTACAGAAATATAGTTCTCTTTCCCACCCCATGGTAATGTCTCTGTCACAACAACATAATTGTTTATCCACTGGATTTCATCTGTATCCTTTCTGTGAACAGCAGCCCACGTTCACAGCCTTTCTCCCTTTGCTGTTTTCTCATAGGTTATTATCATTACTTCCCATTGTCTTCTCTTTCTTCTGTATATCCTAATTTCCAAGTTTTACTCATTACAAGATGGTGATTATGAGTCCTTGAATATTTGCCAGCGTTTTTTTATGAAATTACCAACATCTGTGCTATTAAGTTTACTTGGATTTACTGCTGGTTAAGGACATTTATCTTACATAATGAGTAACTAAGAGCAAGTTCTTATATATCCACTTATGCACTGCTTCCAAGAAGACTCACATCTTGTATAATTTTTTTCTAAAAATCCAAAGTGTGTCATATGTGGTGAGTGTTAAGGAAACTTCCCTGTCTGACCACCCAGGAGCCACTCTGGCAGTCACACTCACAGCACCTGAGCTGGGACAGAAGCCACTCTGCAGCCACACACTGCTCCCCTCACACAGTCAGACCAGATTTCCTCACCTGCTTGACCCCAGCTGTCTCAGACATCCAGATCCTTAAAATAATTTAATCATGGTGCAATAATTTAATAAAAAAACAACAGCTCAAGATGGTGCCTGCAAGGAGAGACCCAGAACAAAGGAATCCCTGGGCTTTTATGCCCTCATGGTCTAAGCACAGGAAAGTCTGGGAGTCATCAGCTTCTGTTGTGCCTCCCAGAGTCCTGTCACCTGACAGAGCCACGGGTCTCTGTGTCCTTTGTTATGCAGAGGATCAGCAGTTCCTGGCCTCCTGCCTGGGGCTCCTGCCCACCCAGAGCTCAACCTTCAGCTTGCAAAGGGAGTTTCCTGCACTGAATATATTCCTCAAGTGTGAGTATAAAGAGTAGCTATGACAAACCCCTACCATGTCTCATATTCTAGTCATTGAAAAACCATCAAACTGGGGAAAAAATATTCAATCTTTATTGAGCCACAATACCCTCAGGTTGGTGATTTACAAATAAAAGCTTCATCAACAGTAACAAAACTTTACCCAGCCCCTTGGCACAGTTTTAGCATTTTGAGAAGCAGGATCACTTGGAGGAGAGATGAATTAATTAAATTGAGATCTAAGCTGTTTTGTAACAAGAAAGAAATTCAACTATCCAGCCTGCTGTAAAATATCTCTAGTGATCAAGGGTCTTTATTTTTGTTTACCGATTTAACGATTACCTTTCAGATAATTTCTGGACACTTTCATGCTATCAGGCACTGAAATAACTATTTTCAAAACTCATGGGGAACAATACTGATAAGTTTGACTCATCCAAAGAGAGATAATACTGTATAATATTTTTGAATTTGATGTTTGTGCAATAGATTAAAGAAGAATCCAGACATTTAAACTGTATTCTGAATCCTTTCATCCTGGAATCTGGTGTGAAGAATTTAGAGATGAGTGAGTGTTTGCTATTGAAAATGCTATTTTGTTGAATAAGATTTAGTGGAGTCTATAATCTCTGTCAGGAAGATACTCTGTTCAGAATATCCCAGTACTAAGACAATGACTTGCAGTGTTTCTGTGCTCACTAAAACCTTACTGTATAGATCAAAATAACTAGAACAAAAAGCTCTGAAAGGTATCTCATAAATTGCATGTTAAAGGTTTGACATGGTCAAATGATTGCATATCTTCAGGAGGCCTGTAAAAACACATCAAATCTAGAGGTAGGCATTCCCTATGTGTTTAAAATATATCAGATATAGCATAAAGTCTTTGATGATATGCCTAACCAGCTGTGTGCTTGGACCTTCCAAAGCATTCAAGAAAGCTCTAGGACACTTTCTAAATCAATACTTTTCTCTGAAAGAGGCAGACCTAATTCAAACTTTGTGTAACTTTTAGATATCTTTTTATCTAAGTTCAAGAGTACCAATTAGATGTATTCCAGATAGTTCTTTTCATGGTCTGGCAAAACACCTGAGAATACCACTTTCCTGCACTGGGCACTTTTACTCCATGTGCACAGGTATAATACTGAAAAACAAGTCAGAATCACTGCTGTCATAAAGCAAGAAGGAAACAGATTGAAAACCACCAGTCATTTGGGCAGTCATATTAAGAATGTACTATTTTGATTTAGACCAGCCCTAAGTTTATATCTGTTCTTTGGCACTGTAATACTATTTCCTTCTCTCTCATTTTATTTCATCTGCCTCAGTATTACTTTTTGTATTCCAAAGGCACTTCTTTCTAGTGACATTTAGAGATCATAATGAGTTTATATGGAATTTGATAGTGAGAAGTCTACAGGCCTAGATTTTGTGGGGCAAAAAACCTCCGTGCAGCAGCAGTTGCAGCTGGAGAAGAGAGGAGTCAGAATATGTAAGAGAAATAGCTCTGCAGACACCAAGGTCAGTGAAGACAGAGGCAGAGGAGGTGACTGGGGTGCTGGAGCAGAGACTGCCCTGCAGCCTGTGGCGAAGACCACAGTGAGCTCAGTTATGCTCCTGCAGCCCATGGAGGTCCAGGGGGAGCAGACATGCACCTCCAGCCTGTGGAGGACCCCACACCAGAACAAGCAGATGCTCAAAGAGGACCATGACCCTGTGGGAAGTCTGTGCTGGAGCAGCCTTCTGGCAGGATCTGTTGACACAGGGAAGGCGTGGGTCACCTAACGCACTTCTGAGATTGTTACGGATTGTCTAGACTGTGGTTGACTGTTCTTAACCTTCTCATGCTGTTACGGATTGTCTAGAATGCTGGAAAGACTTTAAAAAGTACTTTTTTTACCAAAGCCAGAAAATATGAAACATATTGTTCATATCTCTCCAAATTGAATTATAGTATTATCTTCAAGCAGTTTCACAGAACATAAGCAAATTTTTGGTAGAATTTGATAAAATATTTGTCTGGTTTTATTTAAGTAAATTCTGTTTTCTGGGATACAAATACAGAGTTAATTACTCATTACAGACTACAGCAAGTCTTATATCCAGGATTTATCTTTAAACAGTGCAGAAACTCAAAAAATTTAAAGTATTTTCCCCCAGACCTCTCGAATTCTGTGTATTCTCTGAGTGCCAGCTGAGCAATTTAATCTGCCATCCTAGCCCTGTAGTAAACACTGTAATGATAGATTTGGATCACTTAAAGCATTTAGTATTAGAACATAATTCACTCAGTTCTGCAATATTAAGTTCATGCTTATACCCTTACAGCTGTGTAGAACCTAATAGGTTTCTTCTGGTCTCCAGATCTAACTCTTTATATTTTTCTGTATAGCTAAACCTGAGAAGAAGTAGGACTGCTTTCAGAACAAGGTGGAAAAAGATGATAAAATAACCAATGTTGTCATTTAATATGTTTCAGAGTATCACTTGTCTCTGCCTACAAGTTTGAGAAAAAGTGGCATCAACTTTTTGATGCATCAACAATTTGACATCTTAGTTTAACAGGTAGGATATAAAATAAACAAATTGTCAGCAGAGGAAAACCTTTCCTTAGCACCCTTCACTTACATTCATAATTTTTTTCATAATAAGAGTAGATATGATGCAGATCTGTTTTTGTGGGCACTAAATTTCAACTATAAATAAAATATTTACCTTTTTAGAATTCCTGAAGTAGAACATAAAATTTTTTACAGCTTTTGGGGGTAATATATATATATATATATAGGCTTTTTTCACAGAGAAAATGTTGTACGTACACAATTTTTTTCATCAAAACAAAAGGTGGCTTCATTAGTTTTCCAGTAACTGTTGAATAAGGACATCTAACAGATCCAGAAATAAATGGGATAAATGTTTACCTTGCAAATGAACGTATCACAAATCTGTGACGTATATATAAACCAAACCACCTTACACTAGCCCCTTAAATCTCAAATATTAAATTTTAATCAATTTACAGTTGATTTACAAAGGAGAAGAAGAAATAGTTGCAAAGAGAGGAGTAAATATTGATTAGACATTGGAGGCACCACTGAAAGATGAAGTTCTTCCAGCAAGTTGTAACTCATGAAAACATATCTTCTTCATTTGTTTACTATAAGCAGATCTATATGCAGATCTGGCTTGTGTGTGTTGGCACTCACTTTGCTGATACCTGGAGTTGAGGGGGCATCTGATATCACCTGTTTCTGTGTACGTGGGTGAGAGGGAATTAAGCTGCCTGATACAGAGGGAGCATCTGGCATCATCTGCAAAGAGGCGAGCTCAAGCTGTTGAAACCATCTGTGGAGAGGAGAGAGATGCACAGGGAGGGATGCAAGCTTCGGGGATGAGCATAAAGTACCAAAACCAAAAAGCTGTGCTCTTAAATAGAAAGCCTGCTCCAAATAAGTTCTTAAACATGGATGATTTTTGGATGTTGATCGAAAGAGAGGGTGAAGTTTCCGTAGTGACAGAGCCATCCATCTCTGCAGGACATCAGATATCAGGACTCTAGACAGATCCTCTGTATGGGGAACATCGGAAGTCCACAGAGGTCCATGTATTGCAACAGGAAAAAGCCTTCAGACTTTTATTTTTGGGGTGAAAATGTAGACATGCCAATAATCAACATCCATTTCCAAGTCCCATTCAAACTCCCAATCTCTGCTATTGAGATTGATGCTGCTGAGTTTTTTATGGATACCTGTAAACAAGGAAATTTTGCCTCCTCTTTCTTAGTCATATTTAAACTTGTCTCTCTTCAACAAATCTAAAATATTTCTAGGTGGATTTATACACATCACTGTGGTGTTCATCACCTCAAAGAGCTTACATTAATCCTCATTGGAGCTCTCATTTTAAGCAAGATCTTGTCACTTTTAAAACCTCCAAGGATTATTCCCACCTCATCTGCAGTTGTATATACACATTAAGGGTGAAGATTTCTACTGCCATGTTGCTTGGAATCCTTGCTTCTGATTGCCTGATTCTGATTCTGTTTATTGCATTTTTCACACAAACAGTGTCATTTTTTCCTGTTCCCACTTCTATGTGGAAACAACTTTCAAAAATCCTCACTTCTACTTTAAATCCTTCTTTCGAGCTTGTCTTTGTGGCAATGATAGAAACCACTTGTCAGTGATTAGCCAGCTGGTGTGACCACTGCTTATTGCACTGGTTACAGCTGTCTTACTGCTATTTCTCTGTTTCCTCTCCATCTGTCTTATCCACCTGCTGTCTCTCATTTCAAACTTAAATTTAAGCTCCCTGGACAAAAACTCTCAATTTGTGATGCTTGTACAGTGCCTATCGCAGTGTGTCCTTAGCTATAGAGTCTCCTTCCATAGAAACTAATAAGCAATAAGTTGTCTGAGAAAGAGGGACGATGCAGATTCCACATCTCTGGGTGGATTTACACCATCTGTTCACTGATATGGAAACCTGAGCAAGTTTAAACACTGCTAGTTGTCTTGGCAAATTACCTGGGAAGTAAGATGAAATAGCACATTTTTAGTTCCAGACTGTCATGACTGGACCCTAGCAAAGCCTGAATGGGGGTGTCTTTATAGGGCAGTGGAAAAGATAAATTTGGGAATATACCCATTGAAAGAAGGACAAAATCTATACTGTAGGTATTGTGGCACACATACTCGTATGAGATGCATGATATTGTGCACAATATTGTACACAATACTGAGGTGCTTACACCGTTTTCATTGCAATGCCATTTGCTTTTCACCTGGCCATAGAACAGGCTGAGCAGTAGCCAGAGTATCTCAAATAATAGAAAGAGGGAATTGTGTAGTTTTAGTTTCACCACTCCAAACTTTTCTTCTGATATTTTGTGCCCGTGTCCAATTTTAGAGGTACTTAAGGATTTAATTCAATTACAGATTTTTTCAAACATTTTATTATTATTATTATTATTATTATTACTCCTACTACTCCTAATAGTCCTACTACTTCTGTTACTACTACTAATGTTATGAGGATATCTCTCTTTCCAAGGAGCCTTTCCTAATTATAAACAGGTCTAATTCAAATGGCTATACAACACCATATAACCACCCTAATTCAAAAACAGTTCAGTAATTTCTATTTATTGTAGAATCACATAAACCTATATGTATGGTTGGGAAGGCACTTCTTTGACAAAATCCTGTGTGATATTGGGAAAAACTAGCCATATAAGATTAAATTTCTTATTCCATGATGGTAAATTTGTGTGCTCAAGTTTAGAGAAATTCCATTTACCTGTTCATAAGTTTGCAGCTATGTAAGAATGAAGATATCATGCTTTAAAGCATTATTCAAGTTCTTGGTACTTGTTCTGGACGTCTACAGCTTCGATATAAAAGCACTAGGGGGAGGTAAAATAGGGCTGTGAATCTGAGGTACAAAACCTAAACTGCCAGTCTCTGAACAGATTGTCTTATCCTGTTTTATGGTCATCTGCCAAAAGCTTTAGTTTATTTATTTTATATCAAAAATTTCCAAGATTCTGTCCTTAGTGTACCTTCTTAGGCTTCAGATAAGTGTAATACAACAGTGACAGATCTAGCAGAGATATTATGAATGAATGAATGGAAACTCATGAATGTTGTTATTAAGATTTAAAATTACAATATTATTTTCTCTACTTTTATTCCTGATTTCTATGTTATCTTTTCCAAACTGATAACTTTATTTACATAGAGCTAGGAAGAAAGATAAAGTAAGAATCCACTCCTGAAGTTTGCATAAGTGTCAGTGAAAAATAATCAGATAAGACAACATACAAAAACAATAGAACAGCTGAAAATTTAGCCAACCAACCAAGCATCAAACCACCTCTCCCCACTAAATACCACCCAGGACAAAAGCATCAGAAATTCTTGGATTATGGCTGTGAACATTTCTTGGCATCTGTTCCCAGGAGCACTTTCCGAATATGAATGTATCCTAGCAGCAGCCAGGTTCTCTTCCTTGCTTTCCTCCTCCTCCTTTCATTCCCTTCCCCCTCTTCCCTTGGCTTCCATGCAAAAAAAATCAGCCCCACAGACTGAAGTGAAGGAGTGAAGTGGTCCAAGAGATCCCCTGACACGGTTGATTAGGAAACTGCAACCCTCAGGCACACCACAGTTTGCCCCAGCAGGTAACAGTAAATTGGTACGCTGGGGATTAAATCTTTTAGACATAAATGGAGAAAGGCAAAACAAGAACCATAGGCAGAAAACTGATTTGCAAATTCACAAGAGAACTGAGAAATATTTTAAGGCAGCTTTTTCTTTTTTTTTTAAACACTGAGGGATTTGCTGTTAAAGGAAACTCCTTAGTGAAACGATAAATGATCTTATTTAACCAAAACTACTTTTGCCTGTATTTTGCTTGTATACCTGTATTTTGGTTGAAAGGCATTTTGATAAATGCAATACTATTTTGATTAAATTACTTAGCATAGTGTTGTGGTTTTACCTTTGCCAACAATTCAGCCTCACACAGCCTCCAGTGAGACAGGAGAGAATGGGGAGTGAAAAAGTGAGAAAACTCAAAGTGTGTTGAGGTAGGGATAGTTTAACAGGTAAAGAAAAGACATACATGGAAGTGAAGAAAAAGAATGAATTCATTCACCACTTCCCATGGGCAGGCAGATGTTCAACCATCTCCTGAAAAGAGGGGCTCTATCTTTTTTAACAGGGACTTGGGATGACAAACATCATCACTCCGAGTGTCCCCTCCTTTCTTTTTTCCCAGCTTTACATGCTGAGCATGCATCATGTGGCACGGGATATCTGTTGGCCTAGCTGGGCTCAGCTGGCCCAGTTGTGTCCTGTCCCAACTCCTTGTGCATCCCCAGCCCTATTATTGGTGGGATGGAATGACTCTGTGCAAACACTGCTGTAGAAGAGTGAAAACACTCCTGTGTTACCAACACTGTTACCAGCACAAATCCAAAACACAGCCCCAAAACAGCTAGTGAGGAAGGTTGGAAGGGACTTTATATCAGGGAGTGTAGTAACAGAACAAGGGGCAATGGCTTTAAACTGAAAGATTTAGATTAGATTTTTGGAAGAAAAGCTTTACTTTGAGTGTGGTGAGACACTGAAACAGGTTGCTCAGACAAGCTGTAGATGCCCCATCCCTTGAAGTCTTGAAGCTCTGCACAATCTCATCTAGAGAAAGGTGCCCCTGCCCGTGGCAACAGGACTGCAACTAGATGACATCTGAGGTTCCTTCCAACCCAAGCCATTCTGTGACCATTCTACTCTATTTGAGTATTAAATTATTGAGTATTTAAGGCTTTTAATTATTTAATCCTATCTATATTTAAAGGTTTAGACCATACCCTGCCAAAGCAAGTTTTTTAGGGTTTGGGCTTTATCCTGTGCTAGCTTGAAATTTCATAATATTGATGGTTTTACTGACAAAAAAATTGTTGGTCGTGGTTACTTTTCAGTTTAGATACCATAACAAATCTGAACACAGAAGCCAAAGTGAAGTTTCTCTCTGTCTGCTTTCCTGATGTCCTTGAAGAAAATATGCATCCCTTTCTGACATTTAAGAATACTGGCACAAAAAGTTAATTTCTCCTAAACTGGAAGGGAATTTGCACCAGAAGTATAATTACATAAATTAAATTTGCATAAACCTCAAAAATAAAACACACTATTTTCCCATCAACTTAAGCATATCTTTACCTAAATTTTCCAGGTTCACAGTATTTTATCTGTGCCCTGTGGGTGAGAGAACTAATTCTTATCTCCAACAGTCAAGTTTGAATTTAATTAATTACAGCTGCTAACTTGTGTGATTGCTACCTTTACTCAGATAGTGGTCAAAACGCCATGATAACCACTGTCACCCAGAATGCAGATGCCAAGCAGTGACAGGCAATTACAGTTACTTTAATCCCTGTAATTGTTCATATTTCTTCTTTTACACAAGTGCAGCCTCTTTTTTTATATCCTTAACAAGCAAGATGATTAAAAAGCCTGCAGTGTCACTGATTAATCTACACTTTTTCATTACTTTCCAGCATTGTTTGTTTTCTGTATGTTCTGCACCAACACACTTAATTTCTCTTTTAATTTTTTTTAAGCAATTAAAAAAAATACTCCTAAATTAGTAATGTCTCTAAGAGCTCCGTGTTTCTGATTTGGGGCCATTTCAAAGTCATTAATTTGCTAATTTAATGTAGGTGGAAAGCACTAAATCTAGTGGTATTTTTTTTCAGTCTTCTTGTGATAGTAAACCTGTTGTGTGGCACATTAATTAAATATAGGCTAAATTGATCCAGGAAATTTTAGTTCTCAGGAATCTAATGTTTGAAAGAAATATTCTGGAACTCCCCATGACCTATTTCTATATGTGGATACAGTGAATGCCTTCAGTAAGCAGAGCAGATTTCATGGGGTATACAAAATTCAGAAAGCACATTATAGTTTTATTTTATTAACAAAACCAGGAACCAGAACACAGTACTTTCATTGCTGTACACAATTGCTCTGACAGCATCTTCATCCAGGATCTCTCACAAAACACTACAGGAGAAGTCTATTTGCAGTTTTGAGATGGAGATAAATAAACAGCTGAGCCTGTGCCTTAGCATGCAGTTCATTATATGATTTGGTCATAGAGCAGTACAAGAACATCACAATGATCAAAAAGGAATGTTTATTATTCCCCAAGGACATTTCAAATGTGATATCAGGAAGGGTGGGTGAAACAGTCCATTGTCTGGTTTCGTTGTTTTCTTTCCAGGTTTATAGTGTTTAAAAATATAATTCATGTTTCAGTAATTTGTAATGTTAAACTAAAGACCTACAAGCCTTCCATATTTTGTAGATATACAGAAATAAAAAATAAATAACATTTGTTGTTTGTTGGTTTGGGGGTTTGGGGGGGGGGTATTTTGTTTGTTTTGGGTTTTTTTTCTTTTGTTGTTGTTGTTGTTGTTGTTTGGGTTTTTTTCCTCTAATATTTGTAACATTTTCCAAACAGGTCTACCCTCCAGTCTACTTCCCCCAGAAAAAAAAAATAAAGGTAACAAAAAAACCCAAGAGAAGAACACTGAAGAACATTAAGATTATTAAATAAAGTTTCTTTCTGAAATTGAGCTACTTCAATTTGTGTTTATATATTTAGAAACAACCATTTATATATTTATGTATAAATGTATATAAAACCTATATATTTTATATTTATATTAATATATAAGTTTATGTATTTATTCATTGCAACCACTGCCATTTTTAGTGTCTTAACTTTATATAATATACTTTGTATTTTGCAATCACAGACTTGTCTTTTTTTTTTTAATAACAGTCTACCTTTTAATCCTTTTCTTATTTAGTTACTTTAGCTAAATATTAGGCTACTATTCCCCTGTGCCCATGTCCTTACTAAGTGAAAACACAAACAATAAAAATCACTGGAATAATCTTTTTTTATCTTAGAGCAAGACATTTAATATGAGAAATAAATTTCTGACTAAAGAAGGCAGCCCAATAAAATTTCAACCTATCACTTACTTCTCTGTGTGATTGCCAGAAGGATATCTGGATTTTTTAATCGTTTTTCTAAAAAGAAAATAGAAAGATGAAAATAGAAAGACGAAAAAAAGTCCAAAAACAAAAACAAAAACAAAAACAAAAAAAATTAAGGAAAAAGAAAGAGGAAAAAATAAAGAGGAAAATGGAAAATAAAAAATACATTTATTTCCTTCAGTAAATTTCTTGATGTTCTTCACTCTGCAGTTAACTAAAAAAGGACCTTGATCATAAAAGCTTTGCTGCACACAAACAGTTTTAATTATATGAGTTTTGGGAAGACTATTACAGGTTCTGGGAAGAGGAACAGGCCTCAAGAGTTTTGCTGTAGAGTGAAAAATTCAAGAATGGGTTCTATGGAGCAGTCATATCCCAAAGATACTCTTTGCAAGCTGATACGTTCTTCCTCAAATATTGCTCAAGGAAGGTTATTTGTCTGACCTGTATTCAGAAACACATAGATAATGAAAAGTAAAATACCCATAAAATAAAGCACATAAACTGAGAGCTTTATTTTGCTTTTGCACAGGATTTGAGATTCTTACATGTTAATGAGAATTTTATATCCATGTCATCACTAAAACTGTTATTTATGAAGTTTCTGGTAATCTATATTATTAGTGTAGTAAGGTCAGCAAATAATTACTCCTGTTCATTTATCTATACACTCTCTAATTTTTGCTTTCCTCAAACACCATTGTGTCTATGAAATTATGTAGTCATGGCTAGAACCAAGATAAATTTTCAGATTTTCTTATCTCTTTAGTCACGTTTATGTTCTCTGAGAAGTAGAAATATCTTATAGAAAATAAGACACCTGAGGTTTAAAAGCACTGCTTATAGGCAATGTGAACTTATGCATCTGTATTTGTTTAAAAAAGCAGAAAAAATTATTAAGGCCTGGATGGAATCAGATATCTTGTGGGACTATAAATTGTTTGCAGTTTTCTTTTACAAACAACATCCCTGGTAAGCTTGTGTGCTGTTTAAAAAAAGATATATTTTACAAACTGAACATATCTTTTGGAGTACTGGAGCACAGAGCGCACCTACAGAGGAACCTTCTGCCTGAATAAGAGGCTATTCCAGCTCTCTGATGTAAAGTAAAATTAAAATTACAGTCGGAAGGAATCCCAGATGCAGAAGCAAAGACAGCCTGGAGCTATTATTTTTTCACACACAGTTACCACCTTTCAGAAGGTTTCAATACACAATACCACTGAATGAGAAATGCTACATTTCTTATTCAAATTAATGTTTTAAGATCAGAGCAGCTGCCCTATTCCAGAGAATAACCTTATCTTGACACACCAGTTGTAACCCAGCTACTCTAACATACTGTGTACTTTGACAAACCAAAGTTAGTCTCACTGCCCTTTGGTTTTAGCTCATTCTCTCCCACATAGGGACATCTGTGTTACAATCAGTAATGAGATTGGTCAGTTATTGCTGGTTTTAGCAAATGTAGGACAAGCTCTGGAGTGTTTCGTGACAGGGTAACTCATATATAGAGGAATAATGAAGTGTTGGGAGAGGGAAGATACAGAAATACACCAAAAACACCTATATTGCCTCTTGAAGATATATTCTAATTCATGGACAACATCCTCATAAGCCAAAAGGAGACTTCAAAATATTGGCAGGTAGACCTTTTCTGACTATAAACAGCAGCAGCTAAATAGCAATTCCTTAAATTAAGAAGTAAAAATCTTTGATTAGTGTTTAATACAGTAATACATGTCTGATAGAAAAGTGAAGTACATTCTTTGTCCTATTATGGATGCAAGTTCACACTTTCTCAGCTACCTGACGTGTCGTGGGTATTAATGTACAGTTTGAAGTTTTAGCTGAAAGAAACAGGAAAAGGATCAAAATGGAAACGATGTAAAAAAATACATTCTTGCAGATTTTATTGGAACAAATGCATATTTCTTAATTAACTTAGTCATTAGGCTTCTCACGTTCCAAGTTTCATGAGGTCAGCTTAGGTAAATTAGAGGGACAGTGAAAAAAGGGAATTCATTGAAAAGTTTCTGAGACTCTTTTACTTGATTAAAAGCGATTTTAAAAACTTGGGTCTAGAAATACGTTGAAAATAACTATATTATGATAATATATAATGATATATAAGATACACATAGAATATATATCTTATATATATTAAAATATATATAAGATCTATTATATATATATATATAAATTATAAGATATAATGATAGATATTATTATAATGACATGGAGCTATAGATCCTTTAAGGTTGAGATATCTATTGATGTAGATCTAGATGTAGAGATAGACAGATAAAGTAATGATGACAAACTAATAACTCCTGTAGCAAGGCACCTTCAGAAGAACTGAAATAAAGCATCAGTCATATAAAGAAAGAAGTTTTATATTAGAAGAAAAACGAAAGCCAAAGCAACATAAAAAATGTGAAAAAGAAGTGAGACCTGCCTAAATCAGCATTCTGGAATCCCTTACCCATATCACCTCTTCAGTGACAGTGATCTTCCTTACAAGTACATCCTCACAGCTGATTCCAAGTGGAGAGTGTGAAAGGGATGAGAAATGTTTTAGGTGGTGACTATTATGCCTCATCCAAAAGCTACAGCTTCAAGACTGAGAGGCTGAGTTTCTATTTTTTGTTCTAGGGAACAAAAATGTGGCAGACTGCTAGTAAAGCAGAAAATTTAAAAGGTCTGTGAAATTCTGAAACTGTGTCATGACCAGATTAAATTCTACAGACTGCAAATTGCTCTGGGCTGAAAATGAGAGCATTTTATTCAAATGCCTAATAGAAAGTGGTTCTGATGTTCGTACTGCTGGGTCTCTGGTCTTCTCCTGCTGCAGGTTGGTACCAAGGGAAAAAAACCACAGAATTCACAGGCTATCTGTGGACTAATTGGACTAATCTGAAGTAAACCAAGTATTGCTCCTTTTAAGTGTTTGTGTGAATAACCATAGTTAAAAAAGAAGAAAGAAAAGTAAGCTAAAGGAAAGGTTTTTTACTTTCTATTGTCATCCTCAATGGTGTCGACAAATCAGAAACACTCCTTTGTTTTTCACCAGGGTGGCACACCTCTGGAAACATTTGATTTTATTGTCTTGAACATCTTCCTAATTTTACTTTTCTGACATCTATGGAGTGGCAGAAAAATAACCCAACCAAAAGAAGAATAAGGAGTAAGTAATAAAAAAAAGAAAATAAAANCTATATTATGATAATATATAATGATATATAAGATACACATAGAATATATATCTTATATATATTAAAATATATATAAGATCTATTATATATATATATATAAATTATAAGATATAATGATAGATATTATTATAATGACATGGAGCTATAGATCCTTTAAGGTTGAGATATCTATTGATGTAGATCTAGATGTAGAGATAGACAGATAAAGTAATGATGACAAACTAATAACTCCTGTAGCAAGGCACCTTCAGAAGAACTGAAATAAAGCATCAGTCATATAAAGAAAGAAGTTTTATATTAGAAGAAAAACGAAAGCCAAAGCAACATAAAAAATGTGAAAAAGAAGTGAGACCTGCCTAAATCAGCATTCTGGAATCCCTTACCCATATCACCTCTTCAGTGACAGTGATCTTCCTTACAAGTACATCCTCACAGCTGATTCCAAGTGGAGAGTGTGAAAGGGATGAGAAATGTTTTAGGTGGTGACTATTATGCCTCATCCAAAAGCTACAGCTTCAAGACTGAGAGGCTGAGTTTCTATTTTTTGTTCTAGGGAACAAAAATGTGGCAGACTGCTAGTAAAGCAGAAAATTTAAAAGGTCTGTGAAATTCTGAAACTGTGTCATGACCAGATTAAATTCTACAGACTGCAAATTGCTCTGGGCTGAAAATGAGAGCATTTTATTCAAATGCCTAATAGAAAGTGGTTCTGATGTTCGTACTGCTGGGTCTCTGGTCTTCTCTTGCTGCAGGTTGGTACCAAGGGAAAAAAACCACAGAATTCACAGGCTATCTGTGGACTAATTGGACTAATCTGAAGTAAACCAAGTATTGCTCCTTTTAAGTGTTTGTGTGAATAACCATAGTTAAAAAAGAAGAAAGAAAAGTAAGCTAAAGGAAAGGTTTTTTACTTTCTATTGTCATCCTCAATGGTGTCGACAAATCAGAAACACTCCTTTGTTTTTCACCAGGGTGGCACACCTCTGGAAACATTTGATTTTATTGTCTTGAACATCTTCCTAATTTTACTTTTCTGACATCTATGGAGTGGCAGAAAAATAACCCAACCAAAAGAAGAATAAGGAGTAAGTAATAAAAAAAAGAAAATAAAAAGGGGCAATGGAGGAATATGATTAACTTAAAGCACTAATTTTATTATCTCCCAGTAACCAATCAAATCTAAAAATTTTATATAGACATTCTTTAAGAAACATATGTAGAACTTGTTTGGTTTTTCTTTGCTTGTTTGTTTCCCATTTCAACAGTAATCCAGTGATTATTTGACTTCTAAATTTTAGCTGCTAAAATGAGTGCTATATTTCTACCCCTTTATACCATGGCTGTCTTATATAAAAATTCCTAAATGAAGTGAAAATCAATGTCCATTTCTTGGTAAAATGTCACTATGTTATGAAGACAAAAACACACAGCCAACTAAACAAAAAGGACCCCCACAACAAACACTGGCCAGTTGTCCTTTATCATAAGTAAATGAAACTAAAAGTCTTTTACATCACTATATCTTTAAACTCTCTTCACACTGTGGTATTCCAGCCTCCATTTTTCCTGTAGGGAATGCTTTCTATTTTCTGTTTTCCAGCTAAGGTTCACTTTCTCTAATTCAGATTAGGCAAAAGAAAAGACAGAGATAGAAAAGTATAATTGACTTAATTTAGTTTAATTAACTGCATGAGAATGGAGACAATTAGTTAATGCATCGTAATGAATTGAATTATGAAATTAATTTCTCCCACTGGGAGAAAATGATCCCTGTAATGGGAAAAGTAGATATGGAACAAAAAAATAAAAGAGCAGATCACTTTTTCTCTGTGTTAGGTTGACCAAAGCAAAGCAACTAGAATACTAGAGATGTACTCTGGGGTGGCATTCGATGTCCTGCAGGTGAAGCCTGCTTGGTGTGTTCTGGGAGAAGGCAGTGCCTTAAACTTACTGAATGTGGGCAAATTCCTTAGTTCTGGAAATTAATGTCAGCCTTAATTCAGCTTTTAAAGTATAGAGGTCAGTAATTGTAGACTTGTGGCTCTAAGTGAAATAGTGAAATACCTCCAAGTGAAACAGTGAAAGAAATACATATTTAAAAGAAAAAAAAAATCACTCAACTCTTTTGAGAGCAATTTAACACTCTGAAAAAAACCAAGCCAATTTATATATTACAATAAAAGAATATCAATTGCATTAATCTTGACTGTTTAACCATGTTATTGAAAATTGAGATCCACAGCAAACTGAGCTACCATAATAACTCAAAAATAACTTCATTTAGAGTTTCTACTTTTTCCAAGAGAAGCAAGTTGAAATGCTTTAAGCACTATTAAATAATTTAAAACATACTTTAGATAACTGAAAAAATCCTACATTTTTGAGCATATAAATAATTTTGCTGGGAAAAATCCATTAAATTTTGGAACTGTCTAATGTTTCAAGTTTTGTCCTTTTTCTGAATTTTACTTTTCTGTGTGAACAGAAGAAAAATATCTGTTTACATTAGTATCATATCATCTTTTTTTCCCTATTATTTAGTGTATTTTAATAATTTAATTCAACAGGAAAAACAGAAAAACATTACTTTCATAATGCAGTGCCAACTGTATTACTGTAAAATTACAAATCCTACATCAACTCAGAATGAATATTAAATCTAATTGTTACTGCTAGGTACTAGCATTCATTTTACCACAACCATCTTTCTCTTACTTGTTAAACTACTGTTCAAGTTCTCCAGTTGCATGTTGCTTGATGGTAGAGGAGCACAAAATGAAAGGATGATTTGGAGACTGAGAGTCAATTTCGGCAAATACAGTGGGGTTTTTTTTACTTTGGGAGCACAAAACTGTTGCAAGTCTGTGATGTAGAGGGTCAAACTAGAATCTTTTATGAAATTCAAGGCACTGTAAAGATATTTGAGTGAGTTCAAAGGAAGGGAAAGAGAAATGCAGTATACCTGAAAAATATATACCTGCTGTTTTACTCGCTGCTTAAAGAGAGGACTTCTTTGCTCTGATTGTTTTCTGTTGCCATGGGATACAGACAACAGTTTTAATATCATTTAATATATGATGCTTTTTAAGTTTCCATGACTTTAATTGAAAAATTTATCATACTGCATAACTATCAGAATGAAACTGAGAATACATTTCATATTAAAGGGACTGTCACATTGGTATCAACTACAGAGAAGTGGCAGCCAGTGCTCCAAGGACATTACAGCACCCATCAGAGTACCTACAGCACAGAACAAAACCTGTGTGATACCCTTACTAACACCCTTCCACACTGCTTTCTGCTTTCTATTAATTTATCACATATAAAATGAGTCTGGAGCCACATCAGAGAAAGTTTTCTGCCTTTACGCATGAGATTAATTTCATATGGAGAGCTAAAAATTGACATGTGAGGTTTGTAGAATGTAACTCAAAACATTTCCAAAAGAAGTTGTGAAACTTTGGTGAAGTATGTTACACTGGGAATTAGCTAGATGGTGCTAAAAGCTACATATGTATTGCTTAGGCTAATATGACCAAGAGGAAAAGTATTTTAGGTCACAGGTGAGAATAAATGGGATTATTTTATTTGACTGGCATTCTGATGATTTACGTTGGTGGGAGAATTAGGATTCCTTAAGTAAAACAAAATACCTCCAGTGTTTGAGACAGTGGAAAAATGCAACACTAAAAGAAACTGTTCTTTGCATAGATATTGTCAGCTGAGCAGTGAAAGGCCTGAACATCTCTTGAGATTTCAGAGGACATGTCTAAAATGATAGCCATGAGGAGATAACTGCTTTCACTATGTCTTGATTGCACAAATCTAATTTCAGTACTTAGGCATATAAATTAATGTTCAATTTTCTATCAAAAAAGGATGTAGAGAGAATGATCAAATTATATTAAAAAAATCCTCCTGACAGTCAAAGGCAGTGTGTTTTTCATAGGATTGACATGAGTGACACAAAATAAGGAAAGATTATTCAAAAATTTTGGTAGTATAAAGATTCTTCAGGTCAAATAAAAGTACATAGATGATAAAAATCAAAGGAAAATTAAACCTAAATTAGCTATTATATTTTAAAAAACCCAAACCCAAATTAACCCCAATAAAACAACAAAAGAGGATTCCCCCTACCTTTTAGTAATGCACACTGCATTATTTTAGCCACATATTTATATGCACAAGATTATTGATGCAAAACCACGTTTTGAACAACAAGTACTAGATCTTTTGTGGTATAATTTTATCCCAAGTCAGAACCTTCTTCTTTGAAGAAGAGCATGCCTCAGCTACATGTTCTTTTGCAGAACTCTATTTCTAACCAGGACCATTACTGGTGTTGGCAGCAGAGTACAGGTGCTGCCTGTGTTATCACTTAGATATTCTGCTCAAGATTTTTTAGTCTTAAACTAGTCAGACTTCTCAAGCAGAACAGAGTAAAAATCAATCAGTAGTACACTAAGTAATGTACTGCAGATGAAGTGGTTGGAAATTTCCTGTCATAATGTCTTTCAGCAGAAAAAAAATTATGATAGGGAAAATTGTGCATGAAATCTATGTGATAGAAGAAAATGGAAGTGTGTACTTATACACCTAGGAAAAATTGAAAGAGCTTAGACAGAGATAATTCCTTTCCAGCTTCTCTCCCTCAGAAGAGAGAGATTATTTGGTACAAGCCAAAATGTTCATTAGCATGGTCCTGATTATAGGAGAAGTTTGGATTAGATCTGCTCTAAACTCTATTCTCAGGAGCTGCAACAGTCTCTCATATGCCCTTATAGATAGTTTAGCTTTTTCTTCTGGGAGAGTAAGTAGAAGACAGTGAAGCAGTCCAAACCTTGTTGACAACTGCATTATTTCTTAATAATGGATTGTGGAAAAAAGACTTAGGAGAATGAATTTTGTCCGTTTGGATGGTATTTCTTGTTCAAAATTTCACACCTAGATTTCAGCAGGGGAAAGGTGATTGTCTTGGTATGTGTAATTCAGTGTGCACAGTTTTCTGATCACCAATTATATTATGTTGGTTTAGGTATAATTTAAATTAACTTTTTCTCCTCACTACCCTTTTTTACTTATAAATAAATATTTTGCAACAAAAGCCAGCATATCAAATTTTATAATTTACTCAAATTAATTTGCTTTCCTTAATGGAATGCAGAAATCCAAACCAGTTCTCCTGTTGAGATTTACTTTAAACAGCTATTTCCAGTTCCCAACTCATCTCTCTCACATTCACTCTCTCCTTTGCTTGCTCTTTTTTTATTCTTCCTAGCATTTTTACTTTTTGTCTAAAAACAAAGGGTATAAAAGCTACAATATCCTGTGAAGCTGAAAGTGATATATGTTCAATTAATTGCATTCCTGGTCAGTTTTCATTCATACGCAAACGTGTAGTCCAGAGGAAAAGCTTTTTATTTAGTAAAATTAGTATTAGGAATAGGTTCTTTAGTTAATTAGGTGTAATATTACCAAACTTCACACATCAATTGATACCAGTAGCATCATTTCGTACCAGTATCTTTGATGGGGATATAATGTAGTTTGGAAATACAGTCTGAATATACTGAGAGCATATATAATGATGTCACAGTGAGAACAGGTCTAACATTCATTTGAAGATCAGAACTTTCTGGTTTAATCCTCTGAAATCAATGTCCTTTGGGTTTTCAGTAACATTGAGCAAGAAACTATTGGAACAGATTTCAGCAAGATGATTTCCAGTTTGTTTACAAGAAAATTCTAGTTATGACAAGAAGCCTCACCACTGACTGGGGTTATAACAATACAAGATTTATTTAAAGCCTAAGCTCATTCCTATTGCTGTATTCCTTCAAAGAACAGGTATTGCTCGTTTCTGGAACCTCAGCAGAGACCTCCCACTACTGCAGGTAAATCAGGAATACATTAAAAGATTTCAAGTATCATCACTTACATTGTGGAAGCTTTTTTTTCCTACTTTTTCACTTCTTTTTCACAACATAGTCAAAGTTGAGAGAACACATCATCGTGACAATTCCTAGACTGTCACTTTTGCAATTCAAGTTATGCAAATAAAACTCTCTATGTAGTTATATTTTCCTTTACTTATCAAAAGATGGATAGAAGTATTCCTCTCTATTTAACACTTAATGTTTCCAGGAAAGCAAAACATGGGGATTCTTCTCCCCATTCACCACTGAATGAGAATACACAACTCCCTAGTCTTATACTTTGCAAGAAGGAAAAAAAAGTATTATTAACCAGTAAGATGTGAATCCTCAGCCGTACAATCTCTACTTAATAACACTTATCAGTCAGAGTGGTAGTGGACCACCAATTCCAGTCTTTTTCAAAAAAATCCACTATGTCAGGTAATTTCTAAGCTTCCTCAGTAGAATTTTAAACTACAGTAATTCTCATGCAGTTTAGAGAACCTAATCAAAATTCATATTTGGCATGACAACCCCAACCTATGAGCAATTAATTTTATTTTTCTGATCTGGAACACTGACAGTGATATCAGCTCCTCTCCATTTCCAGCTGAATGAGTGGTGTTTAACTGCTTAGTTCAGTTAGTAGGTTTAGTCTAGTGCTGGTAACATGCATTTCAGCAGAGGCATTTGTATTTCTCTAGTGGGTTGTGCAACTTGCTCTGCTCATGAAATTAGACTGCTGTCTGTGCCTGAGAGAATTCATTTAAAGTTGGTTTGATTATGTCTAGACTGAACCACAGCCACTGAAGCATAAAATGATTTCAGAAAAAGTTTTGACTTAATAGCTTTCTGGTGAAAATGTTTTCACAGTCAGGTTACTTGGCCATAAAATAATTGCTGTATTAAGAAGGAGTCCCCGTCCTAGACACATCAGGATTGTGAAGTCCATCAATTCATCTCAAACCTGCATATCCATCTGGTTGTGTATCAGCAGAATTAAATAGCATAAAGAACTTTCTGTGGTGACCTTTGGAAAAAAAATATGTATGAGGGTTCTGGGTTGAACCTGGTTAACAAGAGATTTTGATGCACGAGAAGTATAAGACTAAAATATGTGGCAAAGGTTTCAGTTCCTGAAATCAGCTGATACAGGTGTGAGAATTCTTACTAAATTTGTCTTTGGATTTTTTAAAGAGAAAAAAAAGAAAAAAAAAAACCTTCCAGAGAGCATTCATCTTATTGCCCTGAACTGTCAAGATAATTTGCACATTTGCTTCAAAAATAGCCAGCACTTTGGAGTATATGGTAATTTGTTATTACTATATGGTAGTTCAGACAATGATGCCAGATGTCTGGGTAACAAAGCACGAGCGTTATGAATGTTTTAAGTGGCAAGAACAGAATGAGGACATTAAAATTTAGCTGTACACACACGCTGTGTGTGTGGCCAGGGAGCTAGATAGAAACTTCTCCTCTTACAACAGGTGTTGCACCAGACACCACTGCTGCTCATAGGGTACTAGAACTAACTTTAGAAATTCTTATATTGCAACTGTTTCCAATAAAAGACTCCTGAGAGAACTGGTGTGCTCTCAGTAGCTGGGGTGTTATATAAAGAAAAAATCATGTTTATCCCAGCAAAGGGATGAAAACTCATCAGCAGTTTGGTAGTTTCAATGGATGGACAAATTTCCTAATTCAGGACACTCCTTTAGGTAACTTTTTAGGTTTTGAGAAACATCTGTTTGTTCTGCAAGAATTAGGCCTCATGGTTTCATGTAGCTGTCTGAAAAAAAACCCAAAAAACCCAAGCCAAACCAAACTAAACCAAATTAAAAAATCCAAAACCAACCAAACAAAACCTCCCAAACCAAAGCACCGCCCTCCCCCCCCCAAAAAAAGACCCCCTAAAAAAACCCAAACATGCTGGAGCTTGTCTGAGAATCAGGCAAGTTTCAAAATTTCAATTACAATGTGTTAGGGGTTTGAAAACCACCAAACTGAGAAAAGAAAGGGTTATATTGACCGTGGATTTTACCCCAAAAATACTTTGCAGTGTAGACTGATGAAAATATCTCTCTCAGCATGTCAGGAATATGTATAGAAATGTTTTATCAGTTCCAAATTTTTGCAGATGCTGAAGAAAAACCTAAATAAAAATCTCACATTTTGCATTAAATTCCAGGAGGTAGCTCAATTATTTCATCTTGGAAGAAAGATTTTGCTGGTATAAGCAGTGGATTATATCTTCTGGAGAGACATTTATTATTCTCTCAATGTCAAAGACATAAATCTCAAGAAACTTTTTTAATGGAAACAAACCAAAAACTTTGCATTTATTTCCAGCTTCTACTGTTAACCTATTTATTCAGATCATCTCACCTGTCCTTGTCCTAATTTTGTCAGAACAAAACATTCTGACACAAAGAGAATACCTTTGAGATATACCTGATGTTATGGAATTAGTTAGAGAAAGGTTAGTGGGTATATACTTGTTCTGTTCTTAGGGTGGAGGGATAAGCATGTACTCAAAATTTGCTTTCCAGGTGATTCTGAGCTTATTCTTTTCTGAAGAAATATTTCCACCATCAAGCTATTAAAAAACACATCACAAATGAGTGTGACAGGAATGTGCTGAACAGATGAGAAAGATCAGCTCTTATTTGTGAGTATGACTCTGCACATGAAATTTCTCTATTGCAGTAGAAATTTGCCAGAAAGGAACATTATATAAACACCACAAAACACTGGTAAACAAATTAATCAACTCATTCTATCATTCTTTTGATAAAGCAGAATGCTAACTGAGGTGGTGTTAGGGCCCTGATATTCTGGTAGGATGTAATGGTCCTGACCACCTTTTCCTGGAACCCCTTCCCTTTCTCTCCACATGGATGAAGAGTGCTGCTGCTGCTCAGTTCAATGCCTCCAGCCCTGGTCTGAGCTGTGCTGTAGTTATACCTGTGCTCAGATGTCTTTCCTGCTTATGCTGAGGTGGTTGGAATGACCTGAACCAGACTTCTCACCTTGCCTAGGCTGGTGGCTTCTGTACTGATTTTGGCACCCTCCTGCTGTCACCAGCTCGGTTCCACTCTCTCTGCTTGTGCTGCAGCACTGCACCATGGTTCAGGCCATCACTGGCTGTACTGTCACCCTGGGTCCTAAGCTGCCTTCCCTCCTGAAACAGCCCTTTTTCTGCTACTCACTGGCACATATCTAGATGTCAAGAAATTTTCAGTTTGAGATTGCTGTGTATTTATTTCACATACATCAAACTGACACAAATAATACCACCATCATTTCAAACTTGTTCACTTCAGGGATTCCATGTGAGACAATTGCTAAACTGGTGGTGTTTCATTTTGGGGGTTTTCTTCTTAATATTTTTAGAATAGAATAGAATAGAATAGAATAGAATAGAATAGAATAGAATAGAATAGAATAGAATAGAATAGAATAGAATAGAATAGAATAGAATAGAATAGAATAGAATAGAATAGAATAGACAGAACATAATAATTCCACTGGAAAGGACCCACAATGATGATCTCACTGCCTGACCAGTTCAGGGCTCACCAAAAGATGTGTGTTTTTAAGGGCATTATTCAAATACCTCTTAGACATGGACAGCTTGGGGTTATTAACCACCTCTCTAGGAAGCCTGTTCTAGTGTTAGACCCCCTTCTTGGTGGAGAAATGCTTCCTAATGTGCAGTCTGAACTTCCTGTGATGCAGCTCTGAACCACTTCCATGTGTCCTACCATTGGATACCAAGGAAAAGAGCTCAGCACCTCCCTCTCCACCTCTGCTCCTCAGGAAGCTGTAGAGAGCAATGGGGTTGTTCCCCAATCTCCTTGTCTCTGAACAAGACAAACCCAAAATCCCTAGCCACTCTCCGCAGAACATTCCTACCACCCCTGTCACCAGCTTTCTTGTCCCCATCAGGATGCATTCAAGTACCTTAAATATTAAGTAAGAAAAAAATATAAGACACCTTTTAAGAAAAACAGCTATTTGCATTCCTTCTAATCATGCTTTCTATGCATTTTCCTTTCAAGTCAACCTATCAAGTAAAAATAAAATAAATTTCTTCAAGGTGATTGAAAAGCTTTAAGAAGCTATTGAGTATCTTTCTCCATATATTTCAATGTTGTCCTTTGATGCAATGAGGGTTATAATCTGGTTATATGGCTCTGTACAGGCTTTCCTATTTATTTCCTCAACTAGGTGCTGCATCCAAACCTTTTTGTCTGACAGCAAACTCAGTATTTCTTTCCTAAAAAAAAAAAAAATCTAGATATGCAAATATTAAAAAAACTTTATCATTCTACCAAGAGAAAATGTATAATGAGCATTTCCTTCAGCTGAAACTGAAAACCTGTGATTAAATATGATAAATATATGTTTGCTTTCAATAGCTATGAATTTTATTTTAAAATGACTACCAGCCTGATTCCTTGAGCATCTTACTAATGGTAGATGCAGTTTCAAGTTAATTGAACTTGTTCAGATACTTTTCCATGATCTTGTGCCAATGTTGTGAGTTTTAAATCAGGTTCATACTCCTTTCTTTTTATTTTTTCCCCTGTGTGCTTATAGATTTTTATAATTAGCACTTCTGCACTTCTCTCCTTTTTCTCTTTAATAATTTGCCAGGTGTAGTGGTCTACATGTCAACAACTGGACCTGTTTATTTCCCAGGGAGACATGGAAAAAAGCTAATAGGTGTTGGAAAGAGTCTCCTCTTCTGTTCTTTGCCTGAGGCAGATAGATTGTATCATACAAAAATTTGATAGTGGCAAATTCACAAAAATTATTTGAAATTAACAAGTTCCTCCATACTCAAAACAGGGGTATGCAGAATTTTTTTAACATACAGATATTTATATTTACAAGAAAAGATGTTCTCTGAGATGGTTTTCATTCAGTGTATTCTTAAAATATTTAAAGAGTAACCAAGACAAATAGTTAAAGATGAGAATCAATAGCTCCAGATTTTTATTTAGAAAAAACATAGATGGATTACAGTCCTACTATTTTTATGGGTTTTTTCCATGTCCTAGAGATAGTGAAAATACTATGGCAATCCAAAAGATTGAAGTAAACTAGAAGAAAGGGCTTTCAGTTGCTCAGACACACATACCACAGAAACTACTTTTTGCCTCTGATATAGTCTTGAGGTTTTCCGAAAAGTTACAGAGGACATAATGCTTCTGAAACAATTCAGTTATCACTGTCTTAAATACCTCTTACAGTTCCACATGCTGTGCTGTAAAACACACTATACTGTCTTTGTTCTAAGGACATATAGTGACTATGATGTTATTTTACTCCCAACGATATTGGAAACCTTGAATTTTGACTCATGTACCTTATTGTGTCATGTGTAGACAATAGAAGACATCTTTTGAAACAGAAACTGTTTCTATACCACAAATATGCCTATCTAAAACAATCATAACAACTGAGTTTTCAAATTACCTAAGTTCCAGCTACAATATTTTATGGACTGAAGTTAGAAGAGAAAGAGCTCCTGAAAGATCAGCTAATAGACATCACACGAGGTATTTACTTAACAACTTCTGCTCATAGATAGTTCTGAAATAATGTTCTTCTATCCAGGGAAATTATCCATGATACACTGTTTGGAATTTTCCTGGATTAACTTTCCTTTTTCCAGTAAAGGCATTTTATTTCAGATATGAACAAATAGTTTTAAAAATAATTAGTGTGTTCAGTGATTACTGTGGAGCTAATACCTTTTATTCAAGAGAGTTCCACCACTATTTAGCCACACAATTTTACAGCTATCACCTTTCTCTTTGAAAACAGAGGAAACTGTTGAAAACTAATAGTTTTCATACTTTTGTTATTCTACCAAACAAGAGCCTCCTAAATGCACTCCTCATTTTGGCTGAAACCTCACTTTTAATGTCCTTGTGTTACATGTATATACAACAGCACCTTAAAGAACAAAGTGCTAGGCTTTTTTTTAATTTAGTCTCTATTCTGACTGCTATACTAGAGTCTCTCTCTTTGTCATTGAAAACAAAAATCCTTTTTAATGTTGTTAGGAGGCAGTCTTGATCTTATTCTTTGATTTAGTAGTTGCCACTACTTCTGTGGCAGTATCTGTACTACAGTTTCCCCCTGACAGATTATGGGAAATCATTCCTCCCCTAACATTATGTGGAATCTTGTTAATGACTATGAACTCACTAAAACAATTTTGGTTTTGGCAAGCCAATTTGCAATCCTCCTCAGAGAACCCTGTATTTTATAACCCCCTCCAATAACTACTGTAATATCAATCCATTTGTATACTGGTGAAGGATTCACCAGCTCACTAATGCCAGTCACTATTAATACATAATCCATTTTGGACAAAAATTGTCTTGAAGTGATTTCTGTCTTTCTGTTTTTTTAGGATTTTTAAAAAATATTTTTCCTCCCAAACTCTAATTGTCCAGGTAATTCAGGCACAGAATTTGAAATAGACCAAAAATAAAACTGGAAAGTTTTTCACAGAGAAGACAAGCTGTATTAATTTTAAAAAATTGCTTTTAATGTCTTCTGTGTCACATTTAGTGAATAAAAGTGTCTGCCTGCATTTTGGTGCTAGTGAAAATATTCTGATATGGCAATCAATACCTGAATGTGAAACATTTGCAATGGGGAGACTAAAAGATAGTATGAAGTCTTAGATTTTTTTATTCTGCTATTCTATTAATCTATTTAGTAGTAGTTATTCTATTTCTTTATAATTTCAACCATAAAATTACTTCCTTTTTCTCCTCTGAGTCTTTTACTCAACACATTATAGTAAAGTAAATATGCTAAGTGATGTCCCATGACTAATATATTTGGAACTTAAAGGAAGACCAAGTGCTCTCCAGAAGCCTCTAAAGCAAACAGAAGGGGAATGTAATGCAAAGCACTTTAATCTTGTAGTGACAAGTATTCTCATTTGGTGTTCATTTTGTAAAACCTATATTGAGTGGACTCATCAAAACACTGTGAAAGACATCTAAACACATTAACATTTGAAAACACAAATAGCATCATAACCACTTGGTTTATTTTCATTCTTTCTGCTACTTAGGAAAGCAATTAATACTCTTAGTAGGGTTTTTTTGTTTTTTCTTTGTAAACAGGTCATGGGTATTTCTATTGGCTAACTACTTTCATCCATATTAATTTTGAACCATTCCCTGCTGAATGAGAGGCCACACAAACTATATTTTAGAGTACAGTTCAATTTGCTAACATAAGAAATGTCAGAATGCAAAATAGAAATTACAAGAAGCAAAAGTATGACATGACACAGCAGGAAAATATACTGGATACTGAGTGGGAAAAGTTGTTCAGTTCTAGCTTGCATTCTACCATTCTTTTTTCTCTCTTTTGTAACTGTAAGCAATATCAAATTAATGATTAATGATAGGTCTGAGGTCCCCTTAATCTAGTAGCAGTAAACTGCCCCATTATTAAGCTGCCAGTAATATCTCAAAGAATCTTGCTTGTTTGTGGCACAATATAGTAATTTCAGCAGAACAGAACTTATGTGGCAAGTCATCAGGAGCAGCAGAATTTCTTCATAAGCTTGAATCTGGAGTATAGGTCATTCAGATGTTCCCTATTGATATAATTTCCACCAAATATGAGCAGAAGACCATTAAGAAATAGCAGACAAATGTTTAAGATCCATAGCATCCAAACCTTAAGGTTTATAGCAAAGAGAAATCCACTGGGAGATGACAGCATCATACAATACTTTATTAAAGCAAAATCTGACACTGTTTACCTATTATTCTCATTTCTAAGCCAAACTCTGTAATTAAGATGTTACATGTGAAGTTAGATGTTTTAGATATTTTAATGCCAAGAAGTGTTTCTTTTTCTTTTCCAATTTCTAACTTAAATTTTGAAATTGTTTACTTAATACTCACTTAATACTGTCTCCTTTACTGAAAGCATATGCACATGCACACATAAACCTATAATCCACAAAGCACTTATCATAATGGTGAATTCAGGGTGTTGATGGGCTGGCACAGAGGTCAGTGACCATACATTTCATTGTCTCTAGAGACAATGACCTATGAAGATTATTGCTTTGGTCATGGCTAGATTAGAGACTGTAGCTTGACAGATTCATACTCCCAGTTGCACATGATTATGGTGAAAAAGATAAGATCAAGCTCTATTCTTAACTTTTTCCTATATACAGTTTGGTATTCAGTCATTACATATTTTCATTACAATTTAAATCTTATGCACTATTTTCTGTACAATAAAAAGTTTAGAATGCCATCACACTATTAACTACTTATAGAATAAATAAAGAATTGTAAATCTACTCAATCAGGATGAATGCATGATCTTTATTTCTACCTCAAAATATATTTTGTTATTTTTAAAGATTAATTTTTAGTAAAGGATTTCTCATGTCATTTATTTCGCTTCTGGCAAGCTTCAATTTATTGATTTCAGTTTTCTATTTAATTAAATGACTCTTGATGATTATGTCAACATCCATCAACAGACTTCATCAAAACTATTTTGATTTTCAATGGTGTCGTATTTTGAGCTAATGCTTGAGTTTTTAAATAAAGAAACTAATCATGTCTCCATGAAAAAAAAATCTGTTGGTTGATTCAATAATTACAGCTTTCAAAAGAGAATAAATATCATCCTAAAATGATGTATCCTATCCGTAAGTTGTGCTGATGATATCCCTAGAGAAACAGCTGAGAGGTGCCAATCAGATTTGCAAAACATTCTTGTTTACCTGCTCAGCACTCTATCTCTTGTAAATTCACAGCATTTACTTGGACACATCGAATGTCAAACTTTGCTCTGTGTTGCAACAAAAGATTTTTTTTTTCTTTTAACTCACAAAAAAATGTTGTTTCCGGCAATTTTTTTTTCACTGAGTTCTCATAATTCAAAAATATCTTTGCTATCATGTGATCCTAGGTAACATGCTCTAGGGAGCCCTGCTTGAGCAGGGAAGTTGGACTACATGAGTACCAGTGGTTCATTCCAACCTTCCTGATTCTGCAGTTCTGTGGAATTCTGTACACAGTTCGGATTGTTACATTATTAAAGACACAGAAAATAAGCGGGGTTTAATTTTATATAGTCATTGTAACTTAACTTTGGATTGTTTGATTTCTAAGATAAAAAATGGGGGGAAAGTTCCATATTTTGGTCTATAATTCCCCTAAAAATGGGCAATGTCAGGAACACATGTGGGATGAAAATTACAAGAAAGAAAGCACAGATAGCTAAGGAGAAAAGAAACAAATAACAAAACCTGATGGGAGGCATTGAAATAACTTTATAAATATATTTTTAATTATTTAGAAAGAGCTAAAGTAACATTTCAAACATAAATCAGTCAAAAGGATGAACATTTAAAACATGATAGTAAAATCAATTCATATGATTAAGAATTACAGATCTAATACCCTAAATTTGTTTGTCCAGCTTCACTTTAAAAATCAAACTAAATATATTCACATCCTTTCTTCATGAGATCTGGGGAAAAAAAAACCCACAAATGATAGTTCCCTTCACCTTCCTTATTATTTTTTCTGTCTCTTTCCCTCAGCTTCATGGCCTTGTTTTTGTTTTGTATTTCTTTCATTTATTTTTTCTGTATACAGAATGCAACTTTATCTGTAAAAAACACCATGTAAAAATGACTGAACTATACATATGAACAAAGATCCATACTTTTATTGGTTTTGAGATGGAATCTAAAGGGCCTAAGAGCCCCTGAAATTCTTCTCCAAAAGTATAATTGTACTTGTTGACTCTAAAATATACTGTGTGGTAAGACAGTTTTAAACATTTTAGTATTAGTGACTATGAATATTGATCAAAAAACAATTACTTTTTGATACCTAGCAGCTTGTAGGCATTTTTACACTATATTTGATTTTTTTTTTTCATGGAGAACCAGATTGTTCCTTCAGATTCAAGACAGACTGAGTCAAATTTTAGGAATTAACATTAAATAAGGTTTGATTTCCAGCATAATATGGCAATAACTTTGAATGCAATAGAGTTGTTAGGGATTCTCTCTCAAAACCAAATATAATGGAAGATGTGAAAATGATAGGCCAAGTCAGGTGTTAGGCAATAGCTGCAAATGATAGATCAATAAGAATAAAGTTCTGCTCAGTGTCTGCCTTCTGCAGCAAAATATGCAAGTGGGAGACTCCTCCAAGATGGAAAGAAATACAAAGGTTTCCTAGTTAAAAAAAAAAAAAATTCATGCTTTAGCTGTGCCATAAACTCCTGTGAGCTATTTGTCAACCTTGTAAAGAAGTTTGAGAATGCTCAAAAACTTTGTGATCGTCAAAGAAAAACACAAGGATTGTTGAGTTATGCCCTCCTGCGGGCTAAAACCATGTTTTGCTGGCAGTAATTGAAAAGACATGTGTTTTGCCATCTCAGAAATAGTTATTTTCCCTTTTGGCTAAGCACCAACAAAGCTTGGATTGTTCTTATGTATGTGATGAATCTCTATATTATTTCCTAAATCAGACAACCATATTTAAAGTAAAAAAGGATGAAAAAATTAAAGCAAATAAAATCGATGTGTAAAAATATTCCAAATACATTTGCCTAGGTTTTCCCGTACATCTAACTTAGGTCCTAGATTTAATAAAGCAAACCTATTAGCAAAGTGAAAGGCATTAACCTCTTTTGCCTTTTACTGTGACAGATGAAAATACATTTATCAAGAAGCACTGTCCTCTAAACGCTCATACTCGATGCTCTTACTTGCCATACACCTTCATTACCTTTACATCTTTCAGCCATACAGCTCATTCCTGAACTTCAGCAAATCCTTGACATAAGTCAGCAAAAGGACGACACTGTCTGCTTTTGCATCCATCTTTCAAGAAACTCCTTAACAAGAGGACTTGGACTCAGTTTTCAAGCTTTGTTCTAGTTTAACCTATGAAAATGCATAAAGGCTATCAACATGAGACAAGTGAAATGCATAAAATGCCATAATGACCATTACTACCAGAATTGATGGGTCTTGATATTTTGTAAAAGAATATACCATTTAAAAAGTTAATATCCTGTATAAGCCCTAGAGAATGACTGAACAAACAGCAGTATTATATATTGTTCCACAGAAAATCAGCATTGGGTGTTAATCAATGAAATATTCAGTACGTTATTAAAACAAATGGGAATAAATGTTTTAATTAGAGCATTTTAAAGTCATGTAATGCAACAAAAAATACAACAGTGGTATGGCGACCAAACAAAGACTATCACATGATTTTTGCAAGTGTAGTCTTTCATTTGGTCATGAGAGATTTAAATAACTAAGGGGAATTTTACGCACAATGAGCTTAGGACCAGAGAAAACATTTCTGGGATATGGTATTTGGATATTTTCTTCTTTGTAAGTCTTGCCTTTCTTGGTGCTGGGTGTAGGGATAGTCAGTGCATCATATTTTGGCATTCAAACACAACACAGGTGGAATACAACAGAAGAAGTTTATTTTGAATGTAATAAAGTATAATTACAAATTTCAAGAGTTTCTAGTTTTGGAAAAAATCAACACAAAAACACAGAGATTGAATAAAGAACAAAACATTTAACTTTACAAAAATCTTTTTTAGACACTTTTTTAGAAATGTCTCTTTGAAACTTTCTCCTAAAACATATTCCCCTACATTAAAATGTTTGACTAAAACAATTAACCTTTCTTTTTTAGAAAGTGTCAGAATTAGTCTCTTATATCCTTATTCAGACACGTAGGGAAGTAATATCATTTTCATTCATGCTGAGTACTCATCAAATAGGAATAGTCAGAAACCAGTAGTAGCTCAGCATGTTGGGAAACATTAAACCACTGGTTAGGAATGTTTAGAACCATTTCAGTTACTTTTGCGATCCAGCTTTACCTATGGAAAAAAAAAATCCCATAGGATACTAGACTAAGCAGAGAAAAAATTATCCTTCTTATGAGTTCTATATTTGACATTTATGACTAGGGAAATAATTTTGTTATTGGTACCATGATTGTAAAATGGATCCAGAATCAGTGTTTGTGTTTCATCATCAACATGATAACTGTGTAATATTCACACATTTGGGCCTAAAGATTTCTAAAGGCATATTGTTTCATCAAATAGATGACCTGAGTGAGTTATGCAACTCAAAGAGAATAGAGGCAGAGTTTTGCAGCTGTGTTACAATCAGAACGAGTTGGTTTGAAAATTAGGAAATAAACAACAATCAATCCCGCACCAGCTTAGTCTATAAAGTCAAGAAAGCATGTGTAAAATATTAACTGTGAAATTACATATCTTTGCTGTGGGATGAAAAAGATGACAATTTTTCAAAAACAAGATTGAATGTCAGGAACAAAAAGGAGCCTTTTGAATTTATAACAACTCAACCCTTATATCCACTTTTTAAAAATTTTCTTTCTTTACAGCAATCTGTGGCACTGTATTTCCAAGTTTTATCCCTGGTTTTATCACATTTATCATGACTGAAATCATGCTGTTCAGAAAGTTATGTTATTCTGCAGAGAATAAGTGATATGTAGTGTGTAGAACAGAAATCATTTCACCAGATTCCTGGAATTATTAAGTATCCAGGACAGCTCACAAATATAGAGAAATATTCAACACAGAACTTTTCTGTTGGAAAATAGTAAAAATAATAACTTCTGTTCAGAATGTATCTGTTTTAATGACAGGAGAAGACCAAAGCAATTTGTTTCATTAGCCTGCTTGTCTTCCCCCATTTGATGCAACTCTTCTCTCTAGTTTCACAGTTAAACTGCTGTTAAAGTTGTCCTACATTATGCAAGGAATCAGTATCTATCAAGACTAAAAGGGGGGATGTGTTGAAACTAGGATAATAATCTGGGATACAGAGTTACTTTTTGTAACTTTATAACATATTAACTGTTTTTGCTGCTGAAACTATATACAAATTCCTATATTACCACAGAACCAAGTCCTGGAGGATTAAATTAAAAAACCAAAATATGCAGACACCTCTAAACATCCTGCATTTCTTCTTTATTATACCATTTTCATGTATCCATGAAACACAGTTTTAGAAAATGTTAAGAATTTCAATGGAAGGGTTCAAAAGTTGCTGGATCACAGACAAAAGGATTCTCAAGAATAAAGTGATCAATTCTTGGAAAAACTATATAATTTTAGAAAATGTCTGTGTTTGATATTTCTTCTCCATCAATGAGCTCTTTGCTGATGTTAGGAATTTACATTTCCTAGACCTTCTTATCTGTTGCTTAGGCAACTCCTGTGAAAGCTTTTACAGACCCAGGCTTCCTCCAGTCCAGCTGCTGAAATGCCAGGAATCTGGGAGTCTCTGTCTATTAGAAATAATAGACCTAGATTTGATAAAATTTGTTAGATTATTGGAAGAATTAAGAGGATAATATTTGTGCTGTGGAAAGAAATTGGACAATAATTGGAAGTAAGAATATTAGGAAGACCAAAACAATGAAATGTGGTAGAATTGGGCAAATCAAATATACAATAGGTTTATATTTGGTTACTTATTATAATTTTTATAATTTTCTTCTTTTTTGCCTTTTTAGTAAAACATCAAACATTTGGCTTCCACTGTACTTATACAGGCATATTTTGCATTTGTCTAGCTGAAGCCATGCCATGAAAATGTGAAATAATGTAAACATGCCATTAAAAAATTACAAATAACAGTATGTTTGGTTTTTTTCTCATAGTCCCTTGGAGGTTTTCTCTCCAGATATGGCAAGTGGGAATTTATGGAAGTGTACCAAAAATAAAGAGATTTCTTCTTATATAGACACTTCTTTGTTGTGAGGTATTTTTTGGATTGTTTTCTGGTTTTGGTTTTTGGTTGGGGTTTTTTTTGTTTGCTTTGTTTTCTTTTGTTTTGTTGTTTGGTTTTTTTTTTTCTTGTAATTCATATAAAATGGTAAATAATGAATGAATATTTAGAAGATATACTTTCCATTTCAAAAATCCTATATTTCTATTTTGGCACTTATTGTGGATACATATTTAACATGAAATTGTAAGATGGGCTGAATTGTAGTCATTTATCAATGAGGTTTATGTTTATTTTTTATTCATAGGGATTCAACAATATAACTATCTGTCACTAGGAGAAAAATTAAATAAGAAGCTTTTTCAAGGAATCAAAAAGTTGTTTATTCCCAGTGGATGAAACTGGTGACAAACTTGCCTTTTCTTTACTCTCAGATTTTCATTATTTTAGAGCCTACATATTGCTATTATTTTTAATATTAGGTAGAAAATTAAATCAGTATTTCACATTGATTGTTTCAAAAGCTTTATTTTTTCATCAATAAACAGCAGATTCCCTTATGTTGTAGTTTGACCAGTGTCATAATATACTTAATTCAGGGATGACTATGTATGTGATTTGCTCTGCCTTCAGTAAATTTGGATGCATTGAATGTTGCACTGCTGCAATTTCAGTAGTGAAGCCCAAAGCACACCATTTAACTCTGTCTCTGAAAACCATGCATCATTGCTGTTACCTGTCACTGAAGAGCCACAATTCCCCCCTTCTTTTTTACTATTGGCAAAATATCAAATATAAAGAATACAAAGACATGTCTTTATAAATGATTGGTTTCCCTGTGAATTTCTGCTGTAATAGACAGCTTTAGTAAATTATTCAGACTTTCAAAACAATACAGACCTCAATCTCATGAGGTTTGCTCACAGGAGACTTGACTAAAATATATCTGTAAATAAAGTGGTGAAAAGAATTTCCAGATAGTCTGTTTGGAATTTCTATCACATTACCATAATGTTTTCATATTTTACTGCAGCTTCTTTTAATATGGATAGCATGAACTTTCTGGTACTTCTGGTACATTCTGGTTCATTACATTCTGGTTCTTCAGAAAGGTAAATAGGAAAAACTCAGGCTCAGGATTTATATGCATATTAAATAGAAGGATGCATAAGGATATATGCACAGTATATCACATTGTAGATATGCTAAAACGTAGGACTTAATGAATTACCCTGAAATATACAATCATTGTGTTTGTTGTGATTTGTTTGTGATCAATCACATTTTGATTGATAAGCTAATAACAAATTTCATTTGAAAACAGATGGTAAGTTTGGAAAGACAACACAAAGTTTACTATTTGACAAAGTTTTGATTATAATTTAATTATGATTGAAATGGATGCATATATACTAACTAACATTAATTAGGTAATTATTTCAGTTTCATTTCGTGATCAGAACGAGAAATCAAGGTACAAAAAAAAAGGCCTAAGAAAAGAAGGAGATGTAGAAAAATGAAAATAGGTAGTAAAGACTTTAAAGTTGAGGGAAGGTTTTGACTGTCTTCTCATCAATGTGAGTATGTCCTGTGGTAACTATGAAAAGTCAGCTGAGCATGCTTGTAAAACCTACAAGGATCAGAGCAGAATCCGAACCAAGTGTTTTTACAAATATCAATTCCTAAATTGTCTCTGAGAGCTCTTTCAGTTCGTAGACTTCACTGAAATTTTGTCTCTAGTTACACCCTTAAAACTCATTTATTCCAGCAGCCCCCACTATTGTAGTCAACATATAAGAAGTGTTATTATTGTAACACGCTTTACTGGGAGAAGTATTACTGGTAGATATTCTCACTGCACTAATTTTGAAAAATTATATTTATTTACAAGATCTACTTTCACAGCTTACTGACCAAACACATCATCAGGATCTTTTTTTTTTTAATCTACCTCTTAAGCAAAAGCTTAGCATATACTTCCTCTAGGTAAATAGATGCAGGAATATACTGACATGTTACATTAATAGAATAGAATAGAATAAAATAGAATAGAATAGAATAAAATAGAATAGAATAGAATAAAATAGAATAGAATAGAATAAAATAGAATAGAATAGAATAAAATAGAATAGAATAGAATAAAATAGAATAGAATAGATAATTTCTGTTGAAAGGGACCTACAACAATCATCCAACTGCCGGGTCAGTTCAGGGCTGATCAAGTCAGCACATGTTGTAAGAACCCTGTTCAAATGCCTCTGAAAACATTGACAGCCTGAACCATGAACCCCCTTTCTAGAAAGCCTCTTCCAGGATGTTTAGCACCCTCTTGGTAAAGAAATTATTTCTAATGTACAGTCTAAACCTCTCCTGACACAGCCTTGAACTGTTCCCATGTGTCTCATCAATGAATAGCAGGGAGAAATGTTCAGCATCTCTGTCTCTGCTTCACCTCCTTGGAAGCTGTAGAACAATGAGATCACCTCCTCCTCCTCCTCCTCCAGTGTCCTTTTCTCCAAACCAGACAAACTCAAATTCCTCAGCCACTGCTCATAGGACATGCCTTCCACCCTTTCACCAGCTTTGCTCCCTCCTCTGGTTGCATTCAAGGACTTGAACAATCTTAAATTGTGAGGTCCAGAATTGCACACTGAAGATGAGACTGCACCAGCACTGAATGCAGATGAATGCATAGCTGCTTATGAATAAAATATAGATTTACATTAACTTTAGCTTGCAATTTTTTTCATGCAGAATCTTCAGCTATCTCAGGAAAAGTTAATTGATTTGACTGCCTTCTGTGTGGTAAAACCTAAAATTCTCAATCATTCTTAAATGTTTCAGGATTGTCTGTAATTGTTTGTTTTTAACGGTAAGTACAGAAACTTATGGAGTTGGGGAGTCCTTCATCTTTCCAACATCTTAATCTTTTATAGGGATTTTATTTGTTTAATTTTTTTTTCAAATATGTGTATTTTAGTATTATGTTTTTAAATGATTGAATATGAAAGGTTCCTCTCAAAATTTGCTTTAGCTGTAGACAGTTGGAACTAACTGTGGCTATTACTGTATTTCTACTTATCAACAAAGACGTAAACTGAATTGGAAGAGTGGTGTTACGTATTTTTGCTGGAGGAATGCCTGAGAAGAACAACCAGGAGAAGAAAGACAGGTATCTGCCTTACAATGTAGATCTCAAACACATCAAACCTGAAATTGTCTTCCATTGACTAGTGAAGGTAGAGATGTGTTCCTAGTTGTGCCATTCTCCAGCAGTGCCAACTCAGGCAGACAGATATCAAAGTAAATTTTACCTTCTGTAAAAAACAAGTTAAAATGTCATGCCTGGTGGGAATGAGGAGAGTGACTTGTGCTCCTCTCTAGTGAAAGCTCTACAATGTCAGCTAATGGCCTTTCAAATATGCAAACATGACTGTCCATGATGTTGCAACCTTATGGCTCAGTTTTATAATGCTCATCTGTCTGTACCCCAAGTCCCAGGTTTATGAAGAGCACTTGCCTGAGTGGAGAGGAGCAATTAGGGTTAACACTTCTTTATCTGGTGATTGGCAACCACTGGACAGCACAGGCTATCATGCAAATGAATATAATGATTTGTAGACTGTTAGTCTGGAAAATCCCAATCATTCACCATACCTGCTAGGTAATAGATTCTGAGTCATCATGAATTGCATGCAGAGAAAGCATTACAGGGTTTTTCATCATCCACCAAAAGCTGATTGCCTTTAATATTTACTGAAAAATTGGTTTATATTACATACTTCTTTTTCAGGGTCATTGAAACAGCTGTTAGTTCCTATGCTTTCACATGCATTGTTCACACGTACCTTGTATGTTCCACAAACCCCCCAGAACTGTGTATGGAAAATAAGAGTTCATCTCAGACATAAAAGTCAGTGTTTTAAACTAATGATAGGGATAAAAAAAGTCTCTTAAAGATACATTAACTCATTATAAAGCACACATCTGAAAAGGGTTTGTATGATTTAATGTCTGCAGAAGCCTTCTCCACTAACTGACAAAGGACACTAGAAGAAAAGATTAGAAGTAGAGGATCAGAAGTCTAAATGACAACCATCTAACGTGATGCAAGACAATTAACACTTGGGAGCACTAGACATACTGATGAGTCACAGAATCAGGAAGTTTGCCACCAACTGTGAATTCCAACACAAGCTACTCTGACAACATAAATGTCTTTTCCTTCAATGGAAGTGGGGAGAGCACAAGAGCATTTGAATATTGGTGATAATACTGTTAGACTGGGTTCCTCAAAACTATTTTTATTATATTCTAATAAATTATTCTACAATGAATAAAATCGCCAATAAATAGATATGTATATATAAAATCTCTCTTTCAAAAACTCATATGTGCATCCAGCTGAATGCAGTTAAGACAAAAGTTCTTGCTTTGTGTTAGTTTCAGCGAAGTTAAACAATAGCACATCAGGATTTTCTAGTTATACAAAATATAACATGATGTGTGTTTAGAAAAAAACGTATATCATACATGCAGCCCATACTTCTATGATAGCTAACAAAATATAATCTGATAGCTTTTCTAAATGAAGACAAAATTTGTAAATTCTAATGAAGTTCCCGGATTGTTATTATATAACCAGAGAGAATTGCAACCCATGGAAATAAGCTACCGTAAGGAGAAAATAGTTACCAAAATTATTATGGGAAAATTCATCAGTGTAACATCAGACTGTAACATCAGTGAGCATCAGACTGTTCAAAGGAATGCTATTGAATTCTTTAACTTCAGCTGCTCCTTGGAAAGATATCACAGACATGCTATCACTATATGTCAAATCTTGAAAGAAAAAGGGATTTTTAAAACTAAGAAAACACAAGCTTTAAAAGCACAGAACAAATATATGGGGACTTTTAGCAGAGGGAGACAGAGCAGATAACAGAGCATGGTCCCATCCAGAGTGGCCACAAATCCCTTCTGAAGTCAGGCAGAGCAGGGCTATGTGTGTGCCCATGTCTGTGTTTGCACATTTGTGTGTGTAACCTACTTGGCCTTTCTGGGACATCTGCATGAAAGTCATTATTTGCTGCCCTGTTTATATTGATCTGTAGTGTACAGGTCACTGACAGTTAATTATGTGTCTTTGACAAATTAATAAACCACTTTAATCTATTTCAATCCATTTTGAATTAAAATAATGCTTACTAATTCTGGTAAGACTAGAACACTGAACTAATCAAGTTTGTCTGCTGTATTCATTACTGGCAAACAGTCAATGACACAAAATATGCATAACCTACATTCCTTGAAGAGATAAGCTACTTAAAGGCATGAAGTTCAGTGAGAAGTTATTTAGCTGTTCTTTTATAGGAGGTGTTATCATCTGGGGTTTTGGGTTCCTCTCTGGTATGCTGAAGAATCTGCTCAATGCTATATTGAAATGCTAAGTGAGATTCCATCAGCTGAACCACAATTTCATAAAGCGAAATATTTTTCAAAGTAGTTCTGAATACAAATTTTATTAAATCCTAGTACTTTTTTTGGCTTTATAATGAATTAATAAGTAAATATATATATGTTCTTGGGTATTTGATCACCTCATGTTATCAGATGTTTTTTGAGTTCAGTGCAATACACTCAGCTTTTTTTTAGAAGAATTTTAAAGACATATATGTATCACACCTGCCTTATGTATAAAAACAACTTTGAAGTATTCTTGGATTTAATTTGTTGAAAGGTTGATCATAACAAGCTGCTTGGTGTCTATAAGTCTGTAGCTTAGGATACCTATTTTGCTTCAGGAACAGTACAGTTTTTATCTGGGTATCAGCTATAAATACTTTCACATTTACAATCCATTAACATGCTTCTGCAGTATAATTGTGTCTGACTTTAGGAGCTATAAATTTCCATGTGCTGGATCACATTTTCTGTAGGTTAGAATAAAGAAATATACTAAATTTACCATACATATTTAAAATTAATAAGAACTTGGAAATTGGTCACATTTATAATTTAATGCACATTCAGGAATTTATCAACTTTTTAATTTTTAATAATTTGATTTGGTTTGAGTTTTTTGGTGGTGTGGGGTTTTTTTTGTTTATTTTGTTTTGTTTTTTTTAAGTACACCTTACATCTCTATTCTATATTTCTCAATGATCTGATACACTGCTGAAAAGAATAACACAAGCAGACCCATTAGATACAGAGCAATAACTCCTCATGTGACATGAAATAAAAATTGATCGTGCTAGAATCTATCAAACTTGAGACATATGTCTTGTCCTGATCCAAATTAATCTGTGTTTTTTCAATAGTCCAGAAAATACATTGTATGAACAAAGGTTTACAGAGGACTAGAATCAGTTTATTCCCTGTGATGCTTATCAGCAGGTATAACATCAGTAAGTCTTGCTACTTCGTGTACAGTTATGATACCACTTATTAAGCAATGTAAGACTCATCTGTTCTGCTCTTCTTCTACTATTTTATTTTAAATTTTCCTGTCTCAAGTGTATAAAGTGCATTTGTATAAAGGTAACAGGTGTAGAGTCTTTGTCTACAGCACAGAGCAGAGCAAACTCGATGCAGAGGCAGCAATGAACATGAGGGGAGAGAGGATCTTGCAGTACCTTGCTCTTTCACTGTCTCACCTTCTGCTCCATTGTTCTGCTCACAGGGAAGCTCTGGAGATATCTAAGTTGTTAACACTTCCAAGGCTTGCTCTCTAGCCCTGAACATATCTGCACAGACTGACTATATACTGTGGACTACATTTAAAAGTGCTTTAGCATCCATGACAGATTTCACATGAAAACTGTTGGTATGGAAGGATGCCTGCCCCATGCATTGTACCCACGCTTTCTTTGGAAGAACACTATTTGTCCTGACCCAAAGATGTGCTGAGGATTGTTCTAATATTCAGAGTATGCACAGTTTTTAAATTTCAGTATCTTTACCCATGACTTGATATTATTTATTTTACTAACATACAGGATTTTTTACAGCCAAAATCCCTGAAATTATGATGTTGTTTTCCAGCTCCCTAGAAACTCAGGATATTAAAATAAAATGTCAGATGTTATTTGATTACTCCTATCTGAGCTCCACTGATGTCTCAAGCCAGGGTCTGCTCTTCTTTCTTTCACTGATGGCAGAGTTCCTTCCTCATGCTGTAGATTTTCCCATTGCACAGCTTGAAAAGAGAAGGGGAATTCTGTTCCTGACCTGGACTCTTGGAATGCATTCCAGCTTCTCTATTTTTTTCACTTTTCATAACTTTATTGAACATGTAAATCTCTGTTAAAGAGCAGTCCTCATTCAGAAATGTCTGTATAGATACAAGACTAAAAAGTATGAACTTGATAGTGATGTTAAAATTTTAGAATTTGCCAGCCTAAAATGATTAGTAGTGAAATTATGGGAAGTCAAGTTAAGCATAGATGACCTTCCTTTTTGATCAATGCTTGTGTTTTAAAATACCAGCTATCTCTGCTGATGTCCCCTGCTCTTTGCCATTCACATGATCCTTTTAGTATACATTCTATACATTCTATATATACATACATTCTATTCAATTGTTTATATTGTTTTGTTGTTCTTTAGGAGAGAGACAGATGTATATATTTAAAAAATGTGCCTAATGTGATTAAAATGAGAGGATAAATTATATTCTGAGTTAAAATTTCTGAAACTCAGTTCAATACCGAAACATAACTGGCAAGTTGTAAACATCTGTCCACAAAGATTGTTCTCTTTGCATCATGAAGGGAGTACATGAATGGAGTTCTCCTTTGAATTCATATTTCAAGCATCTTATTAGCTTCAGAATTTTAAAATCAGCTTTAAAATTAAAACAGTTGTTTATGGCTAAGGCAATAGCTTATGATTTCAAGGGGTTTTTTTTTTACTTTTTTACTTTTACTTCTAAAAACATGCTTATTGCTTGTTACATTGGGACACTTTTATACTGGAGATTTGTCTGAGCATGTTTTTATTGTACAGTGGGGGACAGAAAACATTCTTCACTCCTTTCCTAGTTTGGACGGTGTTAAAGACATCTGACGATGATGATGTGGTTGCCTCATAACTTACAAAGAAATGATGTCCTAAGGGAATAATCAATCAAAGGGATGATATACATAAGGAAAAGGAAAAAGGCTCTGAAATTCATAATTTTGTTTGTTTTAGTGCCTTCTACTTTAGTTTTGGACTCTGGAAGTGCAATTCTCTGTTAAAAAGATGGTTAATAAGGCACTGAGCATTATTATTGAAAATACAGTTGAAATAAAATGCATTTTAAGACAATGAGTATTTTATTTGGCCAATGCAGGTACATCTTTCCATAACTTTATCTGCGTGCTATTCTCTTTCCATTTCTAAAGTGCTACCAAGATATAACAAATAGCAAGAGGAAGGGGGAAAAATTCCTTATAAAAATAAAGAATTAGATATGACTATCTAGTGAACAATCCAGTTTTAGTATTCTTTCTAGAGAATTTTAACTGATACAGCTAACAAGTTGATCTTCAGCTAAAAAGAACAAACATCTGTTTCCCAGCACCAGCAGTGAATCCTAGATTAAGTTATGGTCAGTAACAACAGAGATATTCAAACTACTTCAGCTGATGATTATTGAATCCTGTGAGCAGTTGATGTTAGCATCTGCATATCATTAGAGCTGTGGAATACAGACTTTAGATTTAAATACAATATTTAGGAAGGCATTTCTCAACACAACATTACCATTGACAGTATTTTTGAATAAGACTTATCATAAGAAAACACTAATCCTATAGTAATCAGAAACTCTTCCTTCCAGAAACTTCTTCTAGAGAGTGGTTTTGAACCACTCTCTAGAATTCTGGTAAAAGAGTCTGAGCAAAATTTCTTTACAAAATCCTTTTATTTTCCAATTCGAATTAAAGTGTTTGAGTGTTTTCTCAAAAGCAGATGAATACAGAAGAACATTTTGTTAATACTTATGACATCAAAAACTCATTGACAAATTAATTTTTAATAATTGGTTTTGGTTTTGGCTTGGATTTTTTTGTTTTGGTGTTTTTTGTTGTTTTTATTTTAATTTTAGTAGAAACGAGATATCTTGGTATAAAAGATTAATATCTTCTCGAGTTTGTCTTTCTAAATTAGAGAGATCTGCCTCTCCCTAGAAATTTGGGTAAGTTGGGAATATCCTGTTCTTTGCAATGCACTTTGGGTTTTTAGCAAGCAGTACTTCACTTTATGATCTGTAATTTTCAGGGTACTTATCACTTTTGTCTATGTACATTTCTTAAAACACAGAATAAAAGAGACAAATGCAAGACAAGACCATATAAATGTGCTGGTTTTAAGGATATTTTGTGATTATGTCTATGATTTTGGTTTTGCTTGTCCCTGAGTGGAAAACATGGAATAATCAGGATTTACTTGGGATAAGTATTCAAGTAATACTTCCATTTACCAAAAATATAAACAAATATCCTATTTGCTCAGTGTGCTTCTTAAAATTTGCATTGCTAACAACAAGATTGTGCTAACATAATATTAAAATGTTTTTAATGTTAAAATGTTAGTCTGCATGGCGCTGCATTTTTTTAAAATAAGAAAACAACTCTTAGGGAGTTAATATGCAAATATCTAACAAAAGGTAACTGTACAGCTGATCTATAGTCATGGACATGGTGAACCTCCAAGTTCACTATCTCTTCTTTGTGGTCAAAATATTTCACAGGGCACTCATTGCTGCTGTGTGTTTTTATATGCTAAATGAGAGTCCAGCACTAATATTTGTCCTTGAAAAAAGATGAAACTGTTACCACTCCATGAAATCCTCTTCAAATTCCTTCCTAAATTACAAGAGAACTTTTTCACATCTGTTAAGACCTGAGCTGTGTATGAAAACTCAAGTTTTCAAGTTGAAAGCCTAAGGAGTACAAACATTAAAGTTAGTAAAACTTTTACTGTTACTTTAAAATGACCATTCAGAAATGCCCATTAAGCTAGATATACAGTTTAAAATATTCTGTAATCTCATAATTTTCTGAATCCTGCACAGATAATTGCAAGTTATCATCCGGCATATGGGATTACTGTGGCAGTCCATATGTTTTGTAACAGTTGGTATTCAAATGAAATTTGCAAAGTCAAATAAGAAGGTGGCCAAGGCAACAAAGCCTGATTACTAGCAGCTACAACAAGCTGCTGGTTCCAACTCAAAATATTTTCCTTTCAGTTTGTTAGTTTAAACTGAATTGTATTAACCTGTTTTACAACTCCAAAAATGTAATGACAACATGGACCTGTATTTATACAATAAACTTAAGTCCAAATAAACTCAACTTGAAACACTGCAGATGATTTGAAGGAGGCTATTTATTCGGTTTATCTAAGCCATACCCTTGCAAACTATCTGTGGTATAGACTTGTCAGTATGCCTTCATGGGATCAAAAATATTACTGTTCTGGAGAAGCACTGGCTCCATTCTAAACTCAAAATGGGCTGATACTTCATGCTACTGCGTGCTTCAAGGACCAAAGGTCTGTTTCATTTCCATCTCAAGTTGCTCTTTCACTTTTAGCTTCTTTTTCTGATAATTTTCTTCTGTTTGCTCTGTGTTTCTAAAAAGCTGCCCTGGAATCCTTCTGACAGATGTTTTTGCTTATTTAAAGCTATGTACCTTACTCTTTAGGCTCAAATCACTGTTAATCTTTTGAAGGGGATATCTTGATCAACCCTACTTCCTGCAGTAAGATTTGCATCATAAACTATTCTCTTTATACATCTACAATAAAATTTAGTGTGAAGGATACTGGGTTTTTTTCATCTGCCATTGTTTTATGGAGAGGGACATATTTTTTTTAGGAAGGACTTTGGTTTTTTCCAATGGAAATTGCCTTGCATTTTTGTGTCTTACAGTGTGCTCTAGACTGCACCTCTGGTATGCTCAAAGCAGTTATCTTCTTAGTGGAAGTAAAATTGAAATTATTCCTCTCTGTGCATGTGCCTAAGACAGGAAACTGCTGTGAACTTGATTTCAATAGACACAGTGTGAATCAGAGTCCTAAAATGGTAATAAATCACATTTATTTTGATTCAGCTTATATCTATCTATATTTTCACTGTAGCAGCCAAGGCGAACATGCAAACTGAATTCCCTTCAGCACAAGGTAACATGGGAGATGGTCCCCAGAAGCACCCCAACAGCTATTGGATATCTGAGTAGATATATCAATACTACAAAATAAAATTTTCTTGGTGAATATTCAACTGTTTCACTCTGCAGAACTGCTCCTATTGTACCCTTCTGTTTACTAAGACAAACAGAATTCTACTCTCCCAGATCTTCACCTAAGTCATTAACACTCTTGGGCCCAAATAAACCTCTATTATCTTAGTCAGTAATTGGCACTTGCTGATTCAAAAGTTACTCTCAATTTCCTTTATAACTGGTAAACAGAGGATGGATTACTCAGGTGCCAGCCTCTACTGAAAGTAAAAGGTGTTTTAATTAAATATGTTCTCAAATAATCCACTTTGGTTAGATGGCTAATGTAAGGTGGAATGAACCCAGGCTATTTAAGGCTTATTTGGGGACAATGCAGTAGACAAATAAGAAACACAATTTAAGGGAAGAATTTTCCTTTAGCTGAAGAAACCCTCAAAAAATTGAAGACAGTCTTAAGAGGAGGTTTTAAAGTGTTGCAAAAATGTCAAAGTCCCTTTTCAGAGTCCCTTTTATTTTTCTACAATCATACTTAACGATAACAGGTTTTTCTGTACATGAGTTTCTAACTTTGTGTAAAGCCCTCTACCATGTTAGTTGTCTAAGGTTCTCTGGCTCTAGAGAGAACAACAAAATAACCAACAAAAACCACAAAGGAAGCAAACAAAGAACAAAAAGTTTCAAGTGGTTGAACACATAATCAGGTGAAAATACAGGTAGGTAATCCAGAATGCAACACTGAAAACTTCTAATCAAGAATTCTTTCATGAGGTGTCAGATATTTCATTAGAAATAGAAACTATTGGTAACACATCATCAAAATTGCCCTCAGGTGAGCCTATATATATTCAGGATAAATATGTGCTCAGGAAGTCAAAACCTAATGAGCATATCCTATTGCCACACTTCTATGCATCAATAAACAAATCTATTACTATTTCAAATAAACTTTTCTTTCTTTGCTACCAAAAATGAACATTTTGACCAACACTTCTGCTAGAATTGGAACAAAGTCATTAATCCCTAAAAAAAAAACCCAGTTCTGCAGCTAGAAGAAAAAATAATTATAATAACTGGAATATGGTGTGCGTTTATTGCATAAGTATGGGGTGATGTATTTGGGTTTAGCTACAAATCTAACATTTTTTATTAGGAATCTTCCAAGAGTCTTCCAAGGATTATCTGAGTCATGTTTTCTAACATATAGGATTGGGATCCTGGTGACGTCTTTGGATAAAAGAACCAAAATAACATAGATATAAATTATATCTACTCACATCAGAGTAATTGCTTCAGAGAAGCAATTAACAAAGCTTATCGGAGAAACTGTGAGTTAAGCTTACAATATTAAACTCATCTTTGGCTTCAGAATGTTATAAATTGCATCTTTCTCCCAGTCTGTGTTCTCATTGCTTCAATGAGAACAAATTCACCATTATAATTTCACTGTAGTTGGATTAAATTTCAATTCCTTTTATCATATATAAGAAGTTCATCCACAACACACTGGCAGTTGTCCTTTTAGGGATTACCTATTGCTTACTCTATTTCCTAAGAAAATTTCTGCTTTTGCCACTGCTTCCCTGTCACTCCTCTTCCATGGTGACCAACTACATAAGACTGATTTATCAGAAGATTTTTTTCCCCACTCTGCCCTTCCCAGTGAGTTGAGGGTATGTAAGAAGTTTAAAGAAGACACAAACAGGACAAGACATTATTCCATACTATTTGATGTTACAATTAGCAATTAATCCAGGGAGAGGATGGGAAGGGGGAAGTTCATACTTATGGCATTTGTTTTTCCAAGTAACTAATATGCATAATGAAGACTTGTTTCCCTGGAAATGGCTAAATATCTCTTTGCAGATGGAAAATAGTAAATGAACTCCTTATTTTGCTTTGCTTGCACATGTTGCTTTGGTTCTCTTATTAAGTTTTATTGCTTTTGCCCTTCCCATTTTTTCCCCCATCATGTTGGGCATGGGACAGCAAGCAAATGTGTTGGAGCTTACCTACTGGCCAGGGTCAATCTACCATGGCACTAGAAATAATCTTAGATACCAGAAAATTTATAAACCATGGCAGTTTAAAATTTCTGATACCACCATATTTAATGAAAGAGATTAATAGACTGTTTACAGCAGTCAAGTTAAACATGCAGTGGTTGCATGCATGCTATTCATCATGTCAACCAGTCTACCTTTGTATAAAGTATTAAAGGAAAAAGTAATTTTCTGCTTTTGAATGCTAGTTGAAGGCATTTTTTTCCTGTATCAATTTTGCTTGGTATACATACACTAATTACATATGTTTCTTTCAAAAACTACTGTGCAAAATCATAAACACCAGTATCATTTTTATTGATGTGCTTAAATTAAGCATTAACAGAAAACAGGAGATTTCAAAATTCCATATATAACTGTAGTTTATCATCATCAATTAAAACTCACATGCCATAAACAAATTAGTTTGCATGCGCACAAAGAGGTCACATTTTGTAAGTGATTTTGTATGATTAACTCTCTATCAACCATAGTGGTCTGATTACATACTAGCTAGGAATGCTTTTTCCTTACCAAGAGTAAATCCTTTCCCTTCAAGCAGACCTTCTCTATATTCCATTATGCATTAGATATTTAACATTCATCAGCACAGTATTTTGTAAATCTTGGTTAAGCTCTTCATAATGAAATTAGCTTCATCTGAAAAATCCTAACACTTTAGGGTCTAAGATAATATAAAAAATAAATTATGTTTTAAATATGTATTACCACATCATAAATTGAACTTAAAAGTTTAATGGTAGCAGAACCTGAAGAGAAAATCTTTTATTTTATTTGAGTAAGGTTATTTTGCACAGCTTTGCAATTTTCTATGAATTATCTGCATCTTATGAGGCACTTCCTGAACTGACCTCATCTGAACCTGCTTTGCACGTATCAAAACCATAATGTCTCCCTGTTTAAAGATCACTCATTTGTCTTTCGAAATCTTCTCATAGTTAAACTTACTTTTTGACACAAGTTACTATCTCCTAGATCTTCCCCCCTACCTCTTCCTATTACAGTTATTTCTGTTATTAGAAAATTAAGACCACCTCAGGACAGCTGCCTGGTATAGATTTATTCACGTTTCCACTATTTGGGAAGTTAGTGTTCCTGATCTGTTCTAGTTTGCAACTATGCTTGGAAGTGCTAGGAAGCATGCCATCTTTTCAACCAGACCAAAGTTACTTCTAGTGTTCAGGGATATTCCTTTGTACTCTTTAATTTATGCATGTAGATATGATTTCACATATTGCAATTTTATCTTTTACTGTAACTCTTCTCATCTGCTTATTCAGTTCTTTCTTCTCTTCCTTTTCAATTGTCTCTTCTGCATCTGTCTCAATCTTATCTTCATTTAATCCAAACAGCATGGCGTTGATCAAAAGGTCAGATTATTAGAATTAATTAAAACCATTCAAATATTCATTCAAATTTATCAGGGTGCCTCCTTGCCCTTTACTAAATTTTTTTCATGCTTTTTAAATTAACTTTTTGCATAATATCTGGTGTTTCATGCCTAACATTCTTAATCCAAATTATTTTTCCTTTTGTCCCTCCTTGCTATAGTATCTAGATTTTTACAGTATTAACATAAATGAAATCAAAAATTTTGAAATTGCTTGATAGCTAAAACAATAAAATAATTCTAAATAATTAGCTAACATAGTCCTTTGATGGAATTTTAGAAGTGAGAGGAAGCTTTACTTGATTATTTAAGACCAAAGATTTCAATATCAACTTGGAAAAAAATTATTAAAATAAATATGATAGAACAATCACAGAAACTATACTAGAACACTATATTGAGTGCTTTATAGACAGACATGGAGTTTATGGACAGTAATGCTGTATCTTTCACAGGTAAGACTTCAGACTATAAGGACTGTGCAAAAACTGCACAAAGTTTAAAGAAAGTAACAACGTAGTGAGCAAAGGATAATTTCCCATAATTTCTATAACGCAAGGACTAAGGTCAATAACATGCAAATAGAATTTTTGAAAAGAAACTTGAATACCTGAGAGGTTTTTGTTCTGCATTTAAAAGAGAAAAAAACCATAGAAAATCTAGAAATTATAGAAATCATAGAAAACCATAGAAATCTAAATATATGACCATTTTGTGAAGCTTAAAAATGGCTATGTTTCCAGAGTCTGCAGTAATTTTTGAGATATTCCATGGCAGAGATTAATTTCTCCTGCCACATTACTGGTCCCAGGTGGTGGGGGAGGTGACAGAGGAAAAAAGCAAAAGAAGTCAAGACTAGTAGGAAAGGTTATATACTAACCAAACTGATGGAAACCATAAGAAATATTTTTTTTGAATATTGAGTAGGGCTCAGGAAGTCACAGAAAGGTATATTGTGATCTAGCAAGCTGCAATATTTCTAGGATGTGCACTGAAATCTGAGCAGCTGAAGTGGCAGGAATCTATGAATGTGTGGCAAGGTAAACAAGAGCTGAAAATGGAAACCCTGAAATCCAAACAAACCATTTTGACACATTTGCCAGCTGGAGCAGCAAGCTGACAATTAAATAATCACTGACTTAACGTAGTCAGACACAATAGAAACACAAATATTGGCAGAAAACAATGTGAGAAAGAATATGTCACACATCAAGGTGCATTAAAAACTGGTAATGAGAAAACAGAATTCAGGAATCAACTGGGAAAAAATCCAAACAAGAAATGCAATAAAATAAATTAGCAGGAAGTGTTTCATAAGACTGGGAGCCAGCAAGTCTTTCTGGGCAGTCAGGAACACAATTAAATCAAAGGTTTCTGATACCTCTAAGTTATATTAACCTTACTCCCTCAAAATAGCATTTTTTACATATCAAAGGTGTACATAATGCATAATTTTCTTCAAAGATTACTCTTTTCTTCTCCTTTCACTAGTCAGTTATCTGCAGGATTCACTCTACAAGCACACCTGCCTAAAATTGTGAACTGAATGAACACAAATAATCCAGGCTGTAGCTCAGCGTCGCTATTCAATTATTTACTGTTGCAGGGACTATGTCAGCTTTAAGCTCTCTTTTGGCCTATGGCTATCCTACTTCAGACTTGAAAGAGAAGGCAAATTACAACATTTTGTAGGCTAAGTTCTCTAATACAGTCTAGTACTCTATGACAGATTGGGAACAAATGCACCAAAAGCTTGAGATATGCTACTTGATATTTCATCCAAAAAATTTATTTCCCTAGAAAGAAAGACACAGCAGTTCTAAAGGAGCTTAAAGATAAAACATTTTTAATAGAGTGTCTTTTACTATTCATGAAGACATCATCAAATGTCAGGCGGACAAAAAAAAACCCCAAACCTTAAATCCAGTAATTTTAAAAAGCTGATGTCCCCAACACAAAAATCTTTAGGGGTAATGATAGATTAGCACAAAGCAACAGGCAGATGCCTGACGAAGAGCACAGATCCAAGGCTTAGTAATTGAACTAGGTATCCTGAAAAAGTAAAATGTTAGGCTCAGGAGACAGTCATACCTATATATGACTGCCATTGAATGTATTGAATTGGTGTATTACCATTTACTGACTTGTTACCAGGTTACCAGGTTCAAGGTTACCAGAAGGAACAGCTGGAAATTATGAGAATAATTTAGAGTTTTCAATTAAAACAAAGGATTAACTGTTATTTCAGCAGAAGTCTGATCTGGATAAGCCCCTAACTGACCAACTGAATGCTGAAAATATTAAATTATTTCGAGTAGCTACCCTTCCCTATTACTATTAGTTTTTTTTTTTCATGTGAAAACACTAGAGCTTCAATGCTCCTTTTATAATCAATATCTGCATTCCAGCATGCTAAAAGTTGTATTCAGACAGATGTACAAGAAGTCCTAATAGCTTAAACTATGGTCCTTAGACACCACACAATTAACACAGGACAAATATATTAATACAATTTAAATTACCTCCCAAAGATGAATTTCACATGCAGTATTGCCTTCTTTAAATACAACCCAAAAGTTCATCAATTTGAGTTCAGAAAAAAGAAAAAAAAAAAAAAAAAAAAAAAAAAAAAAAAAAAAAAAAAAAAAAAAGACAAGCCAGTGCAGTAAGTGTACCCCCAAACTCTTCAGCTTTGCTGCAGGGGTTCGGCTGACTGCATTCACTCAAGGGCAGCTCAAAGGTAGGGCAGCTGTGTAACCTTGAATCCAGGCGCTGTGAAGAGATCTAGTTGTTAGAAAAAGCTGTGGCAAAGCTCATTAGGGCCTCCTTGGTTTGGCTTAGAAGCTGCAGAGAACCTCAGGTCCTTTTCCTTGGTCCTTGCCTGAGCAACAGCACAGGTATGCTGGCGCCTGTCCTTGCATTTTGGTGATCCTGGCCTTGCCTTGTTGACTTGACATTCCGACTTGACCTTCAGATTACCTTATCACCACGGACTTGTCTGGAAAACATCACTTCTGGCTGACCCTTGTTGCCATCACCAGACCTCTGCTTACCTTGTTCAGTCACTGTGGGACTGTGCCTTTGTTGGGGATGTTCCTGTTGTGTCAACCCTGCCATCACCCTTTGGGATTTATTTCCTTAGCAGGACAACACTTATCACTGCCTCTTGAAAGTGATTGGCCTGGTCTTTTACAAGAGACAGAAAGCCAGGATGAGCTGATTTTCACTGATGATGAGCTCATAAATATTTCCTGCAATCCATGTCCTGTTTCCTTAGAAAGACAAAAAATACAAACCACTAAGTTGCAAATTGAATATGTACACTTACATGGTATCTGCTGTTTCCCTCCAGCCTAAACCTTTTTGGTCTTGAGATTAAGTTACAATACTGAATAAAGCTCCCCTGTCTAAAACACATCCTTGTGTGTTTTCCGTCCAGTTTAAAATACGTCATTTTCTACAGAGTTGAATGTGCTAACAGGAAATAGTCCAATTAAGTTCTAAGAATTTAAGCTAGACCAAACCTCAAAATCAATTTTTAACAGTCATTTTCTACATCCAAAGCCCACAAGACTATCACTAGGGTGAGATTTCATGTCTAAATTATTCCATATTTTAAATGGGTCAATGTGAAAACTATAGCTAAAATACCAGTATCATATAGATAATTCTGAGCTTGGCTTTATTTAAGGTTAAGTAACTGAGAAGACAGTCCTGGTTACACTCCACACAGTCGAAGTTGTTTTGCTGCAGTGGAAAACTGTAGAAGTAGCTGGACAATTCTGAATCTAATTCATGCAAACATTTGGCTCATAAGAACTTTAATACTTGAACTTCAAGACCTTGTTTGCTTTCTAGTACTTCCACACTGTGGAGGCAACTACTTTCAACGAATATGATCCTCTTAGCTGTCCAAGCATCCATCATGGTTAACATCACTCCCTACACTTATTACAACAGTAATTAGCCTCAGGATTGCATCCTCTTTCCCATATTATGTGCCCATTCTTGCCTATAATTCTCTTCTATATTAAATTACTATTACACTAAGAGATAATATAAGTTAATATAAAGTATTAAGGATTAGAGCCATTGAGAGACCCTATCCTACCTCTGCACCTACTCTAGAAATTTGCACGAAAAATTTGAAGAATTTTCACTATTGTATTTGTCAGTATACCCACTCTAGAAATTTGCACGAAAAATTTGAAGAATTTTCACTATTGTATTTGTCAGTATACCCACATTATTTTTTCTCCAACTTTTTAACAGAAAGGGACTTACTGAAACCTTTATGTAAGAGGTGTCAGAATCCATTTCAAATGTTACAGCCAGTTAAATATTAAGCTATTAGGGAACACCCAAAGGAGGGTGATGAAGATGGTGAACAGTCTGATGTTCACCATCTTCATGGTCAGATAGTCAACAGTCTGAAGATTAGGAGTGGCTGAGGTCACTTGGTCTGTTCAGCCTGGAGAAGACTGAGGGGAGACCTCAGTTATGAGGAGATCCACAGTATAGTTAGACATTGTGTAGAAGAAATGTTTAATCAGGTAAAAATTTTCTACCATTTACTTTCAGTGAATATTGCCTTCTTTTTGATATTCCTTCATAATTAAATTTTAAAAAATTTAAACCACCACTCTGTTCTCCTAATTATTAAGTATACAGTATGCTGTATATATCACAAATGTGGTTAGATTATTTTTGCTATCTCCAAAATTGTCCTAATTTTCTAAGAGTGTAAAATATTTCTCCACTGTTTGTATATATGTATTTAACTAGAACCACTTGCAGCTGAAATGGGGAATTAGAAGCTTTTAAAATTATCTCTATTTTTTCCAAACTTTGGGTCAGATCTTCTCCTAAATACCCAGCTGACACTGCTTCTTGTGTGTGTCAATCATGAAACTGACAGGAACAATAAGTGTGAATATTAACTTCATTGATATCACAGAAAAGCAATTACAGACCTTGTCAGTTTTTGGCTGTAGATTTCTGGGTTTTCTGCCAAATATGTAATCCCCGAAAACAGAATAATTGGCCAAAAAATGTACACATGCCAATTGTATTACCATATGAAAATTACATTCTTTGTTTACCTATGTATTGCCTAGTAAAGCTAAGTTATAAACTTAGTTACTACAAGATCTGTAGTAGCTCTGATAAGGCAAATAAATAATTAGTGTACTCTGTATAATCTGAGGAATTTGATTTAGGCACATGATGCTGAAAAAATTGTTGAAAGTTCTAACAAAAATATCCCCCCTTCCCTGTTTGCCTTTTTTTCGTCCTTGAGAATATATTGCAATGCCAGTTCTTACACTCTAAACTTCACAAGAAATACTATTAGTGGTAGCATAAGGATTCGTGTTTGCAATATTTTTCATCTTAGCAAGTACACTAGATTGCATAGATGAATATTCTAGGTGAAGGAAAAATAGTACAGGATCTTCTCCAGTTTTGAGCCGAGGAGTGGGAGAAGACGTTGATTGCATATTAATTGTATATTTCAGTATACTACATGTATGACATATAAGTATACAATTAGATAAACCATTAGTAAGACATACATCATTGAAATAATTTAGGTAGTTTTATTGATTCAAAGTTTTCATGTTTTTCTAAAATGTGATCTATTATGTCTGTCTAATAAAAAGTTCTTTTTTACCTGAGCATGTATCACAAAACATGTTTATATGTATATGCTAATTTGTTTTCCGCTAAACACTAGTGCAAAATCACCACAGTCAGGTTGCCTCCACAGTTTGATGCTGCTAACAGTTGTCTTTTGACTGACAAATAAAATGAGCTTCAATTTCAGTAGAAAAAGTGATACTTATGGGATTTGTACAAAATATTGGTACATGCTACCAGATTCTGATTTGCTGATGTTCAGATAGAAAGTTAGTAAGATGAAAAAAGATTAGATAGAAAAAAACAAGTCTTTGATGAAGCAATTTAATTAAATGAAGAATCACACTTCTAATTGTTACAAGTCATTTACCTAATTCTTATTTTCAATGTCACATTAAGTGAATTTCAATATAGATCTTGGTGCTCAAGACGAAATAACAGTAGAAAGCCATTTAAATAAATTTCCTATGTAGAGCAGTTACTTTTTCATCACCAAATGGTAGTATTTAAATTAACATAATTGAATAGTAACCACTTAAACAGACTGGCATCTGTTATCTGATGTGCTGGTGACAAATGTCTTTCCATATAATTCAGTCCTTTTCACTATTTATTCTCAGCTGAAAAACAGCAGGAGTACAGTCCTAAGAGAACTTTTGATCTCTGCTGGCTCACCACCAGCTACAAAAAGACCTGTTCCAGGGACAAAAGCAGTCTTTCAAAGTTGATAAGAAGTCAATAATATTTTGAATTTAAAACATGTAATTAAAACTTCATCATCAAGCTCTTCTATTCATATTATTAAAGTATTTAAAATATCAGTGCCTAATTCCAAGATTTTATCATGATACTTATTTTGAGTGCTAGAAGAAATGCAGACACTTGATCTGTTTCCCTGGAAACAGCACTAAAGGAGGGCTAGTCATAGGAAGAGTTGTCCATTTGAGAGACCCCTTCTTATCACAAACTTGCTAGCTCTGTTCTAGCCCAAATTTCTCTGCCTCTAGTTCCTGTGTGATCATGGAAGCTCAAGACTGAATGTAATTATCCTTTAGCAAAAAATGCCTTCATTGTATATAATAGCAGAACTCCAACTAAGGTCAGGCTTTTAGTCCTTCCCCAGAGGTATGACAATGCTGGTATTAGGTAGGACTTGGTGGAATGTGTCCCACTGCTGAAGTGCTGAGATAGAGAGCTATAGGCGGTTCAGCAGGGGTGGGCAGGGTAGGTGAGGTAAAAGAGTTGCACTGTAGATAAGGGATATTTTACAGACCCTGCAGTTAGGGATGATGTGATTGAGAATCTCTGGATGAGGATTAAGGGAATGAGAAACAAAGCAGGTATGTATCTACTGCTGATTACCCAGATAGGATGATAGCACTGATGAGTTATTCTACATGCAGTTAGAAGAAATCATGCAATTAGAAGAAATATTGGTAGCCCTTGTCCTTATGGAAGATTTAAATTCCCCAAACATCTACTGAGACTATCAGACTGCCGTGATAAACAACTCTGGCAAATTCCTGGAGTCAGTTGAAGAAAATTTCCCATCATAGGTACTCAGTGAGACATCTAGGAAAGGTGTGCTCTAAGACTTGTTTTTTTGTGAATGCAGAAGGACTCATGGAAGATGTAAGTGGCTATCTTGGCTACTATGATCAAAAAATGAGTTTAAAATTTTTGGTGTAATGAGGAAAAAATCATGGTTTCCACCCTGGATTTCAAGAGAGCATGCTGTAAACTACTCAGGAAGCTTGTTAGTGGTGTCTCCTGGAAATCTACATTTGAGTGCTTACAGTTCCATCAAAGTCAGCTAAATGAATTCCATGATCTCTGGAAACAAGGTTGGGCTGCACAGAAAGATTACAAGAGCTGCTGTTTGCATCTGTACAGAGAAGCCACCAAAGACCAAAGGTCAGCTGGAGTTGCGTCAGAGAAAAAAAACAGTTTTTTAAAAATATGTCAGTACAACAGTAGGTCTATGTTACATGACAGGACATGTGGCAAATGTACAAATCTGCATCAAGGAATCTGATATTAGGAAACATTTATTTATGGAAAGGGTTGCCAAGGATTTAAACAGGCTTTCTGAAAGGTGGTCAGTGCCCAATACCTGTCAGCATTGAAGAGGTCACCGAAGAAATATGTTAAACAATATGCCACTAGAAGAAAAATTGTATCAATGTACCTCAAAAATATGCTTGAACTTTTCTTCAGCCCTGAAGTGGTCAGGAAATTGGACTAGATAATTGTAGGTTTCTTCCAAATGGAAATATTTTAATCTAGTCTTGTGTTTTCTACATGGAAAACCTAACATATATATATATCAGCACAAAACATGCACCATAAAGCCACCTTTCATCTTCATGTCCCAAGAAGTACTGATTAGCATTGGAAAAATTTATAGAATTTAAATAAAACTTATTTTCATATTATAACAGAAGAATTTTCTCTAGTGATCAATAATTCTTTTAATTGTTAATTTAATATTTTCCACTAGAAAGACATGACCTGAAACTTTACAGGCAGTATAATCACAGCTACTCAATAACTAGTCCTAAACTCAGGACCAGAAATGAGATTATATACTGAGATAAAAAACCTGCAGTGTCTATCAAATAAATACATGCAACATAAAAATGTAATGCGAAACATTCAAGACAGTCAATGTGTACAGCACAAGTTATGTGTAGGGAATCAGTACCAAGATGTGACTCAAGGGAACCAGTAAAGACAACAAAGAGCTATCGATATGAAAAATCCTCACTTTCACATGCTTTCCAGTCATGAATATTTATTCACTGAGCTCCTCAGCTCTGCTCTCTACTGTTATGAGTGCCTTGGTGAATGACTAAAACTAGTTTGGTTATGTTAATATTTCAATATAGACATACTATATATCTTCTAGATAATGTATATGTTCTACACATGAGATTATATGACAATTATATCTTTTTACAATTATCATTTACAGTTATTAGTACAGTGCAGTACAGTATAGTACAGTACACTTATTAGTAACCCACCTCAAAACTGTTTCATATGTATGGGAATCAAGCTTTCCCACTGGAATAGGCCACAGTTTTTTTTTTCTTCTTCTTCTCCTTCCTGTTACTAAGACAGTCAAAATTTGTTATTTTTAACTGTTGAAACTTTTGTGTTCTATTCAAGTCAATGAAATGTTCAAGCATTAAGCTTCCATCTCGAATCATCTTCTAAGTAGCAATAACACTGGAAAACATTCCTTAATTTTTGTTTTTATCTTTCTGCAAGCTATTTGTGCTATTCAGCCCCATGACTGAATAAGTTAATTAAACAAAAGTATTTCCATTATCCTCAATAACTTTAATTTCAGCTCTGGATGGAGCCTGCCTTCTAACTTTCAAATACAAGAATTATCTCAAACTATGACATACACTCACACATACACACACACATATGCAAATGGTAGTAATCTGTTGGTATGAAACATATCTAAGTTCCAGATATTAACATATAATGTGACTTTCCCAGAATCACTTGATCCTGTAATGGTTTATTATCTTTAAAAATCACTTTAATTTGCATAATATTTGACTTCCAAAAAGCCATTTTAAGATGACTGTGTGCCTCCCACAGGAAACATCACGCAGATGTAAACACTAAGGCAACACAGCTCTGATCTAGTTTTAGGCTGAGTAGTATACCAGATTTCAGCCCAGTTTCTTTTTAAAAATCATAAAAGTATAAATACATTTTATAGTTGTTTAAGCACTTAGAAAAGAAGTGTCACGTGTAATGTGAATTCCAGTGTGAAACTTCTGTCCCTCTGTTTCATTTGTGACCATGGTTTTCCTGGATGAGCAGTGACTCCAGAAACAATGAAGAAGAGGGCCAATCCTATCAAAAGGGAAAAGGTCCTGCTGTCTTTATTTCACTTAGCTGCAAGTCCTCACCTCACATCCTGGCCCAAGATGTGCACTTTTGCTTCTACATCAGTACCAGCACAGTAATTTTTAGGTTTTATTTGGGAAAGTGTTGGCCAAGGGCCCTGCTCTCTATCTTCCTCTATGAACGTTTGTTCATTGCACACAAAGAGGGTGTCAGCTGTTTCATTAGGGCATTGTGAAAGTGGCTTATGCTGTAACATTTAGCTATGCTTCCTGTGGAGAACCTGTTTACAGAGATTTTGATCTTCATCTGAAGCACTGACACTAGAGTTGTGCACTTTATATACACTCACTGTGGTCATTCTGGTCAGTATCTTTTCTGCTAAAAGAGTGTTAGAGATTTTGCATGTCTGTTGGTATTCCTTTTTTCCCCCCCTATTAATCATTAAATGTGTATAAGTCCTCATCTCTGGCATCCTTCCTTCTTACAGGTAGAAGATTATAACCACGATTGTGTTTTAATGACAAGATCAGCATCAGAAAACACTATTTACACATTTCCACTTTAAATAAATATTTATCTTCCTGAACTGTTCCAGTGCCTTCAAAAGAAGGTGTTTTTTCCTGAACATGTTGATAAAAATTGTACATTTCCGTGCTGTATTGATTGAGGTGCTCTCATATGAAATAAAGAATGTTAGTTACATATTAGGTAACATTAACTTCCCAGCACTGAGAAAATGGGAAAACATAACCCCTCAGACAGACTGAAATATTTAGTGATATTTGGTAAACATCTGCTGCAGAAGTACAACCACGTCTTGCATCTGCTACTCATTTTATGTCTCTATCAGTTATATTACAAAGTGCTCTGTAGTGGTCACATTGCAGTTACTATAAGAAATAAAACCATTATCTGATTGATTCAGTTTATCATTACCAGGGAATTCAAGATGTTCTAATGGTGCTGCTGCCAGGCTGAAATCTTGCCTGACTGTTATGGGCTCTATTCATTTCTCATACTTGATAAGTTAAACTGCTGTATTCTTGGATAGTCACATTTGCTAACAATTAGCAGTGGCTGTTAAAAAAAAATTATATTGTGTGATAAAAGCAAGGGAGGGTTTTTGGCACAGGAACCTCTCACCAAACTATTATCTTGCTTTCCAGGTCTAGACAGAGCAATAGAGAGATTTAAACTTAAATATTTGTTTCAAACTACACAAAATAGATAAGTATTTATGCCACAGGAGAGGACAATAAGAGTTTTATTCTTCTGTCTTGAGTATTTACATGTACTTTCAGTGTTATTTTTGGATTAATGACCAAAGTAGTGTTGGAAACACACCAATGTTTTAGTTTTATCTGAACAGTGCTTGCATGGGATAGTATCTCAGTTGCTCATTAGTATTGCATTATTTATCATAGCTTCTGAAAGGGAGAAAAGAATGAACACAAATATTTCAGGAAGTTAATAAATTACTTTCAGGAAACTTGCTTGCTCAGCATGTTTAAGGGTCCACTGTTGCTAATGCTATCTAATATACTTTAAATATGTAGGCAGATCAAACAGTGAACAAGAATAAACTCAAGAAATAATAGAACATGTGGTAAAAACAATAAGGAGCATGAATTTTAAATCAGAAAAATAATTCAGGTATCCCAAAAGTTATGTTGTTTCAAATTCATTCTTGAAACCAATGAACACTAGATACCATGTTTCTTTACTGGTTTGGGCCGGGAGATAGTTTGGAGGTTTTTTTGCATAGAGGTTTGGATGGTGTTATTTTTGGATTTTTGACCAAAGTAGTGTTGGAAACACACCAATGTTTTAGTTTTGTCTGAACAGTGCTTGCATGGAATTGAGGTCTTTCACTATTTCTCCAATTGCTCTGCCTGTGACTAGGCTGGGGTTCAGAAGGAGTTTGGAGGGGACACCAAGAGCCAAGATAGTTGACCCCAACTGACCAGAAGGATATCCCACAACATATCACAGAATCATAGAATGATTTGGGACCTCAAAGATTCTCTGGTTCCACAGGCAGTGAGACCTTCCACTTGACCAGGTTGCTCAAAGTCCCGTCAAACGTGGCCTTGAACACTTACAGGCATGGGACATCCAGAACTTCTCTGGGCAGCCTGTTATGGTGACTCACCACCGTCTGGGCAAAAAAATAGTCCTTCTTACACCCAATCTAAATAATAGAATCACAAAACATGCTGAGCTGGGAGGGATCCACAAGGATTGTGGAATATTTTTTTGTTGTTGTTGTTTTAACAGAAAAAAAAAATATAAGTAGATATCCACAAATCTGCACTGGAATTTTCTATCAGGTCTCATGTCATTATTTGGAACATGTCATAATTTGGAAGGCTGGAGGAAGAAATGTTGAGGAAGAAGACTTTTTAGAATTTACACAACACTTCAATTGTTATGTATCTGTTGTAACACAACTCAAAGAGACACAGCTGCATTCTCAAACTGGATAAATCATACTCCCATGACTTGCAAAATGACGAAGGCATCAGGAACCAAACTATAGCCACATTAATGCATCCAGTGCACCTAATTCTGTGCAAAAACTCATATTACAGAGTGATGGGAGAGGAGGGGGTAGAGACAACACACTAAACAAAAATCTCCAAATAAAATAAAAATAAAATAAAATAAAATAAAATAAAATAAAATAAAATAAAATAAAATAAAATAAAATAAAAATAAAATAAAATAAAATAAAATAAAATAAAATAAAATAAAATAAAATAAAATAAAATAAAATAAAATACACACACCAAAAAAACCCCAACCCCAAACCAAGAAATACGGTGTGTTCATGCCCTAAGGCTGTGATGGTGGGAGACAGTTAAGTTACAGAGCAGTAAGACATTCTTTCAGGCTATTCTAATATATTGGAACTAGCTCTAATATGTTTTATGTAGGTCACTGACAGAAGACAATGCTCTAAATCCTGTATAATTTATAAACCTTTCTAACAAAGTTCTGACATAAAGACATACATGTACATCAAAACACTAAATAAATTCTGAGGTTTGTGGGGAGAGGATGGCATGATATCAGACTGTTTTTATGAGGAATCTAACAGGCCTGTAATACTTCCCCTTCCATTAACACTAATAAGGCTATTGAGTATACTTTTCCAGATGGCTCCAGCTGCTTGCAAATTTGATAGCTCAGCTGTGGACCAGCTCCCTGTAGCTCAAGTGAAAATAGTGACCTATCAATATAAAAAAATCCTCCCTACTGTAATGATGAGCACAGGTCACCAGTGGTGATCTGTCACAACTGAGGGATCAAAGAAACTTCCACTTATTCCCTATTGTTAAATTTCATTTGTACTGTGCATAGACATTTAGATTTTTTCATTAAGTTTGCCAAATTGCTTCCCATTTTCTGGTTTTATATTGCACGCCAGTGCGACTTGAAGGACATTCCCTGAACAACAAGCATTATTTTCCCTTTCAAAATGCTTAGCACATTTGATATATTAAAGTGGAAATACCCCTGAAAAGAGATTACTCTTTAACCATTAATTTCCTCCATTTTATTTCTCAGAAGCACATCTCTTCCGAGTATCAACTTTCTACACTCTTCTTTATCAGGTATCCTAAATGCACTCAAAATTTAATCGTTTCAGTTATGACTTCTTGGGGGGAAAATATGGGTGCATGTATAATACACTTCATTACAATATTGATTTGTAACAACTTCACTGAGAGAGAGAGAATAATCTGATCTGACTTAATCTGTTTACTGCCTCAGGCTGCATGCATAGAAAAACTAGATTCCCAGACCACTTTGGTGATATCCTTAAAGGCAGAAAAAGCTTAAAGATAATACTTTGCTTTCTCCAAAGAATATCAATTGAACAGGAAACCTTTCCTTAAAATAGATATTCTATCTAATAGCAATTCTGTAAGGATGTATGCCAACACTTTATACCAATTTAGTAAGGAACGTGTTCAGTTAGGATTTATGCCATATACTTAGGACTTTTTCAGAATACTGGTGAAGACTGGGATCCAAATGTTACCTTTCAATGGTATTAAACTTTCCAAGATCAGATCCTTCTTATCTCAATGTATCATTTCTACAAGCAGAAAACATCTTTGGTTTCCACAAAGATGTTACTTCAGTGCAATTCCTGTTATGACAAAAAATGGGATAACTTCACCACTGAAGTGTGGAGATCCTTGGGTGTCTGCCACACTAATGTTTTGCTGAATGTCTTTTTTTCCTTTGATCACAGTGTAAGTCTATACATATACAACATATACAACACTTAGTCAGTGTATTCTTACCACTAGATTTTTACTTAAAGGACTCTCCTTCCTTTATTGACTGTATTGCTTATGTGTCTGTTGATTACAATGACTTTGGTTTTTGACTCTTGGTAACCCTGTGGTTATTTGTATGCCACTGTCTGACTGGACTGTATTACAGCCTTTGGATTTAGTTGCCCAGCTGGTGCTATTTTAAAGAGATAAGAAGATGCAAGATATATGGACCAGCTAAGTAAGACTCAAAGTTTTAAGAGAACCATATCTTTAAAGCTGAAGCCAAAGGTCAGGTGCAATATCTTAATCCATTTCAAATAAGACTACAGGCCTGTATTGGCTATCATATTGATACAGTCTTCATTTGTTTGCTATGAAGTCCAATTTCATCTGTCATATGTTTCAATCTAACTTTCCTGAAAAGTACATATTTTTCAGTCAATCCTATAATATCCCTAAGCCTTTAAAAACAGATGTGATCCAGAGACAAAGATATTCCAGCTAAAAGAACAGAAGAAGATATGATTAGGAAAAGTTCTTCTGTAGCAGGCTAGATGAATCCAAAACTAAATATTTACAGAATTTTTCTGAAATCATCCTTGTTTAAACATTTTTCCCTTTCTCTGTGTCATAGACTTGTTACTAAAGATAATATGTTCTTATATTTTGCTACACCATTAGTCACATGATTTTCTTATTGTCATTGTCTTTTTATCTTTACATGGAACACATTCAGTAGGAAAAAAGTAGCAAAGATGTTTCTCGTCTTTGAAATGAATGTATATTTTTACTTGAGAGCAGTTTATGCAACTTGCATCTTTTTTAACATACACTTGTATTTGAAAAAAATTCTTTCCTTTTTAATGGAAGAATTTTTATTGATGTGATCTTTTACAATTTATTTGCTTTATAAAAGCACTGAGACCAGAGATTGAAATATCCACTATTCTTCTGGAATGGGGAAAAGCCACTTTTACTCTTGAAAAAATGATAACTCTTCACTCCCTATAACATGAATTATACATTACAGGATGCAGGTTACATTAGATTATGTCAAAGCAGACAGTTTGACATACATAGAAATCTGTACCAGCTTGACATTTAGATTATAATCAAAACCCTTATTCTTACTGCAGATAAAGTCCAATAGATGATAAGAATTATATTCATCATGTTAAAGTACCCCTCTCATGGGAGATTTTCATTCAGACTATGCTGAAAGCCTTCTTCCATTTTCTTTGACACTTCATATAAACCATGCTTTCTCAGAAACTTCTGCTTTGTTAGATCTTCTGCAAAACTCTTCCACTGAATATATTCCTTTGCCCCTCTTTTTAACAAAATACATCAGATGAGAACATGTGAAATGGAAAAAAACCCTAAAATTTAGAGAACACTAGAAAGAGATATCTAGGATATTTCATAGTAATAGTAAACTAGGAAATATAAAAGTAGAAACCAAAACTTACTGCTGGCTGCAGAAGTGGGTTTTTTTGTGCAAATAGTTGGTATCCTTCTTCTTTTTTTTTCTCTATTTCCAGGAAATTGCTGTCTTTCACTTCATTCAACAGAAGAAAAAACACAATGAAATTATGCAGCTCAAATATCTGATGCTAGAGTATATACTGTGAGCCACAGAATATATTTAATGACATGTAGAGTATATTTAGAGTAATGTAAGTGTGTTGGAAATACCTGACAAGCTCTCCTCAGCTGCCCAAAGTTCTGGGCAATTCAGTCAGTCCACACTGCTGTCTTATAGTAACAGAGACAAAGCTTTCTGTAGAATTACACAGACGCCATTGTTAGCATATGGACTAAATTCCCTTCATTGTTGAGTACAGAGCTGCTGCCATTTGGGTTGTATGGCTACTTTCATGAATGGTGGTGGCAGAGCAGAGGATATTTAAGATGACTTTTAACAGCGCTCTTTTGAAAACAAGCAAACTCTTTTTAAAAATTTGGTTTTGCTGTCTGTATGTAAGAAAATCTGTGCTGAAAAGTAATAGACAGCATTCTTGGTGACCTGTTGAAAAAGCTTCATATTTGGGAATAATTTCAGTTAGCTTTTTCTATGGGGTCATACTGAAGACACTTTGGAAAAAAAATTCCCAGACCTCCTCCTTAGAAAAACTAGCTGGAGATTAACCTGCTTTTTTGTCTTGATTATATTAGAACTGTATATAAAAAAAAAAAAAAGTATCAATAAAGAGACTTTGGACAGGAATATGCTGCTGTCCCTGTATTGAATTGTTCTGTGAAATGACATTTACTCTGTGATGTCATTTTATATTTTTCTGTCCCAACAGTCCCCTTCATCTGTTCCCCATACCTTTCTAAACTCATTTACTACACCTTCATTTTGGAAAACTCTGGACATAGGCCTAAATAAATTCTGTAACTTTTCTTCTCTGTAAGGCAAAGGTCAAAAAAAAACAAAAACAAAACCAAAAAACCACCAAACCCTGAATGATTCTCCTCCTCTTTCGAAAACATGTAGAGAAATCCAGCATATACAGGATCTGGCCATTAGATATTTTTCATATGATTTTCTGTTGAATAGCATTTTCAAATTTTTTACAACTCAGACATTTATCTTGAGTCTCCCCACTGTCTCACAAGTCTGGCATTCAAAGCATTTAAATGATGAAATAAAATCCATTAAGCAAATCTGTTAGCATGGCACTCTCCAGACCAAATAGTTTATGCTCATATAATGAGCCTTGAGTAACTAATGGAATGAAAACAGCTAAAAAAAGTTGCCACCCATATATTTCACAGATTCTGTATGCATTCCTTTCCTTATCATTAGAATTTTGGCTTTCAGGATATGCTATAAAGTCAAATGAATGAAAATGCTCTCATTCCTCAGAGGAAACATTTCCTCACCAGAAAATATAAAAAGAAAAAATTAGTTCCTCTAGCTTATAGGACATCCGTGACTTCATTTGCAAGTGCCTGTGGACACATACTGTTTTATGTGTCTATTACAATTGCATAACACTAATATACGTATTAGAGAGTAGATTGCCAGAATTGTTTACCTTCCACAAGGAATTAGTTGTTTGCCTACCAGTGCCTGCAGCTGGGGGAACGTGAAAAATGGCACCCTTCCTGTTAAATGATGTATGAATGAATAAATAGGATGACAGTCACTAATTCTGAATGGGTTTCTTGCTGCACAGAGAAAGGGAAAAGAGTGAGGTGGGTTGAAAGTAGACTAACCAAAATGTTCAGTCCCCTCTGACAAGTTAGCATTGTAATACTATCTCAAAGTGTTCAATTGTATGGATATTTCCAACAACTTACCTTTCTAAAAATATTTTCTTCTATAACCAGTCTGAAAAAAATTGGGATCTGTAGACACTGCAGAAAGGTACTCAATTTTTTTTCAGTAAGTCTTTGATGAGTCTGGCCATTCCCTTGAAAGAATAGCACTTTTATATCTCTATACTGGCTTGTGACCCATGTATCAGATTAATGAGCCATGTAATGCTAGGAAAGAAGTGTATCACTTTGTAATCAGTGTATGAAAGAGTAAAAAGGAGGAGAGGACAATAGCAACATATTTGGAAAATTTATGATGTAGGGCAATGAAATACACCTAACCAAAGGTGAGGTGTAGCCCACCTGAGTGGAATTCATTAGTTCTATGCATAAATACAAAGTTATTGTAACATGTTACAGGCACCTAGTGATTTTTTTTCCTCATTTCAATATTTTCACAATATGTACACTAATAGGAGAAATAGCATATTTTTCACAGGTTAGCAACCTAAAAATTTATAAACAATATCTCTCTACTTTTTTTTCTTGCTTGTGGTAAAATGCAAGAGGGAAAAAAAGGAAAAGAAAAGTGGTCCCATAAACAACTGTTAATCTACTTGGTCTGTGCATAGCACAACAATTCAGATCAGCTCGATAGGTTAAATATGTCATAAGATTAAAAAAAATTAAAGACATGAAATCAAACTTATATGAAGTCAAACCATATATTGACAAATCCAAGGAACCATGCTACCACTGTATCTGGCACTGTAAGACGAGCAAGAAGCAAAGCAATAGAATGCAATTGATGCAGCAATAAATAATTCTAGAAAGCAAGGAGATAATGAGGGGTATTTTTCCATTTTTAGTCTTTTAATAATGATAAAAGTAAAATGCATGGGCAGAAAGGGTGAGACTAAATTGGTCAATATTACTCAGGTGGACCAAGCTATCACAAGTACTTCAGTATTCAAGGTGACAAGCATACTTTGCTGCTTTAAATCTCTGGGACTTCTTATTCTTCAGTATCAGGGCAGATAAAGCCCTGGGGGTTGGGCTCCCATCCTTGATGAGAACCAAAGAGAAAAAAAAAAAAAAACGCAACAGCAGGGCAAATAAAAATCCCACATAGCCAGGTCAACTGGTATTTCAGTAAGCGACATGTCTTAATGATGCTGCCACTCATTTAGTGACAGAGCTCTATAAGGAATTATCTTAGAACCCACTGTGATTTTGTCTCTCATATGAGTGAAGAGCTTTGTTAGACTACGCATATGTTTAGAATGAGAAATTAAAGGATGGAGACAAAATAAACTATTCCTGGCACTATCACATTCTTCTCATTTTGTTCCTTAAGTATTCACAGAGAAATCTCTCAGTACTGCATTTACAATGACAGTCCTGTTTATTACCTTCTGTTTAGGATTGATATATTTTTACCTTTAATGCATACAACAGAGCTATACACTATTGGTTATTGTAGATAGCACAAAGGGCCTTGCTTACAAATCAGTTCAGTTAATTAGATGGCTACAATAACTTTTACAATATTAAGAAATATCTTAATACAATAGAGTTCGACTACCAAGGCAAATGGGTATATGTTCCTAAATTTACACTTGAAACAAAGGTTTATAAATGATGTTAAATAAACTTGCAGGTCACAGGAAATGAAGCAGTTTGTGAATTCTCTTTTTTGAAAGTCTAAATTAAGTTGTTTTCACGCTTGCATATTATTTGCATGGAAGATGGTTTCTAAGCCCCACAGTGATCTAGCTCATAGGCTGTTAAATTTAACAAATCACAACTCAGTACAGTTTGTCTCTTACTTGAACATCCTGCAGATACATGGATAACTTGAGAGTACTAAAGAGTCCTACTCTAACTGAAAGAGCTTCACTAAAGCATGGTGACCTACTCTTCCTGAAAGTTAATCTCATGTTGACTTACAAGACTGTATTTTATATTTATATATTTGGCAATTTGTTTTCTTCAAAATACTGATGCTTGGGGTGGTGCTAGAGGTGGCTGACTGTTAAAACTTAAGTACAAGTATATATAATTTGTAGTATAAGCTCTTTGTTTCTCTTCACAATGTCCAAAATCTGCCTCCTTCACTGCTTTAAGATATTGTGCATGAAGTTTTTAGTCTGCCTAAGTGTCACGTTCCAAGAATTCCCCCAGCTCTCCCATAACTCCATTTACAAAGTTAAACACTTGCTATTCCAAACTGCAGTGTTTTTTCTAGTTTATGATTTTTTTCTCTTGTGTTATTACTAATTATTTCCAGAGCAGAATAGATAAGAATATTTATATTATAACTGTGCAAACATGAACTAATAGGTACCCAAAGAAGCAGTAGCAACCTATATATGTATATCATAATAATTTCTATTTATAAATGTATATTATTATAATTCATAGTAAAAGATATTTAAAGAAAATTATAGAAAAAAAAGCTCTGCTAAAAAGCAACAACGTCAAGCTACTTTGCAAGAAGGATTACTTGGAATTTTTATTAAGTTAATGTTTGGTTTGGTTTGGTTTGGTTTGGTTTGGTTTGGTTTGGTTTGGTTTGGTTTGGTTTGGTTTAAAGGAAATTTTTTCTCTTAAAATAATTCAGTATTTTAACAAAATATCCTGTGGTTTGAGTTGATCTTTAAAACTGAGTGGCAAAGAAAAATCTCAAAATAGTATTTAAACCAAGAAACTAGCAGAGATATTAATTACTAGATCTAGTTTCCAGTTTTTGTTTTAGAGTGGTTGTCATAGCATTATTTTAACTTTAATGAGTTACCTCAAGACACTTTGACGCACATATGTAGTTAACCCACATGCTTCAATGTGAAGAAATAAACAAAGCAGGTTGTGTTATTCCTGTGTAACATGATCCAGAGCCTATTGAGGTAATGGAAAAGTTGCTACTGGACCAGATTCTTCTGTTTATCAGTCTGAAGGTCATCTTGGCATTATTACTTGTAAAGAATTCACTGCAAAAAAGATCCAGATACACATTTTCACTGTAAAATTTCAATATTTTTGCAAACACTTGAAATTTACAGGGGAATATGGAGTCAGGCTTTTGTTTTTCTATTTACAGGAAAATGAGTTTGCAGTGCATGAATCAAGAGACTCTATAATCCTCAAAATGTCAGAAATCTGCCCGACATTATTAAGAATCTTGCCAGTGTATGGAAACTTGACCATGTCCTTTCTTTGTACATTGTCCTTGCAGATGAACATCTAAATCAGTACGTAATACTGAAAGAATATCAATCCATGAGATTCTACATTTTTATTCATGGATTCATATTATCTTGAATTATTATAACTTAAAACATTAAAAAGTGAAAGGATAATTCACCTTGAAAGTCAAACCGTGTGTCTATTTTGATTAAAAAAAAAAATCTGAAATTGGAATATGTCATTGTCCAGTGAATCTTAATAGCAGTCACTCAATGTCTAAGAATTTCCACTTTCTCTGAAAACCTTTCTCCTTCTATAATATACTTTAGTATTTGAATTTTCAGCTCTAAAATTACTATTAAAAACATTTTCAGTGGCTCATGAAACACAGGATGTTGGAAATATTTACACTGCCACTGGATTAGATGCTGAAATACCTTGGGTGGCTCAGATCAGAGTCCAGATAACTTTTGTTGACACTCAATGCCCAAAGCCCTGTAGAAGATAACTTTATCTGGACTCAAACATGCAAACCCAACGCATTTCTCATTGACTTACTCTGATTTTATTGGTGATAAATTAAGCTAATTCTCCAGATCTGAGCCGGTTTTGTCTGTGATGGTAATTATGGAGAGATCTCTCCCTGTCCTCATCTTGAACCATGAACCTTTTGATACATTCTCTTTCCCTAGGTCCTTTTAGGTGGGAAGAGCTAGAGTGGTTTGGTGGACACTTGGTATCCAGTCAGGATCAGTCCACCATAGCCATACAAACACAACTGAAGGAACAATGTCAGATAGAACTGAATAATTTTTATTCTTTCTTATTTCTCTTAGGTATAAGATTTTCCTTCTGTTTTTTCTGGTTTGTTTGTTTGTTTGTTTTGTTTTGCTTTGTTTTGTTTTTTGCTTGGGGTTTTTTGTTGGGTTTTTTTTCTTTTTAATTTTCTTAACAGAGAATTGAGATTAAGCAACTTAACTAAATTCGCAAAATAAATTTGTTAGAGATATGGTAATTGAAAAGAGTACCAACTTCCTAACCAGTACCTGACTTAAATGCAGTGTTTTAAAATGTTATGTTATCTTAATTTTTTTTTTTTTTTGGTCTGGAAATAAGATTTAAATTTTTCACCTTTTTCTAGACTTAAATAAAAAATATTTTCTGTAAATTCTTTCTGCCTTCATCACTGTAATTTCTCTCTTTCACAGATTATATTTTAAAAAAGAGAGAATGGTAGGAGTTTGTTCTAAAATGTGTATCTTTCATGCATATTTCAAAGGAATAGATTACAGTATTTCTTAATAATTTACTGGTTTCATATACAGGCAGATTTAAAAATTGTTATAATGAGATAGTGTTAAAACTTAATAGCAGAATACACAAGCAATAATTTCTTTTGTTCCTATACAGAAATTTTTTGTGTACGTCATATGATTAGTCTCATTATATGGCGAATAAGAAAATGTTTCTATCACGAAAATTATAGTATGATTATAATGTTTTGTTCTTTTTCCTGGACTCATGTGTTACTTTACAATGGATCAAAACCTGAAGAAATAATAGGTTGCTGAAATAAATGAGTTTGACATTCAAACTGGTCTCAAGATGATATTCTTTAACATCTGGTAAAGATTTTTAATGTGAATAGCTCATAAGAGATTCTAACTTTTATACCCTTATTTAGTTTTAGAGTTTCTTCTATTGACATTAATGAAATTTTCCCCAACTCAAAAAAAATCTTGGTGATCAAGTAAGAGAACACAGTAGTGGATAGATGGAGTTTCTGTCACTCTTTGAATTTTTACCCTCAAGTACTTTGCACCAGAATTCAAACAAAAGTCTCGAAAATTCATCCTGTTTCTGTTGATTTAAAGGTAAATATACTATATGAGATTCAAATATGCTGATTTCACTAAAAAATACTTAATATTGTGTTTGATGCACTGAATAAAAATCTTTAAAAGTCTCCCAGTCACCTATACAGTAACATAGTATGCAGCTTAAACATCTATTAAAAACATAATCATTTATTTGCATTCATTTTCACTCAGTTTGAATCCTCATGTTATACATGTATTTAGTAAACAATCAATATTGGCACATTTTTTGGCTTTTCTAGAGTGGTGTTTGAATATTTGGTGAGAATTAGTAGGCAGGTATTTTTGAATAAAAACCTTAGAGAAAAGTAAAATAAAAATTATGAATCTACACTTAATCTTGACAAACGTAGATTTTGTTATGTCGGTAAGATGTTTTTCACATGTTAAATTTTGCATGTTAGTGTTTGGGAAAGGGTAAACTCTAAACCTAAATGCTTAAGAGATAACAAATAAATTACAAAAATAGCCAAAAATAAAATAGCCAAAAAGTACATGAGTTTACATATTTACAAGTTTACATATTTCTTTCCCCTTCTAATTAAAATTAACAGTGATCAGAAATAAAAGCTCCTTAGAGAACCTTTCAGTGTTTTTTGCAGTGAAAACATAACGTTTTGGTTTGACAAATCTGTGATCAGAGTTCACTGCCTTTTTGACCATGGTTGTTATTGTACAAGTAAATGAAGCAGACTAAAATCTGCTATCTGAAACTGAGTTGCAGCAACTTACACCAGTTTGTTCAAGTTTCTTCCCCTCATGAATAAGTTCATCTGCACTTTCCATGAGGGTAAGTTTTAGAATCACAGCATCTCTGTCATACTCGACCATTGCCTAAGAGATTGTTACTTAGCACTGGGCAAAAGCATGTCCAGGAGCAGACTCACCCTGGAACATGCTAAAGGACTGTACAACAGAATTTCACTTGAGCACCAATCCTATTTAAGTCATTGTTCCAGGCTTATGGATCAGGCTGCCTGACCAGACATGTATCCTGTGGTGTCTTCCAATGGATAGGAAGAGAGGATACAATGATGTATGGGGAAAGACCTAGCCTTCTCAGACAGCCTGACAGAAGAAATATGAACAAAATAATGAAGCTTTACAATTCATTGAGCTTATCCAGGAACATATGACATCCTTTATCACACATTTATACATATATGAGTTTTCTGTCTCCTATACTGATTATTATAAAAATCATTTAACACAAATGATGGGTCTCTATCATTTTAAGACTGCCAATTCTCTGGTGTTCAGTTTAGGAGGACAAATGGATGTAGTATTGAAAGAACAATTTAATAACATTTTTTTTTTTTAATTCAGCTTTGATGATGAAAGAGTGGTCTGACATATTCAAAGGACTTTGTTAGTGGCATCATTTCTTTGTCTCACTCTTTCTCTAAAACTTGGGAAGGCTCTGAAGAATATTCACCACTTATGAACATCACATTGGATAAAATGTACCAAATTATCAAAGTAGTGGCAGGGCATAATTTTTCTAGATCATAGATTATTTTAGTGTTAAATGGTTAAAAAAAAAGCCAAGACCTTTTACTCAAAAGGAAAGTTGCAAGTAGCCTCTGCAAGAAATTCTAACACCTTAGAAACAGAGTCATCAGGCAATTTTACTATCCCTATCCTATGCTGCTCTTTCTGTTTACTTCTAATATGTTCAGGTTGTTTATGGTATAAATAAAATATTTCAAATACTTGAAATAAACTTGATGATGAAAATTTTTAGATTTCACTTTTAAGCCTACTTTTTATCTCAAGTCCAGAGTAGATAAAAAAATATTGCATCTAATGAGTAGTGACATAAAAGATTTAATCAACTAATCAGATGAAACAACATGCAGGGTTCAACCAAATGTATAGACTTTCTAAAAGGGTTCAAAGCAAATTATATCACCTAAATTTGGATTAAAATCATATAATTGTCATAAAATCATAGAATGGCTTGGGTTGAAAGGCCCCTTAAAGATAATTTAGTTTCAACTCCAGTGCCATGGTGAGGGAACTTTCCACTATACCAGGTGCTCAGAGCCCCATCCAACCCGGGCTTGAACTCTTCCAGGGATGGGACATTTAAAACTTCTCTGGGCAACCTGTTCCAGTGCCTCACCACCCTCACAGTAAAGAATTTTTTCTTAATATCTAATCTAAACCTATTCTCTTTCAGTTTAAAGCCATTCCACCTTTCTCTATCACTATTTATACATACTTATAAAAACTCTCATGTCAGGCTCCCTTCAAGTACAGGAACAATATATTTAAGTCACCCTGAGGCCTACTCTTTTCAGGCTGAAGAATGCCAGCTCTCTCAGCCTTTCCTTGTACAAGATGTGCTCCATCCCTCTAATTATCTTGATGGCCCTCTTCCGGACTCACTCCAACGGGGCCATGTCCTTCCTGTGCTGGGGACACCAGAGCTGGATGCAGCACTCCAGGTAGAGCCTTATGAGAGTAGAGAGGCCTTGTAATTAATTTTCTTTAATATTAGGTGCTTAATTGCTCGTTGTCTAGGGCAAAGATAGTAATTCTAAGCATTTTCTATAGTTAATGGAGAGCAATAACCCTTATATGATTCATGATATCCTAAAACAGATCTCCAAGGGACAGACAAAGCACTCTCTAAAGGTTTTCTTTTCTCTCTACTAAATATACAGGAAAGCCAGAATGGTTTATTTTGATTTGGTAACTAACATTTAGAGATGTAATATTAGGTCATAAATATGCCAAAGAATTACGGAATTCACTGAATTAATATATGTTTTACACACCCAACAGCTCCAAAAAGCAGGTAATTTACTAAAACCATGTTTTAACTTGGAGTGAGAATGAACAATGAATCTAGATCTGAGTATCATTTCAATTCTTTCTCAGACAGATTACTCTAAATTATTCCCTTCTTAAAAAAGAAAAAAAAAAAAAGATAATTATAATAGTACAGAACACCATATCTTTAAAAGAAATGGACAGTGAACAGTATGTACCCATCCTGAAGGCGTGCTTTTGGAACCTATGTAGAGAATTAACCTTTTCCTCTTGGTTTAATCCATGTACAAATTGCAGGAAAATGTTTATCAAGCTTAAAAAATAGTAAGGCATTTGATAGATGATCTGTGAAGGATTAATGTATGAATACATGCTTCAGGGGCAGAACACCCACCATTGATTATTAGCCTTGCCTGTAAGCAAAAAGTTAAGTGTAAGCTCTCCAACCATCCAAGTACCATGTCAATACTGTTTTCACTTAAATGAACACTGTTACAGCTGTGCATGCTTGCTTTTCAGTTGTACTAGAGATTATTCCTATCCCCCTGCCTTAAATATTTTAGCATTCCCTTTATCAGAAAGACTTAAAAAATTCAATGGCTGCTTTAGGGAAGCCAAATAAAATCAACACCACAATTGAATTACAGTGGCAGAAGTCGTAATAGACATCTTTAACATAAATCTAACAAAACAAGCCCAGTGCACGAACATCAATGACTCTCTCAGGTTAGGGCTTTGTGTGGGCTGGGGGCTCTCTGGGGGCTGGGAACATGGGCAGAGGGGCCAGTCAGAGGCTGTCCCACTGCCCACCAGGAGCAGGGAAGCCAGGGAGACACCGGAGGGAGCACTGAGATCCTCTCTGGGGCTGTGGGTGGAACTCATGGCTGGGCACGGCAGGGCTGTGCGGAGCTGGGGACCGGCATCTCTGGGGCACAGACAAGTGACAACAGGGGGATGAAATGGCATCATGGGCTGTGGGTGGCTTGGGAGAGCCCCAGCAAAGGGTGGTCAGGGGATAAAATGCCTCTATATGCCATTCTCATACTTCATGGAGAACTGCAAGACAGTTAAGAAATCACTGCTTCTTGCGATGTCACTCAAATATCATTCAGCTGGACAAACAGTACAGAGGTGAAAACGGCAACCTATTATTTAAAAATGGAAAAAAAGGACAGGCAGGAAAAGACAAGATTGGTTTTTTGTGTTTTTTGTTTTTTTTTTTTAACCATGCTACACCTCGTAAACAGAGTTTCATCTTCAGCCTCAAAATTGGCTTTTTGAAAACAGTGTGGTTTTTGCACCTGTTATTTGTGGGCAGTTGAACTTGTGAACAGGGAGGTATTGTAAGCAGAAATTAATTTTAAGCTGACAGAAACAATGTGGATCTTGGAAAGTGGAGAGTGCATTGTATAATTTCATGGTCTGAACTTAATCAATATGTTTGTTAACTAAAAGTTCCAGTTGCAGAACTTTTCTTCAGTTCCACTCTTTTTGGTGTTTACCCTTCAGTTACATTTATGCAAACTGACTGAAAGTAATGGAGTTGCACAAGTGAATCCAAAGGCAATACTTGGCCTGCAAAAATCTTTATTATTGGTGATCCATGAGTCAGATAGAAGACAAATAAGCTCCCAAATCCCAGGCCTAATTTAAGGACTGGCAGTCAGAAAAGCATTTCAGTTTTAAACTGAATTAGTTTGATGGAGAAATTATGGTGGGAAAAAAACCTATTGAATGTGACAATACTATTTTTGTAGAGAGTTTATACAATAACCTTGCACTTTTAGAATTAATCACATCCTGCTGATTATTCCCTACTTGAAGACAAAATACTCCATTTTGATATTACAACTGATTGCCATAGAAATGATAATCAAGACAAGAAAAAAAACCCATAAAAAATATGATTTCTGGTTAAGTATGACCTGAAGGAATCCTTGCAAAATAAGGAATTTTCTTCCTTATAAGCATCAGTTTAAAAAAATACAAAGAACAGGAATGTTATTTTTTTACATGCAAACACACATTTATATAAATGAAGTTAAATAGTATATTTTTTGTTTTAAGAAACACAGCTCCATTTAATTGCAATGAAAGAGTCATGGGGTAGCACATTGCAATTTAATATCCTATCCAGGCAAAAAAAAAATTATAGAGAAAGCCTTAAAAGTTAGCACGCACACAGAGAAAAACAACATTCCAAATTACAAATATTTCTGCCAAAAAATGTTTTAATAAAACAGCCCAAAAAAAAATCACAATGAACCTCCCCAAATCACTACAGACGTGTTTATAACATGAACCATAAATGTTGTAAGGTTTTTGCATTCTTCTTGTCTTTGTCTTAAAAATGAGAATATATAGTTAAAATTTTTTCACATAATTAAATATTTCTGGTCTTAGTAGACATTGTGAAGGAGAGGAATAAGTTATGAAGATGCTTTGGGCTATTTTATCATCTTTTATAATTGAATATTTATTTAAAATCTGTTATATTTAAATTTAAAATCTGTTATATTTACACAATCAGAGAATAATTAATTTAATTAATTGTGAGTTGGGAGGGACACACAAAGATCATTGCATCTATCTCTGAAGTGAATGGCCCATACAGGGACCAAATCCATGGCCTTGGTGTTATCAGCACCATGCTCTAACCAACTGAGCTACTCTCAGGGTCAGTGCTAACTGTACCTGGCTAACAAAATCAGGTTTATACACTGTATAAGGATTAAACAGGGCTTAAAAATATTATATACCCCGTATGAAAGTCAAGCATAAGCTACAATTGAAATATGACTCCACAACCTATTCATTCTCTTGAGAGAATCATGGATTTTCTGGAGATTTTTATACCTTTCTGTAGGCTGTAAGAGCAATTAAAGAAAGGGAATAGTCTACAGAATATACAGTAGTCAGGACATTCAATCACTCTTTGTAAACTCTCTAAACTTTAATGTGATAGCTTATCATTGTGTTTTTTTTATTGTCATGTAAGGGACAAATTGGAAGGTATTTTCACCCAGTCATACCTAGCCTAATGAAGACAGTATTTTCACAGAAGAGTTTGGTTCCTCAAGTTTTCCAAATGAGATAGAAGACAAATTCTCAAATATCCAGTATAATAATGTTCATTGCTCGTAGCTTTTGGTATGGGTGTGCATTTCTTTTCATTACATATTCTGTTCATTGTCCTGAAAATTATTATTTCTCCTTTTTATTATACTCCTTGAAATAATCTCTCTTTATTTCACTATTATAATGATTTCTTCCCTGGGCAAGTAATACTTTCTTTGTGGATTCCTAAGATGACAATGACAAGCTTCTGCAAAGCATATTTGAGATACATCCATTTTTCACTCCTATTTTCACATTCTCATTAGAGGGTAATGCTGAAAGTTGTGTCACTGCTCTATTCCTTTATTTATTTGCCCAACCTATCACTTGAGGGTTTGTTATGCAGTACTCATATGATCACTAATAATTTTCCAGCTGAAATTGGAAAATTAAACATGTTGAAGAATTTATTCTTTATAAGAGAAGACAAAAAAAAAAACACCCACAAAACAAAACCTAAACAAAACTATTGTCTCTGAATGAATAATGAACTACACAGTAAAAAATGTACAATTATTGTCTGGCAAAGCAGTACTGGTGATTAGCTCCATACATTCAGAAAAAAAAAAAATTATGCTGCTGATGGATACAGGTCATTACATATATTAGTGTAAGAGCCAGAGAGTCTCCCAGAACAAGATATTAGATGTGTAGTATGTGTTCAGACAGCAGCAGTGGTGAAGCTTTTCTTTAGTGAGTAACTAAAATTGATATAAATTAGAGAATTAAATTAGAGCTTCACTCTAGGATTCTTTTTTCTATTTTTTTGTGGCAAGCATAAAGTATGTTTCCTAATGAAGTGAAAACTCATGTCAGAAGGGTAATATCATCACTGGCATGCATAAAATTATTTCAGGACAAAGAAAAAATCAGTTAAAATTTCCAATCTGTGAAAGTTGGAACTAAATTCTAGATTTACTTTTCTTGCCTGGAAGAAAAAAAAAAAAAATTAATTTATGATCCCAAAACCACATCTGTTAAGCAAACCCTGATTTTATGAAACCTGCATTAGATTTCATGAAAAACATATTTCTTTTTTTCCCATACTCTAACACTGTTTTCAATACTTCAAGGACTAGCATGCTAAACTGAGAAGGCCTGAGATGAGTCAGATTATTCAATTTGTACATATGCAACCTTCTGTGTACATAGTTGTTGAAACTAAACAGACAGAAGAGATATTTTTGTTTTGTTTACAGTACAGCAGGTGAATTATTAAGAAACACTGATCAAAAAGATTTAATGGTCATCAAGGGAATTTTGGGTTAAACAGATCCTTACTAATTAAAAGAAAAATCTTCTTAATTATTGGGTTTTACATGTCTTAGATCTATGACCTGATTCAAACTCACACTGACCTTCATGATCTGACATACAGCTGTTACAACTAAAGATATGAAAAGGAAATGAAGCACTGAAAGATGGACGATAAAAAAGATATAAATACAGGACAAGGTGTAAAAAACTTTACAGTGGAAGAAAGTAGGTTTAAATTACATATTGGGAGGAAATTATTCACTGTGAAGGTGGAGAGGCACTGGTTGCCCAGGGAAGTTGTGTTTGTCACATCCCTGGAAGTGTTCAAGCCAGGCTGGATGGTGAGCTGGGCAATCTAGTTCAGCAGAAGGTGTCCCTGCTCATGGCAGGGGGCATTTGAACTGGATGGTCCTTAAGGTCCCTTCCAAGACAAAGCATTCTGTGGCTCTGTGGTTCTGTGAAAAGGCTTCTAAAGAAAAGCAAATAAAATGCCTTCTTTTCAGCACATTAAGGAGAGCTTACAGATTGAGTTGCAGAAAATCTTTCATTTAAATACTTACATCAATAAAATTTTCAGTCACCCAAAACCTCCTTGCTTTCAACATGTGATAATAAAGAAGAAAAATATATTCTTTCCTGCTGGATATTTCAAGCTAAGAAATAGACTGGGCCTTAACAAAACTTTAAGATAAACTGTTTTCACTTGAGTCTACTTTTAAAAAAAATGGTGCTCATGAGTCCTTGTAGAATACCGTCTTCTCAAAATTGCAGTGAAAATATTAAACATTTAATATTAGATGATGTAAGACAGGGATAATATGATAAAATATATCCTTACCACATTAAGAATAACTTTATACAAAAATGCTCTAGCTTTATTGATGTTCATCACTATAATAACTAAACCTTGTGCTATAATTTGAAGTCCATTTAAGCAAGACATTCCACTTACCCTTGTTTGTTTGTTTGTTTGTTTGTTTGTTTGTTTTTTTACTTTCATTTCCCTCTTTTTTAATGTGACAGCACAAATGTTTGACCCAACTTAGAGGCAAGATATCTACCTGAAAAGAACTTAGAAAATAAACCCTCTTGGATAAATCAATGTTCCTACTTAAATCAGCATCAAGCTGCAAACAGCTCTGTGGAAGAGCTCTATACATAGGTATAGGACAGAGTTGGAAGAGAGATCTTTGGTAGCAGTGTTACCTTTCATATATGCCAACCTGATACATCCTTCCCAACACAGGCATTGTTTGCCTTTTAGATTTACCAAAATATCCTTTCACCTATTGATTAAACTCACAGCTAGACCTTTACATGGCAGTTGAATGACATCCAGTTGAATGAATTTTGTTGGAGCTGTGTTGATTTAAGTAAAATTCACAGATTAAGAAGATCCACAGAGTTTTACAACTGAAAAGTGTTGGCCCAGGTTTTAAGTAGATTTTTGTTTTGTTTAGTTTTTTGTTTTGGCATTTTGCCAGTTTCTTTGGGGCTTTTCCCAAGTGTTTTATTTGTCTGTCAAAGAATCCTCTGTCCAACAGCTACTCAGAATCTCCACTGTAATAGTCCCTGACTAAAAGTCTCACACATTATAGAATTAATTAAATCCTTAGGAAAACAGAGATGTCTTTGAAACATACTTTGATATACAGCAACTTATCAGCTCTTAAATTCTAAAAATGTCTCTTTAAATTTACAAACATTTTATATTAAATCTATACGCATTTTATAAGGACTGTATCAGTACATACAGTCTGTAAGACATTAACTTTTACATTTTAAACATATACTTGTAAGAATTATTTTAACACACTGTAATTTACCTTTACTTTCACATTTTAAACATGTACTTGTAAGAATTATTTTAACACACTGTAATTTACCTTTACTTTCACATTTTAAACATGTACTTGTAAGAATGATTTTAACACACTGTAATTTGCCTTTGATTTTGAACTACAAACTGAACATGTTTTACTGTAGTTCTGTATCCAAACATGATGTTCTGTGGGCCTCTATTAGTTTTGAAGGGTTTCCATGGAAACTGGAGAGAAAGAAAAAGGAGGAGAATACTTTTGCAAGCTTTACCACAGAGAGTTACATCCTCTTCCACTTTTTGGGGAAAGAAATCGGTGACTGAATGACAAAAATGTATTTTTAGAAATAGGCTATAGTACAACATTTTTGGCAAGATGGAAGGTATGAATGATTTATGCTGGATTTGCATTACAGGCTTCTGTTTTTATACTAAGACCATGAATGTCACTGATAATGGGAGTTCAAGCTGTCTGAAATTTTTATCAACCTACATCCCCAGCACAAATGGGGCATGAGAGTGAAAGATGAACCTATGAAATTGTGCTGTGTGATGAGACATCAGAAAGCTGCCAGTTCTGAAAAGAATCAAATATTAATCTTCTTGATGAAATACTCTCATCTTACAGAGAATTTTTGGCCAGATCAATGTGGATTAAAATTAAAATATAGATGAAAATCTTAGTGTAAGTTCCAAATTTATAATGCTATTTGACAAATAAGTGTGTGAAAAAACCCCCACAATTGTAATAAAAAAGAAGAATTTCCTGGATTCTAAATAGAGCTTAGAAATAAAAATTATGGTGTTTTTGTTAATGTTTTAGGCTAACAAGTATTAAAAACAAAACAAAACAACAAACAAAAATATGCCCACAAACAAAAAAGACCCAAAAATTTTTACAAATGAGCAGAAATTTGACAGTGATATAATGTGTCAATTGGTATTACTTCCATTGGACAAATTTAGTGATACTTTACAAAGAACATAATCTGGGGATATAAAATAGTATAAGTAGGTGAATGCTCTGACCACTATTTTATATATGCTCTATATATTTACTAAGTATATTTTAGATAGATGCCCTGACTTTATCTTGAACTGATGATTACATATTTATTGATAAAAATCAAGTTAATTTATATCACAATTTTATGTATTTGCTGAGACTTAGTGGGGCCTTTTAGTCTGCAGGTTGTACAGGAAAGAGATTTTATCCATTCACTAGAAACCTTCCAAACACAGGTACAGGTGTATTTAATTTTTCTTTTTTTTTTCTACAGATAAGAAGAAAAGCAATTATATTGTTAAAATAAAGAGAAGATAAACAAATCTGCGGCACCCACTGTTTTCCCATCTAAATTTAACAAATTATCATGTGATTAGAAATTACCATGTACTAACTGAAGATTTAAGTTCTCTGTCTTCTGCTATAGGTTGAAACTTTTTTTAAAGATCCAGGAAAAATTGCAGTGTTGAGATGCTCATATTTTACAGGTTTGACTGGAGATCTGCAGTATCATTAAGTGTTAAAGTTCTTAATCAAGGCTCAAGTGATTGGAATCAAAGCTCTGACACTATTAAGATCATCATTAAAACTTACCTTTTACAAATCAGGATTGTTTTTATGTAAGCATAAAACACATCTTGAAAGTGCTTACCAGAGATAATTTGTCAGTCAATTATGTGCATTGTTTAATTACTTTTCAATTACCATGCTACTAGGATAAATTTAAATATTCATGCTGAGAGTATGGGTTGCAAAGAAACAAAAAGGAAAGTAAATAATTATTTACCTGTTATAATTCTGCAGGGGAAAGTATGCTAGATTAAGTATGAGCAAGTTTCTGTGTAGCAGAAGATAAACTAAGGCACTTAAGAAATATCCTATAAAAAATTTAATTGACTGCTTTGGTACATATCAAAGTGAAAAGACATTTGAAGTTATATTTAATAATAAAGGTAGTCTGTGTATTCTCATTAGTTATATGTGTTATGCATCATATGGGCAATATGCATTAGGAAAAAATTTTAATTTAAAATGATGCAAAGTCATCCCAGTGGAAACAGAGACATTGAAAAGATTATTAAGCTATTGAAAACTGTTCAAGTACTAAATTTTAAGATGAAAAAATATAAAAGATCAGTATGCAATGATGGCTGTTGTGCAAAATAGACTCTAGTGCCCAATACTGTTACTGTTGTTGTCTGCAACTTTCACGTAAAGACAAAAATCTTACAATTCTAAGTTATTCAGGTAAATTACCTAGATATTCTAAGGTTTTTTTCCCCTCCATTTGTAAGGCAAACAATTTTTCCAAATTATATGAATTGATCTAACATTACTGAGCTGATGTCAATTTCCATTGCCAGGGAAGAGTGCGGAAGCATTCAGACACTTTTGAGATGATGAAAGGGCTGTACTGCCTTCCCCATTCTAATCAGGAGACAATATTCTTCTGATTAGACAGCATTTGTCCGGAGAAACATCTTGCAGTTTTAGTCATCAAAGCACTTATTCCTGAATAAAAATAATACTTTGAAGAAAAGAATCTTAACCATCCATATAATTCATGCTGGAAATAAATAATATGTTACATCATATAAATTCTCCTTATACTATACTAAAAAAAAATGAGGATTTTCAGTGAAAGGAAGTTCCACATATAAAAATAATTTTTCTTATGCAATTCGACTTTCTTGAAGGTGGCTATACAAGTTATTCCATTTTTTGTAAAGATAATATGGTACCACATACACTAAGGGTCTCCTTTATCTTTGGTAATACCATAACAATCATTCTAAGATGCAATATGAGTACTTCAAATTTCATGTTTCTAACAGTTACAGGAAAATTTCAGATTAGGCAATTTGATCCTAAAAGAGTTAAAATTTAGTTACTTTCAAGTGTGATATTTTAAATAGACTACAATGTGGTATATAAACCTTTAGAGACTAGAAAGCTTTGGTTTAGATGACATCATTTAGCTTACATTTGTTTCATACAGAATGTAATATCATTAATTGCACATGCAGGAAAAGGGGTAAGCAATAATTGTTTTGACACATATTTTAAAATTGTTATAAGACAAAAAATTCTGGTATAAATTGTATCCAAGGATCCCATAAATTGTCATTAATGCTGATATATTTTTTCCTTAGTATTGACAGTATTCATTAATATTTTAGGTAAGTAAAAAATCAAACAAATAGTTGCTTAAAAGAAAAATTCCTAGCATTTTCTCCTATATATTCACCTAGTAATCCTAAGAAAATAACTGTTGGAGTAAATGGCCCAATATATGCAATTCAATCATTTATTGTGAAAAAAATATTAAAAAATCAGCAGTGCAATGTTCAACCAGGTGTGCTTGGGTTATTTAACTTACTGAAAAATACAGAACAAAGCTCCTCCAGTACCAGCAAAAAGCTAAGACACAACTAAAATACATTTTCAGAAGAGAAAGGAAAGATAGGTGGGGGTTTTCTTGTTTGTTTGGTTTTGTTTTCTTTTTAAAGAGTGATTAGACTAGAAAATTGGCCACTTTGTGATTTTCAACCAGTGGTAACAGATGGCTAAGTTAGTGATGAACCACTGAGGGGGCTGAAGAGTTGATAAAGGACACTGACTGAGAGAATGTATCCTCAAACTGGCAGAATGCCTAGTAAAAGCAGTGACCCAACACTTACATTAAGTCTTTGAAATATTAAGTGGACATATACATTCAGAATGATGGGGGAGGAAAGAAGGGGGCAAGGAAGCTTGCACAGCTGATTTTTTTTTTCAGAAAGTTTTCAGATAGAAATAATTTCTTCTCTGTGGTTATAATATAAGGTTACTTCAGTCATCTGAAAGGTAAAGAGACTGGCATTGCTGGTTTTCATTACCCACTTTGGTGGAGCATTTAAAAAAAAATCTGTGGAAAATGTCCTCAATTTGAAGTTAAAGGTCTAGAAGAATATAAAGAAGGTTAATTTTCCACTGCAGATTAAATACAGGCTTAGATCATAGGACTTTTAAATTATGAACTATAATGTTCTATCTCTGGCACTAGATACTTCCACCATTTCTCTTATTTGCTGTTTTCTACAGCCACTCTACTAATACAAATAGCTGGGCTGAATAGAATCACCCAAGACAAGCACCTTTATAAATCACAGTGCTGAGTGCCCTTGGCTAACAATGCCTCAGCAGACAGATGCACGTTGTCTCAGAACTCAGTAATTTCAAAAATGTGTTTTAGACAAGCGGTAGCTCATACCTACTACAGTTATCTAAAGTAGTATCATATTTTCCATAATGTAGTTAATAGTTTGTTCCCTTTGGTTATTTGGCTGGTATAATTAATGTGTTGGGTTTACATGGCAAAGTCTTTGTAGTGGGGGATCTGAAGAAGTGCCCTCTGTGAGAGGACACCAGAAAGTTGTTCCCATGTCAGGCAGAGCCAGTTCTAGACAGCTCCAACAGAGACCTGTTGCTGGCCAAAGCTGAGCCCATCAGTGATGTTGGTACTTTGGTACTGTCTGTCATAATACACTCAAGAAAGGATAAAAGGTGTTGCAGAATAGCAACTGAGATAGAGGAGGTAGAAAATGTGAGAGAAAATATTTAGAAGACTCTGAGGTTGATGCCTTGAGAGGCTTCCCAGAACAGAGTCCAGACAGTTTTAAAGGAATAAAATAGGTATTTATTAAAATGCCTTCAAAGGATACACCTTGAGCAGTACAAGGGCTCGACCGTGGCTCCACCCAAGAGGGACACTGGGTCACGAGTCTTCACACTTTTGGCATGAAACTTGTAATTTTTGATCCATTCACATATTGAGGTTAATTTTCCAATTACAGCTACAAGTTATGAAGTCCAATCCTCCCAGATTGCTCTCCTCAATTCGCTGTTGTTTACACTTTTTGGGCCTAAAGCTGCAATGGTGTCTTTGGTTCTCGGGCTGGAAAAGGATTGTTTTGTCTAACTAAACTGTCACGACAACTTGCTAACACTTTATATGAAGTTCAGAGTTATATACTAATGCAGTACAGAATCTGGAAAATATGAAAGCTGAAACTTAAGGTACCAAGGTCAGTGAAGAAGGAGAGGGAGAAGTTGCTCCAGCTGCTGAAGCATACATTTCTCTTCAGCTTGTGCTGATGGCCGTGGTGAGGCAGCTGTGTTCCTGAAGTCCATGGAGAGCCAAGGTGAAACAGATTTTCACCTGCAGTCCATGGAGGACCCCCTGCTGGAGTGGATGAATGTGCCCTGAAGAAAGCTGCAGCCTCAGAAGGGCCCCAATGGACCAGAATCCCGCAGCCCTATGAGGATCACTGGAGTAGTCTGTTCCTAAAGGACTCCACCCTCTGGAAAGGACTCATGCTGGAGCAATTTGTGAAGTCCAGTCCATTGAGAGAACCCATAAAATTAATGAAGGAAAGTCTTCCATAGGAGGACTCCATGCTGCAACCGGGTAAGAGTGTGAGGAAGAAGCAGCATCTATTCTATTATCTCATTCCTTCCTGCCTTATATGTGTCCTTGAATGTTCTGTCACCAAGTGTGTAGGGGATTGATCTAGACCCTTACAACTTGAATTTGAGTGAGTGAGTGTTTCTTTTTCATAAAGATTGTCAATATATTTGCAATTATTTCCTGGCTTCTGCATATCCAGTCTCTAATGCATCAATAACTCTTGTGATGTGGAAAGAGAAGAATCAAGTAGTATACTTGGAGAGATATTAAAAAAAAAAAAGCTTATGATATTAGAGTAAATTATGTCAAATTTTCAGCAATTATAACAAGTACTTAAACTTTTCAAGCTAATCATTCAAATTAATTTGCTTTCCTCTAATTACTCATTTGCATTGTTTAGACACCATTTAGTAATCTTTCATGACTCTGTTTTTGAGTGGAGAATCTCAGATAATTCACTATGGTTCAGGAAATTCACTAGAGACTTGAGAATATTATATTACTGTTGAATTGGGTGTCTTTCCCCTAGGCATACACTTATTAGGCGTACACTTATGAAGAAATTACACCTTTTTTGATTGATTATTGGGAATATTAACGACTACTGAGTTTCTGATAAAAAAAGACATGTCTGTCAGAAAGGAAATTAATGCTTAAATCGACTTGGTTTTGTTTCCAACTGTTTCTGCTCAGTTTACATTAGATCTTTCAGAGTAAAATATAGGTCAACTACTAATAAAGAGGAAATATGATTTCATATTACCCACAATACATTGCTTATTATAAACATGCAAAATAACTTGTCACAGAAACCAAATCTTGTTTTTTATCATTTGACTTCTAAATTATGTATAACACTGTTTATTTGTATTCAGATATACAGATACTAGCATGAATTAATTAAATCAATCTACTCAATGGAAGAAGTAAATATGCCATTGGAAACAAAGTAAACATTATTGATTTGTAAATATACTTGATTCACCACGATGACCAAAATTGTGGGGTTCAATCTGCAAGGTGTTTTTCTTTCCTTTGCTTTATGTAATCAAAAGGTATGTTCAATGAAGAAAATAATCTTTCTGTAGGAATTCAGAACAAATAGAATTTTGAGTGTCCAATGGCTTGGAAAATGTTACTATCTGTAACTACATAGATTCATGAATAAAAGTGTATGTTTGTATATATGTGTGTGTGTGTATGTAAAGTTTTTCTCAATTATTCTTTCTTCATTGAGGAAAATACTAGTAAGGAAAACACTACGTTCAGTATCTTTACAGCACCATCTTTAGAGAGATCAGTGATTACACTCTTTTACATTTTTTTTATTGGCACGTACAAGTATGCTTTTATGTCATAAGTGATATTGTTGTCTTTCTTTTAGAAAGAGATAGCTGAAACATAATTGTTAATATTCATATTCCAGTGATAAAACTTGTCCTTTAGACTGGGTAGGCAGGTGAGAAATAGATAGAAATGTAACAGAAGTGTTTACAGAAGAAAATTTTTTTAAAAATCACCCTAATGATTTTGGACCGACAACATAAATATTACTTTTTATTTTGATTTAACAATTAATTTAATTCAATAAAATATATCTTGGCTATTCTAATGGGTCTTTAAGACTTACACATGCAATTGNGTTATCCATCTTGCATGCAATTTTAGGGTGTGGATTTCATACGGATTTCATACAGCAGTATCAAGAATATTTGACAGGAATTTTATACATAAGGAATCTTATAAACCAATTCATGTACATGTTGTTTTGTCAAATGACAGGTTAAGAGTTTCAAAATTACTTCTAAGAAATAATAATAAATACTAACTTTGCAAGAGTTTGCAATTAAGAGATGAAGAAGTTCTGCAGTCACTTTGCCATTGCTCCTTCTACCACAATAAAGGAAGATGTGCCAGTTCCCTCCTCTTAGCATGTAGTTACACCTGGCTTTTGCCAAAAAAATATGTATAAATATATACAAATTGCAGCTCTTCATGAACATGAATAATGTGAATGAGGTTAAGAGTTTATCCAGTGGTTCTAAATCCAAAGAACATCAATTGCCTGCACAAACTCAAGATAAGACTTTGCAAGGTGTGTGAAAATATGTTCTTGGGTGCACTAAGTAGGGAAAAAGATGAATATATTTTCTTAAGCAATATCTTTTTATTGAAAGTGCAATTGCTATCAGGAGTCAGCAGTGTTCAAGGTATTTATAACAGACATAAGTAACACAAATTTCAAACTTGCATATATATTTGTCAAAATATGATACCATGAAAGAAAAGTAAATCATATATAGTAAAAGAAGCTACACATAAACCAGCAAAGTAATTTTTATTAACAATAAGAAAAGACTGAGAGAAAAAGGAAATTGTATTACAGTTCTGTGTAGCTTTACTGTGTCTCTCCCAGTTCAGTGCTCTGAAAGTAGCATTGAAGGTCAATATAGCAATTTCAAGATACTGGATTTTATCTTTGTGAAGGAACAGATAATGCTATATTCCTCTTTAGAAGGAGTGAAATTATTTTTTAGACTGGAACACATTTTTTATATTTTATAAATAGAATACAAATTGCGAGTTTCCTTTAAAGTAAGAATAAAATTCTAGTGTTTTGTAAAATTTGAGATGCCAATTGATTTATTATATATTCTAAAAATTTCTTGTATTCAAGTCAACAGTTTTATTACTGTCCTCCTAATCCAAAAAGTTATGAAGACTACAAGATCCACAATAGAATAAGAAAATGTTCTCCATTGAAAACACATTAAGAATATGACCTTGATTTGGATTCCCTTTGCTGTTAATGAGTGACACAGATGCTCAGTAAAGGAAAATTGTACTTCTCCTCTTAAATGTAAAGTGCAAAGGAGGCTACCTCAGTGCACAGGTAGTGGGTGTCCTTGGAAGATGAGATGAATAATCATGTTTCTGTAATTTAATAGCTGAAATAATGCTAATAACAATTAAACATCTGTTCACAGTAGAAATCAGGCAATTTATAACACAGCAATTTTCCATGCCTGCTTCCATCTACTCCCTGACAGAAAACTGGGTACTTTAATTTTTGGATTTTAAGGCCAACATCTGGTGTGGATGTTGGAAATGTAGCTGACTTTTTCATTTCATCCAATTTCTGTTATATTGAACAGTACAGGTAGCTGAAATGATATATCTGAAGCAATTCAAATGATATTTATGACATGTGTAAACCTGGCAATGCAATGTTTCCCAGGATGTCCCAGGTATGAAGATATTTTCTTCCAGTTCTACAGTTCTCAAGCACGTTTTCCTGTTTGAAGTAGTGGACTCAAGAATGTGTTTTTTGAAAAGGACATTGCTTTTGGTTGAAATATAGAAACAGTCTGTAATTACCCTTTGGTCTTCATGGTTTCTTTGGAGGGCATTTAGAGAGTTCTAAATTCACTCCAGTGAATCTTCACATATGGTATCACTGTGGATGACTCTTCACACAATTCATGTGTGAACTGCTTTTCTAATTCTGGATCAGCCATGTCCATCAATGGTGCTAATAGGCCTGCATCTATTGCCTCTGTGATTAATCATTCTAATTGCTTAAAAGTTCTCATTGATGCAAATTTAAATTTGTCCAACTGCAGTCTCCAGCTTTTTGCTTAGGTTGTGTTTTCCTTTGTTATAGTTCTCCTTATGCACACTATTTCAGATTTGTCAAAAATATTTTGAAACTGACTTTCTTCAGATTCCATTACAAAAACAGTAACAAAAAATTACTTGAATGGAAGAGAGAAAAACCTTCTTAATATTCCTTCAGTGTATATACACCACTATGTCTATTCTCATGTAAGTGTAGACAGAAAAATTTTGCCAGCCTCAGAAACATATCTGCTCTGGAGTGAAAAAAAAGAAATATTAATAGCTTCTGGGAACAATCAGAATCAGAAATGAAGGACATGCTGAACTTCTCTGTAGCTAGCAAAGTTGAATATGAAAAGACAAGGTATGTTATCCACATTTATTGTTCTCAGACATAAGAACAATGCTCCTAACCTGGCTTTGAAGACAGTGAAATCTAAGTAATAAAGACTTTGGAAACAACAGATTGTCTTCTCTGTTAATGTCTTCAGTTAGAAAACTGATCCCAGAGAAAAGAGGATAATTTCACTGCATTAATCAATATTTTCTGTATTGCTCGGTTTAATTGAGCATTTTGATTTTAGATATATTTAGATATATTAAGTATATATTTCTGTCTTGAAAATTCTTTTTGAGTTCATTTAGTTGAAAGTCACTCTATCTATAGTGTTCCAATATTAGAAATGAAATCTGAAGACTTGAGAATAGAATTTTCACTGTTCTTGTCCGTTTTTAGTGTTTAATTCCTGAGCATGTTCTGCTTTAAGAGACAATAGTAATTCAGAGAATGGAAGTGGAAGAAATGGGGGGAAAAAACTGAGGACACTAGTTAGAGAAGGAGCTGGAAGTGGAGAGTCATTGTGTTTTTTAGTACAACTCACATTTCAGAGCTTAGTTAACCATTTATACAACACCTCTTCAGGCCATTGCATGTACGAAGAATCCTGCACAGCTTAAATAAAAGAGAATCCGTATATTAAAACAAACCAAAACAAATCAAACCAAACCAAAACAAAAAAACCCACAAACAAACAAAAACTAAAAACTAAAAACCAACCAAAAACCTGTTTTAGGTATAAACTGTATCTCAACATAATCTCTTAATATGACAAGTAAGAAGAAAATTAATACAGTTGGTTGTTCAGCCATATGAGAATTGGACTAGATGATCCTTCTGGTTCTCTTTCAACTCAGCGTATTTTGTGATGCTGTGATATTTTAACAGGAAAAAAAAAGTTGTCTGGGCCATGCATGCTTCATACTATAAGTTACAAAGTTATATAATGTAAGTCAGCATAGTTCATGTGCAGACAGCCCATCAAATATGGCCCACAGACTTTTCCATTCATCTGACTTTATTCTGTAGGATACTGAGTAGAATTTTTCAAGCCAGGACCAACTGAAACAACTGGTTTTCTTGTATGTGCTAGAAGCCCAAATTAGAAAACTAGACTGTTACACATGCTGTATATGGAAATGAAAGTTATTGAGGAATATGAGACATATTGAGGAATATGAGACAGTCATAGTCTTGCTTCCTCAGGGGAGGTCCTCCACTAATTGCTGCTGTATAATGAGAGCTAGCCCAAAGCTGGTTCTTAAATCTGCTTCCTCTCTCTGCAGTTTATAAGTTTGGGTCTTGCTGACATAAAAATACATCTGTGTTGTGAGCAAAACGAAGAAAATAATCTCTACAGCTCTTACAGCCTTTCTCTGCTGAAGGATAGGTTTTGTGATTTAATCCCAGTAGGAAGGCAAACATCACACAGACCCTTGTCCACTCCCCTGCAGTGCAGTGTGGGAGAGATTAGAAGAATAAAAGTGAGAAAAACCATGGGTTGAGGTAATGACAGTTTGACAGGTAAAGGAAAATCTATGCTCACAAGCAAAGCAAAATGAGGAGCTCATTCATCCCTTCCCATCGACAGGCAGGTGTTAAGCCATCTCTAGAAAAGAAGGGATCTATCTCATGTAACAGCTACTTGGGATGACAAATGCCATCACTTCAAACGCCATCCTTTTCTTCTTTGCTCCCCCAGCTTTTTTTGCTGAGTATGATGCCATATGGTCCAGGATATCCTTTTGTCCAGTTGGAGTCAGCAGTCCCAGCTGTGTCCACTCCCAACTTCCCTTATACCCCTGGCCAAATTATTAGTGAAGCAGCATGACAAACAGAAAAGGCCTTGATGTTGTGTTGGCGCTGTTCAGCAATAACTAAAAAATTATCAACACTGTTTTAATCAAAAATTTAAACCACATGAGCTTCTGTGACGAAAATTAAAATCAAGCCAGTCAAATGCAGTACAACAGGACAGGGGACCTCAGCTTTGATCAAAAAGAATGTCAAGCTGCTAGCAGTATTTCGGACATCAATAGTACTTTTTTAGATAATTGTACAATACTTAGCAGAATAGACTTAGAATCTGAGCAGATGTGTAGAACTAATGTACATTTTACAGAACACTGTTTTGAAGATTTTTTTTTTTAAGGTAGACACTGCAAACATTATGAAAAACAGCCTTTGTATGAACTGGAACATTTCTCAAACAGAGAGATACAAATGTGTAACCGATTACCATTAATATTTTCTATGCTGATGTTCCACACCTAATCCTGGCTCCTGTCCTAAGCTTTCTGCCTCTGTATTATAGCAGGAACCAAGCACAGAGTTGACTCCCTGTTCAACACTTTCACTGGAGAGGAATCCTGTACATCCAAAAGAGAGACCAAACCAAGAAAGTCAGATTACCTGAGTATAGACTTTCCACATGAGTTAAAACTACATGAAGAGAGACTTCAGATTCAGTTTACTTGACAAATGGTTTAACTTACACAGTTGAATGAATGCTGTTTCTGTAGGTGTGAAATAATTTGGACAGAGGTCAAGGGAGAATTCTCCTAGTGGTCTGAACAATTGATATGATCAGTTTTTGGTGATGCTGTCATAAATAACCAAAGCAAAGGCACATATCTCAACAATATGCAAAGTGAAGGGCAGATTGCTGTGCATTTTAGCCTTCAGAGTTTCCTCTTTGTGAATGTTAACATTGAAATTGCAGTCTTTGGGAGGTGTTATCAGTGGCATGAGTCTAAAATTGGAAAGTCATAATTCCTTTTCCATTGTTTTTACTTCAATTAAAAAAAAAAAAAGAGGAGATTCGAGGAGATTCGAGAAGAGAAGAGAAGAGAAGAGAAGAGAAGAGAAGAGAAGAGAAGAGAAGAGAAGAGAAGAGAAGAGAAGAGAAGAAGAAAAAGAAAAGAAAAGAAAAGAAAAGAAAAGAAAAGAAAAGAAAAGAAAAGAAAAGAAAAGAAAAGAAAAGAAAAGAAAAGAAAAGAAAAGAAAAGAAAAGAAAAGAAAAGAAAAGAAAAGAAAAGAAAAGAAAAGAAGAAAAAAGAAAAGGTAAAAGAAAATAAAAACAAAGCTATAAAGACAACAAATTACTTTCTGTTCAGTACAACTACTAAGCATGAACCTCAAACTGGACATATATGGCCCATGGGATATAATTAAAATGCAATTACTATACAGAAGCATTATTAGATGTCATTGTTAATTGACTGTACAAAGAATTTCTAATGATCTGCAATGTGTACTGTGGTAATAGGTCTAAATGGACAATAATTTAAATTCTGTGATTGTTGAAGATGGTGAGTAAAAAAAACCCTACAGCTCTGCATCTAGAAGTGGAAGCAAAAGTGCTTTCATTCAAAAAGCCTTTTGATTATCAGATGGGATGAGCTAAGCAACATCCTGGTTTTGGCTGGGATAGAATTAATTATTCTTAATATCTGTTACAGTACACAGTTTGAATACAGTGACAATAATGTGGAAAACACACTGATGTTTTAGTTGATACTAAGTAGTGTTTACTCAAGGTCAAGAACTCCCCAGTTTCTCATGTTGTGCCAGTGAGGAGGTGCACAAGATGCTGGCAGAGGACATGTCTGGGACAGCTGACCCCACCTGACCAAAGGGACTTTCTGTACCATACAGCACTTAGTTATATAAAGCTGGGGGAAGGGGGAAAGGGAGAGCATTCTTAGGGATGTCATTTGTCTTCCCAAGTCACCCTTACACCCTTACATGTGATGGAGCCCTGTTTTCCGGGGAACAGTTTGTCCATGAGATGTGGGACATTAATTCCTTATTTTGCTTTTTTTACATGTGAAGCTTTTGCTTTACAGGTTAAAATTTTGATTTTGATTTCTGCTGAGCTTTGTGAGAATGCTTGCGAAAGGAAGCTTCACAGATGATCAGGTAAAGACCTAAGATCGATGCAATTGTCAATATCTTGGCTGTAATATAAAAACAGAGAAATAGTGTTTACTAAAATTAGGGAAATTATTCACTTTGTCCAAAGCTTCCCAGAAGAGGCACTCATAATCACTTTTAATTGAGGCAGTCTATAACAGTATGGATGGGTAAAAATTTTCAATGCCAACTTTCTATCTTAATCTAAATAATTTCTGGGTTTTTGGCAATAATTTATGCATTTTTTGGAAGGTAATATATTTGTTTACATCAAAAAGAAATACATTCAGGTAAATATCAGTAATCACTTATTCACTTGAGGCTTTACATGATGGACTCTCAGAGTGGAGGCTCTTGTCAGAAGACTCCTGTCTTTGAAAAATCTCTTAGCACAGGAAAACATGTGTAGAGCAGATTGGCTGGAACCTGCAAACATTTTCTTCTTCACTTGAATTCACAAGTTAATATACAACAGACCTCTGTAAATAGCTCATGTAAACATGTGCCTTGGAGAATGTTTTCACATCTTATAGTTCCTGCAGGCTTCTGCTAAAATAAAGGGATGGAAAGGTTAATATGGACATTTGATGGAATACTGTGGACTGGACAGAATATTTGAACTAGATGGAATATTTGCTCTTCGAAAATTTTATTCCTCTTACTTTCAAATCCCTGTGATTCATAAAGTAAAGAGAGAAGTGTGTTGGACTGGTCATCACAGAGAAACAAACCTATCCTAATGGGGATCAAACTGTCAGGAAAACTAACTTCTAATATGTAGAGATGCAAGGTATGAATTCTGAACCTCTTTACTTAGCAGGTGTAACTCAAGATGACGCGCTGCCCCGTGTCCAGCTAGCTCAAATGAGTCAGGGCAGCGGCCGAGTGTGGCCGGACCCGCTCAGTCCCTCACCAGGGCTTCGCGGATTACCGGTTCCTCCCACGCCCCTTCTTCCAAGGGACGCAGGCGGCGGCAAACAAAGCGTCGAAGAACAGCGCGTGATGCGAGAATGAAAGGGAAGAGCCACTCTGTAGATAGGAGCAGGTAGAGGTTTAATGAAGGTTGGGAGCAGGAGTCGGGGTCCCACAGAGTGACCAGGATTGGGTGTTAAACACAGGCTTTTAAAAGGGGGTGGTTACACAAGGCGGGGTCATAACAGAACCAATGGGGTATCACGGTAGGTGGAGCAGGGGGTGGTAACATAACGTAGGATTGGATGGGTAAATGGCGTGATTTACACAAACCAATAAGGAAGGGGAAATATATGACAAGCAGGGAAGGTTCTAGAAAAGGGGCAAGGATAAAGGGTGGATTGACAATCAAAAAGGTGGGAACAAGGAGGGATTACAAACCTAATATGGGAGTGGGAAGGTTCTTGGGGCAAACCAACTAAAGGGGAGAACTTTTGGGAAAAACCATTAACAATATTAAAACACACGCCGCAACATCAAGATTCTGGAGTCTGATATCTCCTTTGCTGTCATCAAGTGACAGATGATATAGTCAATGTACTGTCTACTTATTATGCTAAACCTAATGGCAGAATTTCTGCTGTAGATCAAAAGTCACATTTCACTTCTGCAGAGATAAGAAGTTTGTTTATTCAAAATTTCCATTAATCGCACCAATATCATATAATCGTCTTTTCTGTAAAACCAAATGCTCACAGGATGTGAATAATTGTCCTTAGTGTAGTCACAGCTATGTAATCACAGAATAGCTGAGGCTGGCAGGCTCCTCTGGGGATTGCCCAGGCAGACACTGCTGCTCAAAGTGAGTTGCTTGCAGCAGGTTGCTCATGGTGATGACCAATTCAGTTTTGTCTATGTAGAAGCTGGAGACTCCACAACCTCTCTGAGCTATAGTACTCAGCTGCTCTAATAGTTGCATCATGCAGTATTAAATATACATTATATTCTTTTCTTCAGCAGGAGATTTGGGTGTATCTTGTCCCTACTGTAGAACTAGAACAAAGCTGAAAGAGACAGATGGATTTCCAGCTGTATTTGCTAATAGTTTACTGCATTGTTGCCTGTGTTTCTCCCTTTTTCCTTTCTTTTTTCAAAGATCTTGATCTATGAAGAAATGTAATACATGGGTAGAATACATTTCTTATTGTCATTTTAATTTAACACTTCTAAAAGTGTTTATTTCTGGTTGGAGTCATACTCACCTAAATATTAATTAATGCCATGCTTCGCACCTGTAGAAACTTAGAAGTGAATTTATGAATGTGTTAATTTTGAAATACATTCCTTTGATGTCCTGACAGGAGATGCAAATACAGGTTATCAAAAAGCTAAATTGATTTTGGAGGATGTCATAACTTTCCTTTGCAACAATCATTGAATGCCTGCACCTCAAATACATTTTGTAATATTTTGCTTTTTCCCATTTGACACCCAAATCAAAACACATACTGGAATATATGCTGATTATGCAAGTCATGATTATTGAAGATTTTAAGGAATGAACAAGAGTACATTGCTCTAAAAACATTGTCAAATGTAAAATAATTTTATTTTCAACCTTTTGCTGTTCAATCAAAAACATATCAAGTGGAAAGTATTGATAATTCCTCTATTTCTTTTATAATCATATACATTTTAGTTTTCTATTCTGAAAATTCCTTTTCATTTCACTTCATCTGACATAGAGACAGTTCCTTTGAGACTGATAACCATTCAAAAAGATAGAGCCCTTTGCATAAATTTGTCATCACTTTAGAACTTCTATGCTGTCCTTATTTATGAAACAGATTTCAGCATTTGTCCACTAGACGTCAGAGAAAATGTATGTATTTTCCAGTAAAGTATCTGTTTTTTGGATTTTACTGGTTTAGGTTTCAAACTTATATTTATATGAAGATTCTAAATGAGAATATAACCCTGATAGTCTACAGATCACTTCTTGATTTTCTCATGATACCTCAGAGTGTATTCTATTTATGCCAAGAAGATTGAGTCAACAGCTTTGAGTATCATGCAAGAATGGATTCTGAGTGAAAGACAGAAGAATTCCTATCTGTGATTCGTTAGGAATGTTTTTATGTTTTGATTCCTAAGAAATGTAAACTTAAGTATGAAAAAAATCCATAATTAGAAAGACGCAAGCCAGGCAGTGAATATTTTTTTTCCATTAAACCAATTAAGGGATATATATTCCATTGTGTTAGCAGTGTGGATTTTTTAGCTATGCTCTTGAGAGGACATTGCACAATGAGATAAATAATGAGATGATTTTATAAACAATGAGAATTTTCACAATTAATAATTAGTCTATTTTCTTGTAAGGGAAAACAAAATAAAAGCCACTGACCAGTAAACAGTAATTTCTTCTTTTTGCTAATTCTTTCTTTTTTCTCCTCCTTTACTCTTCACTGTGGGGGTCTCAGTAAGAACTGTGGTAATTTTCTCTGTAGAAGGCACTGTATACATTATTTCTCAAAATAATAAAAAGTCTTAGGAGACTATAATACAAGCAGGCTGTCAAAAAACCATATAAGAATATAATTAAATTCTTTAATTAATGCTAGGTACAGTTATCAAAAATATAAAGTGATCAGTCATAGGTAATCGTCTCTGTCATATATCTCCAAAGTGGTATTAACTCTCTCTAGTAACTAGGAGGTAAAATCTTATATTAAATACCTAGGTTTACAATATTTTGGCACACATTCACCTGGAGAAAGGCCTAGGCATCTGGACAGAATTTGTCTGCTTCTGGTGTGTCTCTCTGGGTCCTCATTAGGGTCAGTGGATATACAGCCAATACAGTCAGTCAGGGCACAGACTGGTCCATTTCATACTGGGATCACCTAAACAGGGGACACAGAATCTAAACAAACCTGGATTTCACAGAGTAGGAGTAGAACCTCTGCCTATGATATTTATACTGTATCTCATTTCTAGAAGGTGCAATAAATCCAACTTCTAGGATTCTGTAGCATGAACCCTGCTTTAATGTGAAGATTTAAAAAGTTAGGTTAGGAAAATCCTACCATAAACTTTAATTTATACAATTTAGTATAAAATGGATAGGAGAAAGTAAGCACCTTTGTATCAAGAAATAACAAAAATGTGAATTTATTCTTTATATTTTTATGAGATAGCTTCGTGTTCTTTCTTTAAAAGACAAGGAAAACAGAAGATTATTAACAATGTTAATATCTTCAGTGAGAACAGCATTTCAATATCTCCATTAATTGTTTTTCAAGAAAATTTAGTGTAAATACACTCACTGTGTTACAACTTCATCAAATCACAACATATTTAATCTATGTGAGGCTGTGACCTGAAAAGTCAGTTCCTCTTGATCCTGTTGTAGAAGCCTAAATTTTTTTCTGTTGTGCTCATTGCCTGCCTTTTTGTTGGTTTATGCAATTGAAGAGTTAAATTGCAGTTAAATCAAGGTTTGAAGGACAAAAAAAAAATCGTATTCAGCTCAAGGAGAAGTTTTAATGTTCTTTTCCAACACTTCGTGAAGAAAACCAACATCTTTCTTTCATGCATGGCTTCACTCAAAATTAGCTTTTATCGTCCTTTCATTAGCACAATACCATAACTAGTCTTTTTCACAAGAAGTAGATATTACTATTTAGCATATTTTAATTATCTTTCTCCATGTGGAAAATTCTTACACAGTCTCTAAAGCAGGATTTTAATTTTTTTTCTTCAAACGTCTAAGATATTTCTTTAATTTTACCTTTATCTAATGAGACATGAATTTATCTTTTAAGTCAGTAGAATAATTTTTCTTTTTGTGTACAAAGCTTTTTAGTCTCAATATATATTTAACTGAATCTACTAATCTGTTAATTTAGACTAAAGTTGATCTTAGAGCCTCCTAAAGTAGGCAATTAAAAACTCATTCATTTTAGACATCTTCTGGAGAGCATCCTTGTCTTTCTCACAGAATTACAGAGCTTCATTGTATTAATTATTTTCTTAAGGATTGCTAGATACTATTTCCCAGTTTAAAAAAAAATTGTGTTAATACAATAATGTAATCATTTAGTCTGGAAAAGACCTTTAATGTCAGCAAGTCCAACAATTAAGCCAGCACTTCCAAGCCCACCACTAAACCATCCATGTCCCTCCACGCCTCATCTACTTGTTTTTTAAATACCTCCGGGGATTGCCCTCCCTGGGCAGCCTTTTCCATGAAGACACAATATCCAATCTAAACATTTATCCCAGCCAAATCCTCTCTATCCCTTTCTCAACTCTATACCAGCCAAAATCAACACATTGCCCTCAAAACCAAAACAAATTACCTTGGACTACAGGACCTAAGTCATTCAGGGAATGCAGTTATTACCATATTTTGCTTGATTTTGCAGTTATTGCCAAAAAGCCACAGACTACTCACATCTTTGGCTGGGGAGTAAACTTTCTGGAATCCTAGATATCAGTCATTCAGACCTCTGTATTAAGGACTGAGACAATATGCCTTAGGGTTATAGTGTCTTAGGTAAGAAAAAACTCTGGAAAACACAAGGAGAAACAATCAGAGGTAAAAATAATTTAAATAGTTTTGAAATAAAACTAAAAACTATGAAAATCGAATTATATTAGGAAAAAAAACTTCTGAAAATTATATTCTTTCAGGAAAATTCTAATGATAGCTGTCCCATAGATTTATAAGGAAGTAGCTGGTTTTCCTTACTCATAGTAGAGAGAAAGTAAGACAGAAGGACATTCCAAGATGTGAGGAAGAAAATTGAATCTGACTGTGGTAATAGAGCGAGTGAAAGTATGAGCAGAGGGAAAATCTGTATTTTATATGGATTTGGAACTAAATTTTCAAAATGCAGTACATTTATCGAGCAAATTTTTTTCGTTCTATTAGACTTGCATTTCTCACAGTCAGATTTGTCTTCTCAACTCTCATCTATATCCCTGTAGTCTGATTTGTTGTAGTATTCTTTAGATATGATTCTCATGAGAAATTATTGTAATCTAGATGGATTTAGAAGACATAACCAGAGTAAAATCTGGCTATTTTTACCACACTATTAAATTCTCCATAGCAAATAACATGGAACAACTCTCTTCAAGGCACAGTTTCATGAAAGGGTCTGTTATGTGAAAAGTGGCATGACCTCAAATCCAAAACTATGACAGCAAGTTTTTTCCTGTCAAATGCACTTGCAAACTGCATTTCTGATTTGTCTGCTAAAGCAGCACATTTTGAAAACCACCTTTCATCAAGTAAGTGTCCCTATCCACGCAAACTTAATGGTACAGATGCTGAGCCTACATTCTCCATGGGTTTTTACCTCACTGTACATAATTTTTTACTGTAAAGGAAAAGAAGTGTCCTACAAAATCTACTGCTCACAAAGCCCTCTGATCTATTGACAGGAGTATGACTAGAAACTGATTTTCACTACAGCTACTTCAAAAGCAATGGATATTAAAATCTTCCTGGAGAGTCACCAGTTCATGCTTTAGGAAAACACACTGTGTAGAATATTCAGAAGAAAGTAATTTTCTTAATAAATTTTTGTTTTCATGATCATATTTTTAGCAGAATTCGTGATCTTTTTTACTTTGTTTTGACTCTGATTTACTTTATGACATTCCAAACTGAGAGTTTCAGTGCATACTAGGTGATGAAGACTTGATTTTTGTTCAGGAGCAGATATAAAAGTAGCAATGATCACATTAGAAATTACTTTGTTGAGAAAGAAACTCTGCAATTTGTTTCTCAGCCTTTGTCAAAAAATCAGGACACAGAGGAATAATTTCTAGACATCGAGGTTATGTTATGTGGTAGTGTGTTTTTAAGGTTGTTTGATGTTTAATATCACTGTTGGTTTTTCCCCGAAACCTCGCTTGCTCTGTAGCCCCTGACGGTTTGCCCCGAATCCCTCCTTTCCATATAAGGTGTTCACCCTCCTTCCCCATCCCTGTCAATCCCTTATACCCAACCCCCGTGAAGTGTCACTCCTCCCTTAACCCATACCCCTATTCTGGAATCTTCCCTGTCAGTTATGTTATCCCTATTCCCTCATTAGTTGCTGTACCTTGGTTCACTCCCACCCTCAACCCTATTGGTTTGTTTCTTCACTCAACGCCTCCCTCACCCTCACCCGATTGGTTTCTGTATCCCTCCACCCCTGGTTTCCACCCTTCTTCAAAACCTCGTGCTCCCTGAGCAACCTCGTTGTTTCGCGGACCCCTGGACCCGAATGAACATCGTCCTGTCCTACACCCGAAATGGCCTTCCCTCTCCTTTCGAGATACATCGCCTCCGTGACGCTAACGCACATTGCCGCTGTCCTGCGCTCTCGGCGAGGGAGCGCGGGCTGCACCGACTCCCCGAAACCCGGCGCGGGAGGGACGGGGAGCGGCAGCTCACGGTGCGCTGCCCTGGGGCTAGCCGGAGCCTGTGAGTGGACGCTGGGCAGCGCGTCAATGTTATGCTTGTTTCTCTCTCAATTTGAAGTAAACTGAAAATTAGATAATTCAGGGGCGAAAAAAAATAATTGAATACCATTTTCATGATGTATGATTTCACAATGTGTGCCTCAGAGAAAGAGTGTACCAACAAAGTGTTCAACAAGACTCAATTGTAGTGGCACATACCTTATCTCCTCAAGTGTAAGACATAACCCTAGTCTGTGGAATTTTTTACATCTAAGGCCATATGTGAAATATGCTTTCAGAACAAACATTTAATATGAAGAGAAAAAAAAAAGAATTGTTAGAAAACCTTTCTACTGAGAAGATGGAGACAAGCTAAGAAGATAAAATTTAGCTTTACATGGCCTAAGAAAGCTGTATAAGCAACTCAACTTTCAATAAACCACAGTCTTTTCCAGGCATTTATTCTTTCAATAGATTAGATGAAGAAATGCTACTATTTGTATACTGCATATATGTTCTATATAAGTTATCATTGCTCATATCACCATAATTTTTTCAGGTTTTGTGTT